>VZTU01007714.1:0-28206 GCA_013400835.1 Zapornia atra | reverse complement strand
ACATGCTTGATGATTATTGCTAGTAATTTTTCTGTAAATCTTTCTAAAGCAATTAATCTTCATATTTGGTATTTGCCCAAAGCTGAGCTGGTAACATTAACAGTTCACTAGAAACGTGTTTTGGTGGATGGTCCCAGACTGGGTGAATCCTGTTTCTGTCTTACAGGTTTACTATTTCTCTTCTTCTGCCAAACATCTAAACTTAGGATTTATCTTGTCTAATTTAAAACTTGGCTTTTAAAGAATAGCCTTCAGAATATCTGGTATCAAGCTACTGCATTATCTGAGCTTTGTACACACCAATGAACTCTTTTCTAGATGTTTGAGGAGTCCACCTGAGCATCCTTTTATCTCTGGTGTTTCACTGAGTATTGATCTCTCTTGCTATGACTTCAGTTCTCTGCAGATACTGAACTGCTATTGATGCTAAGAGAAAAAATTTAGTGTGGAGCTTTCTTTTTAGAAGATCCCTGTTACAGTCTGTGGCTGGAAAGGAAATGCAAATGGAAGAAAGGAATGAATCTAATTTGATATTCAAAGTCATTTGGGGAGCTATTTGTGCTCCCTCATAAGCTACCTTCTCAGGATAACAGCAGAATCACTCAGTTTGTTGAAAAAAGACAGTGTTTAAAATAGATGGATTGCATTCAAACTTACCACACTGAATCCTCCAGGGACAGATAGGCTTGCACGGGAAACAGTTAGCTCTGTTCTGGAATTGAAAACCATGGCAGACTATCAGGACCATCAGGCTTCCTCAACCTCATACGTTTTTTGAGATTCTACTGGCAAATGACCTCAAACACTAGTCCTGGGTTTACAAAAAACTGCCATAAAATACATACACCGTGGAAGATCTGTATGAAAATGCTGAGCAGAGGCTCTTTTACAGGTCTTTATGTGGAAGATTTTCAGAATTTTAAATGAATACTATATTTCAATTCTTTCACTAATTCTTTTCCTAAGCAGCAGAGAGGCTAACCTGACTAAAGAGACTTGGCTGTCCTGAAATTTGACTTCTCCTGAAGAGACAGTATAAAATTAAACCTTGTCTCCTGTATGAGAGAATAAATCAAGAATATTATACCTAGCCTTTTTGATCCTTTGAATATTGGAAAAAAAGAAAGAAAAAACCAAAACAAACAAACCACTGATTTTGTGAATTCATGTTATTTCACTAGTAATAATACAGTGAAGTATTGCGGGTTGTATATTTAGGGATATCTAGATATATAAAAATACAAAAAAATACTTTCTGTTGGTTTTGTACTATATAATTGCCTACTTTTGTGGCAATTAATAGGTGAGAGTTTTAAAAATCTTACTTGATGATCATCTGATCATTGCCTAATACCTTAAAATTCTCATCCTACAATAATATTCAAAAATAAAAGACTATTAATCATCAATAGACTAAATTTTAAATGAAAGCTTTCAAATATTTTTTCATTTTGGTGTCTTTTTATAATGTTTTGTAGGCTTACCTTTATACACATAAAATAGCATAAACAGAAAAATGCATCCCATTCTGACAGTATAATACAGGAGTTTTTAAGGGCTTTCAGTTATCCCAGCAGTGGAAAAAATATTTCAAACTTGACAAAAAAACAGCTGAGACAACAACAACAAAAACTCAACTCTGGGATATTTCCATAATGATTAGCAATATGCACAGCCCAAGTACTTTTTATTTTCTTCCCCCTCCCCATTCCAGTCCATACAGTTTATGTGCCATATCCTTGACATACTTCTAGTCTTTTAAAAGAAGCTGATGTGGAGTGAACATTCAATCCATTTTGCTATTACCTTTATGAAAGCTACAGTGCACCTTGAGAAGAGCATGCCTGACCCAATTTGATCTTTCATTTCTAACACCATAGCTTGCTGACTTTCTAAAGGATACTCAAGAAAGGCTTATTAGCAGATGTTATCACTGGAATCACCTTTTCTGAAATAAGGAATGACAGGACCATCTGTTCATTTGTTGCTTGATAACCTAAGCTTCCGTGTTGTCCTGGAAATCCTGCTGATAGATCTATCTCCATGTGGTCACATAGCATTGATCTGTTTGGAGTGGATTTTTGTGGAGCAGAACAGGGGAGGGGGGAAAAAAAAAAAAAAAAGGAAAACAGAAATGCTGTTTTAAAGAGGAAATAGCAAAGGCTCCTGTACAGCATGGGCTGAATTATCAGCAGAACCTAAGTGAAATATTACCATGAAAAGCATTGACTTAAAATGAAGGACAATGAAGCAGTGAACCTGTACTTGAAGCTTAAGGAAATTATATCTCATACTGGTTTCTATAGCTGAAGGATGTGTGTAGGTCTGATTAGTGAAGAACTTAAATGCTCCTGATAAGTGTGTAGAAAAACAAGCAGTAAGACTTAGAAGTTCTCTGAAAACACAAAACAAATGATGAAATCTCTTTAGTGAAGTAATTGACCTTTTTTAATTATAAACTCTAGACTAGAAAGATTATAGAGTACTAATTTGCAAAGAAGCAGGTGTGACAGCTTAACTGATAACTTTTTACAGATATGGCATGTGAAGCCTAAGCAGTCTTTAATGTTTAATAATTAATATATAGCAGAGATCTTAATAGTTCACAATATGTAGGAAACAATGTGTGCTTTAGAATTATTATAATGGCATTTTGTAGTAATCCAAATCTTCAGTTACACCTGTAGTCATTGATTATAAGTGTATATACTTTGATCAAAAAACAGTGACAAGTTACATCTACTCAATAGTATTTACACGTTGATGTTAATTTATTTATTAAAGTAGCTTCTGAATAGAGATGCTTTGTTGGATGTTATATGCTGAGTAAACATATGTATTGCAACTGAGGGTGTTAAGTGTGGGTTTTACCCTTTACTGAATCAAGAAACTGTAGATTAATCAGACAAGAGCAAGAAATCGCACCTAATTTAACAAATCATCAGTTACTTCTTCAAGGAAGTGGAAAGGGATATAAGAAAGAACTGAAACTTGGGCCAAAATCCTGGATAACATGTGTATTGAAGACATAATATTCCAGTGGAAACAGGGAAACAACAAACATTCTGTCCTGTGGGACAGAATACAGATATGAGCAGATAATTTGCAGGTTTTCTTTAGTTTGCTTGCTTATGCATTTTTCAAAATGTTATTGTATTATTTCTTTATTGTAAACAAAATATAGAAGCTTACTTCCATTCCTGTTTAGGTTTCTTAATGTCAATTCTAATGATTTGAAAGAGGAAACAAAAAAAGAAACAAAGAAAACCCAGTTGTGTGATAGATTTGTTAAATGGTATAGGGAAATATATTACTGTGTACAGCCTCCACAAACATCTTTGAAGTTCTTCAAGAAGTAACAAAATTCCTTCAAAGTGGAGCTTCCCAGGCTGAGTCGGTGATGTATGTATCTGTGTGGGAAGGCAGTGCCCCAGGGTTGGTATTTTAAGCAAGAAAGCTGGCTGGCAGCTTGGGGAGCACATCTGATCCCTAGTTGTCCATGGAAGTTATTTCATAGAATCACAGAATCTCCTGAGTTGGAAGGGACCCATAAGGATCATAGAAGTCCAACTCCTGGCTCCGCACAGGCCAACCAGAATATATGACTGAGTGCATCATCCAGATGTTTCTTGAACTCAGTCAAAAACTTTGATTTATTGTATATAAACTACCATAGCTAGTTTGGAATCTTGATTCATTTTCACTTTTAATTTACTAAGATTAGAGAAATAAGTTTAGAGAAAATCACACTATTCTGTGAGCACCCTTCTATCCATAGTGCGTTATCATCAAGAAAAGAATTCTGATTTGTTACACCCTTACACTGTATCATTCTTAACTTGTGCAAAAAATTTCTAAGTCTGTCTTGTGCTTTTACTTCCATGATAAGTTTTTTGGGTTGTTTTGGGGTTTTTTGTAGTTTGTTTGGGGTTTTTTTCCCCCACTCAGTTTAGTAGAGACCATGTGCTGCTTCAACTTGCCTGTGTATCCTTGAGCTTAATGTTCCTATTTCATCTTAAATTCTTGTGGCAATGTCAGCTAATAGCATTAGTTAAAAGCATGAGCAAATCTATAATGGTTTTATTTGATGTTCTCCTCTAGAAAAGAGGAACAATATCTCAAAGAAGCAACAGTTTTCATGTACAGCATTTGCTTCTCTGTGAACTTCTGACTCTTAACTGTATTTTGATGCTATCTATTTGTCAGCAGTAGAGCAGGTAGGAAAATCAAAAGTTTTTGTAGGAAAGGATAAGCTTTTACTAGGTTTCTATTTCAGAAATAACATTTGAAATGTGGGGAATATCCCATTTAAATATTTGTAATTAAAATGTTTCTCTGTTCATGCTGAAACGGCTTTATCTGAAATTATGGTAATCTGCAGCATTAGAACTGAGTTTGAAACAAAAAGAAAGCCTGAGATGCTCATATTTTTGATTTTTGTTTTAGATTTATGATTTTGTCTCTGAATTCAGGGTGAAAAAATGTTTGATATGTCAAAAATTTCCAGAGACAGAAAAGCTATTTCTGTTAACATTTATTTTGCAATGTTATTAATAGTCATCATAATTTCCAATGCTCAACCTAAATTATAATGTGGCTGAGACTACTATGGAGAGCATCATCAAAGAATGCTTGATATCATAGTAATTACTTCCAGTTAAAATGACCTTTGTGTATCTTCTTTTCCATTAATATTCTGGTATGCAGAGTTTCAGTGTACAAATAGTTTCTCTGGACTCACCTGGAATTTTTAGTAAGATACAAACTACAGGAGGAAAACTCCCTCCATTGAACGCCCATCAAACAATTCCTACAGTTAGTAGGATAAAATTATCCTGGCCATATATAGCCAACAGAGCCTATGAAATGCCACCTGGCCTTTAACACAGAACTGGAAATGCAGGAATATACTTGCAAAAATGTCTTTATGAGAAGATATCTAAGCCCTACAAAAAGGATAGGCTCTTTTTGAGGTGTACTTATCCATGACCTGAGTGATTGCATTTTGCTATCATGGCCCAGGTGTGACTCTAGCTGGCAGGCCAGCATTGGGTCTCCACATAAATTTCTCTTTCAAGGGTTATGCCATAGTGTTGGAGGTGATGGTTTGGATGGGAGAATATGACACATTTACATTATGTGCTGCTGCTTATTTGTCTGAATGTGTCAGAAAACTACAATCCTCCTTATGATATTACATTCTTATGATCTTATTCCCTCAGAGCAATGTCTCTCTCTGTGTGTCCATGAGCATTGTGTGTTCCTGCTGTAACAGAGGGTACAGATAATGGCAGGCAGACAGATCTCCATGGCTTGTTCGTTACTGCTCGTTAGCAGAGTACTGACCATGCATGTGTTCCTAGACCACTGAAGCTGTATAATAGAAAATATTCATACATATTTTCTGTGGCATAAATTCAAGCCTTTCAAGCTCTGCTTTGAGCCATGTGAACATCGTTTAACGGAGTCCAAAATGCATGTCCAAAATACATTTTTTCCATCACTTCTGTGTATACAAAGATTGTTTTGTCCCACTGAGCTTCCCTTGTTAGGTGTCACAAACCTTCCATGGGCAAAAAGACATAATTCAGGTAAACAAGAAGGGGATATAGTTTAAGAGTAATAAACTCGAGTACTATGTTCTGTTTGTGTTCTGATGAAGTAAACTTGCCGTGGTTTAAATTAGAGTACAGTGCAACTCTTTTTTGCTAGTTAGGTGAATGCCTTAAACTCAAAACCTGGCATGATTTTCTTTCTGTGCTTTGACTTTACACATGCTGAGTGGTTTGGGGTTGTTTCAGGGCATTTTGTAGGCATTTTGGACACCTTTGCTCATTTCTGTACAGGTTGTTTCTCATATTGTTTGTAAAACTATTTTTGTTTTTGTTTTTCCTGTTTTATCTGATTTCATTTGTCTCTTGATGTAATTGGAGCAGTCCTTTTTTATAGGTTCTTTTTGTGGACGTTTAAGAAAAAGCAGTGGTGAAATGATCAGTATGAGAGAGATTTTCCAATGATGGTGAACTTGACAAAATGGCTATTTTAAAAAACCATAAATTTCAGATGAGTTTGATGAAATAGTTTCAACTGGAGAAAAGGAAGTTCTCCGTGATATTCTTGCAGGTGGAATTTGAGAATGAACTCTTGTTTCCTCTAGCATCCCTAACTTCATAAATGAGCTTTCTATTTAGTTCTTGCCTCTGCCTTAGCTTCATGAGAAAAGCAGAGCTGTACACTGGTGTCCTTATAGTCTGTTTGCAATATGAAGAGAATTTTGGAACTTTTCCCCCTTATGGTTTGTACTTGTCTGTTCAATTAGTGGGAATCCTTTAGTCTAAAGAATAGTTTTGTGTGTATGCATGGCACCTATGTAGCCATCTAGAATGGTGCACCTATCTAGCAGGGCTAGAGCTTTTAGGTGCCACTGTGTTTGTAACATAGCTTTCTTGCCTACAGTTGTGTGACTGTCAATACTGGAAAAATAGTGTATGCTATTATAACTCATAGTATTTTATTTACCAAAATGTTTTGAGGGAAATCTGCCCTAACTCATACAGGAGTTACTATTATGCACTCAGGTGCATACCCACAGCTTTCTCCATCTGAACTCTTGGACTCCTTAACAGCCTCAAAAATAAGACAGTGAGTATCTTCTTGAATTTAGGACAAAGCATTTACTTTTGGATAATCTCTGTGCTCACTAAAACCAAACAAAAACTTTTTTTTTTTTTGTAATCTCTTTATCCATGGACTGAAAGCACAAGCAGTTTTGTGTTTAGGATTAGAAACGAACGATGTTCTTAATTCATTATCTCATAATGAAATTTATTCCATATGAAATCATACAGAACACTTTTGGCTGTGCTATTCGCCCATCATTTTCAAAAGCACAAATTAACTCAGAAATCATTTTAAACCCTGTAAATTGTGCTGTTAATTGACTTAATAAAAAAAAAAAGGAGTTAATGTTGTCTTTTCTCAAAAAAATAAATGGCTCTACTACTTCCTTTGTTATAAATAGCAGGGACTGTAAATTCAGCGTTTGGCTGTGAAACAGTGCCTATCAAGTGTAGCATTACAGCACACAGCAAAGGTGAAGAAGACTTCGTAACCATTTTCTTGCTTTTCTCATTTAATTTTTCAGTTGGTGCTTTAAAAGGCATCTCAGACAGTAGGTATTCTCAAGGGCTTGTTGGGTTCCTCTGCTGGTTTAATAGTGATCGTGACACTTGTAGAAGTGCGGCACTGAGAGAATTAGTAAACTCATCAGAAGGAAGGAAGGAAGGAATGATCAATTATTCACCACACGCCATCAACTACAAGAAGCATGACTGCTGCCTGTCTCTCTCCTTTTCTTTCTTCTGCACACACAGACTCAGCTTATGCTATCTGTGCAATTACATTATTTTCATTCAAACAATCTCTAGAGAAACCTGTTTATTTGAGTATGCTGGAACATTCATCATTAGGGTACTGCATCAAGTGTCCTTGACATTCCCTGCTCTCTGCCTCCTGCATCTTCCTCTTTAATTATTTTAATACTCGGGATAAATAAAACAACAGAAAGACATGGCTGATTTACCTAGAAATAACAGAATGCATAGAGATAGTTATTTCATAATTTGATCACTCATGGATTATTTTGGACTATGTTTGTTCCTTTCTCCCTCAACTTTTATACTTGAACCTGATTTTTAAGTCTTGAGGTTTTTGCATGTAAGCAAGACTTTTGTTCTGCATCTCTGTGCATAACACATGCATTAGGAAGATTACTATTTTTTTAATTCACTTTGAAATGTTATTAAGAATATTTTTCAAAAGTTAGAAATTGCAACAAAAACCTTGTTAATCCTTGAACATTGGTTTACATGCTAGAGGGATCTCAGAGTTAAAATAACACATGTGATTTTCATTCCAATATTCAAGATTACAGCATCTTTGTAATCATTTTACTTTTAAAGTTTGATTATCATAAAATTGCACTGGTGTATTTAAAATATGCATTGGTCTGAAAATCAATAAATCACTGATTGTTGCAAAGAGGTTATAGATTCCACCAAAGTGATATCTTTCATGAGTAGCTTAAAAATGAGAGATGAGAACTGTTGCTGGAACTTGGATTTGAAAAAACCTGAAGGCAAAGTCAGAAGATGGAATTTATACTTCTTTTCTTGGTCATATAGAAGAATGTTTTTTTCAAGTCTTTATTTTATAGAGATTTCTTTATGTGCCCATTAATTAACAGGGTAGAATATTTCTGTGGTTCTGTAGAAAAAGAAGTGGAGGAGATGCCATCATGATGAGTTTAAAAGAATTTGAAAAACAAAACTCCAAATGTTAGCTTGCTGTAGCAGTGCCTTTGTTACTAAAACACATATTGAGCAAACTTGTTTTTTCCTGTGTTATTACATTTCATGTGTTATCTAAGAAATCTTGTGTGTGTAAATTTACTCAGTATATGACAACAGCATACAGAAGATTCAGCCATGCCACGCCGTGTCCTTCACACGCAGCCACACACTGTGCATATTTTCAACTCAAGGCTCTGAGAACGCCTTAAGTTTTTTTGTTTCAGTTTAAAACTCTTGTTTTTACCAACATGCTTTTACACATTTTTGTTTTGTTTTATATTTGTGTAGTCATGACAGATGTGCAGAAAATGCAGCCTTGGAGTAGTGGTACAGAGTGCCATCTATGCTCTCTATAATCCTGATACATGGGTGTCTCTGCAGGTAGGAGAGAAAAAAAGGGGGATTGGAATGATTCCAAGCCGAACAGCACAAAGCTGCTAAACTTGATAAACCTCAGACTCTCACAGTAACTAAGAGAGAAGGCTGAAGTGCAGTATTTTAGGTAGAGATTATATTCTGTACTTATATTGAATGTGGTCATCAGATAGAATGTAGGCTCATGCGTGACCTTCCCTAAAATAAAAGATCTAAGGGCCTGTTAGATCTAAAGAGTCAATACAGAAAGAAGCGCCTAAAGGAGCTGTTTGGCAGCCTGGTGTTTACCCTGCATAAATATTAAGCTGGCAGCTGCTGATCTTGTATAAAATGGTGATGAAGTGGACGTGTTTGGCTCTCATTTGCTTGACTTTATCACAAGTGCATGTTTTGGTATTTTTTGTTGCTTTGTTTTGTGGTTTGAGTTTGTTTCTGGTTTGTTTTTCCTTCCCTCCCTGTCACCTGCAAGGAATGTCTTGGGTTTACTTGCTTTTTTAAAAAAAAAATTGTGGACAGTTTTTGCATCCATTGAATTATTTAAGTATTACACCTCAATTGGGAATACTAAAAGACATTGGGTTTTAGTTCTCCATTTATATTAAAGTCTAAAATTACGAATTATTACTCGCAATATTAAGAGTTGCATGTTGCTTATGCATGTACTTCAGGTACTTTGCTTTAAGGTTCAGTTTATGTACCACAGTTCTCACTGTTGCATGCCATGCCATAACAGCATGGATTAAAGCACTGGCCACCTTGAACTGTAAATGTAAAAGAACTACAAGATTCCAAAATAGAAATAAGGAGAGTGATCTCAATTCAATAAATATATCCTATCATCTTCTGGGGGATAATTGATCCAGACTTATTTGTAAAAACAGAGTTAAAACATTGAATTGATATTCCCATGAAATCTCAGAAGCCATGTAATTTAGAGTGCAACTGGTTGAGAGTCTGGTTATAATGAGGCTCAAAACCAGTGTCTTCTGGGGGTAACAAATATGTTATGATTAAAAACTGGCAATGAGCACTGTTTATTTCCATTTTGCCCATTAGGACAGAAAAGCATAAAGGAAGTATCTTGACAGGAAATCTGTTGTGCAACTAGAGAATAAAATACCATCCTGCTTACTCTTGGTCCTGTGCCTTTAGTTGTAGAGCAGTCTTCCGTTGTTGCTGTCAGGGACAATTCCTGAATTGAGGAAAAAATATGCCATATATTTGCTGTAACATTTGTTTAAAGGCTAGCTGGGAATGTGTAGAGAGGAGTGTGTATCTCTGTCATCACACCTCTTATCGACGTATTGCATACACTGCTATATGCTGTCTCTGATTCTATGTAAGATTAATTTCTAGCATTTGCTGACAGCTCTGTGGTCTCTGCAACAGAGTGAAATGTAAATATTAACATAAAATGTTCATTGTGCATTAATGTTCTTAGGAGATCTAACAGTTTATTGCAGCTTATGGCTATTACTAATAATATTTGTTTTAAAAGCAGAGCTTTTGGTGTTTGTATTTTTCAGTATATGCCACACTTAGCCAGAGATGTTAGGGATAAATTGATTTCTGATCCTGGTTTTCTATGGATCAGTTACTGTTGCTGTAAAATGCCCCAGGTGATATTTGCAATACAGAGAAATAGAGAAAAGTATCAGGATGCTACTGCATATGAATTGCTGAATTTCCTTGGTACAGAGCTGTTAATGGGTCGCAGCATTAAGCTGTATTCTGTAAACTATCATAGCCGTCAGCAGGTGAGACTTTTGTTCTCCTTTACTGTTCTGAAGCGCTGAAGCAAGAATGTGTCTTGTAATGCTAACGATGATTGTGTTAAAACTAATCATATTTTCTTCTGGGGAAAAAAAAAAAAAGGAGTTTTAGAAGCTGTTCTATAGGTTTATGCTACCCCATAGAAATAAATGAGAAGTACAGCTTAACAAAAATTAGCTCTGACGTAATTTCTCTCTTAAAAATGCACAAGATTTTTTTTTTTTACTCTATCCCTTATGCCTTCTCTTTTGATGTCAGGGGAATTTGAATATTCAGTGATGCTAATTTGTATTGGTATTATTGACTGCTTTACAAATGCTGTAAGCTGTGTTTTAAAAACTAAAGTGTCAGCCAGGAATCTCTGAAAAATTTCAGGAGTCAAAAGAAAAAAAAAAAAAAAGGTAAAAAATGTACATATTTTACTATATGAAAGCTGGCAAGAGCAGGAAAGATTTCTACTGGAGCAGCACATCTTCAAATAAGAGTGGGGCTTCGTCCTGCCAGCTCGGCAGGACTAACGCTGTGTGGGCTTTCTCATGCCAGAGACACAGTTTCAAATAACTGGGAATGTTAAAGTGGAAGTGTTTTAGAAACATAAAAAATGAAACCATTATGCCATAAATCCTTTTGGTGCTATTACAGTAGCTAGGAAAAACTAACTGAAAATATGTTTAGTTTGCTTCCATATTTAACCCCAATTACCCTTTGCAGGGGAATTCTTTTTAACATTCAGTTCCTCATCTCACTTTTTAGCTTCTCTAGGTCTTATTTTCCCCCACTACATAAATTGCAGCAGGTGCACAGAATTGAAGACATTACAATTAAATGTAATCAAATATTTTAGGCACTAATGAACAGCTCCAGGAAAACAAGTCAAAAGAAAAAAAAAAAAAAACAAAAAAAAAAGAAAAAGCCTTTAAGTGAGTGGGTTTTCAAACACCCAAGGCACCATAGGGGCAATTAAGGGAGTCAGACACCAGGACACATACTGGCATTAATTATCTTTGAGTTCAGGGAAATAAAAAATAAAAGCAACAATTATCATAATAAATTTCCACACACTGCTTGTAAGTTGTGCTAATCTACAACACACCTGGGTTTCTGAGATTTAAGGCATGAAAGTGAATACTCAATCAGTTAGTAACGACCTCACCCAGAGGCTCATGGGATATGCTGCCTTACTGTGATCTGCCAGCCAGGCAGAGCCTAAACCCCGTGTCCAGCCGCCACAGCAGCTTTACTCTACAGCTCAGACGTGCACACTGAGCTCAAGCTAGGAAGTTACAAAGTCCATGCTGTTAAGGATATCATTTCTCCCTCCCTTCTCTCACTGTATTATACACATAATGAAAATTTTCACAATGGGAGTATCAGTCTCAATCTACTCTAAATACCTGTGGGTCTCTAATTCTCCTTTCTCTAAACTGAGAAGAAATCAAAGGAAAAGAACAAATATTTCCTCTGTGTTATTAGAGTTTCTTGAAATGTGTAAATGGAAGAAAAAGAAGGATAAGCACTGAGCTAGAGGAAATGTTTTTTAAAAGGTATTAAAAAATTGATCTTTCTCTGACTGATGCTTGAACCAGCTGCAAGCTATTCTCACTGAAAATACAGGGAAATGAGTTAATGTGTTTTGGGCTGTTGGTTTTATATTAGCATTAGGTAAAATTAGTGTCTGTAATGGTTCTCTTTGAAGCATTGTCTGGTTGGTTGGTTGCATCTGGAGGGTAAGTGTCAATTGCTCCAACCTTCACATAACGTGTCATAGAAAAAAAACACCCAAACCCTAGATGAACAAGATGAGGTTTAAATTTGTCAGCTGTGACTTTTTTTTTTTTTAAATAGTAGTCTGATTAGACTAGGTTGAAGAAGGAAAAAAAAATGTTACTTCTTTATTCATTATTTCCTTTCCCTCCATATCTGCTAATTGCTTTTTTGTGCCTCTAATAAAAGTCCTTTGGGACACTCTTTATGTTTGGAAGGTATTTCGCACAGCAGAGACACCAAGTGTTTCTACTCCAGATGAATGGACCAGTGAAAATGAGCTCCAGCCTTTTTCCCAACAGTGTCATGCTACAATGTGGGCCAAATGTAAATTGTGTGTGGTATATAAAATCAAAGACAATCGTTTTTGACAGATTATCTGGAAGATGTAGCTAAATCAGAGAAGGAACTAGGTCATAATTACAGGGTGTTACTTGGTTTTAAGACAGCCAAGGCAAAAAACAGAGTTGAATTCTGTCTAAGAGCACAGAACAGCCTGTCAATGTGCTACTTGATGTATTGGCATGGCAGTGTAAGGGTACAGGAAATATGGTGGTCTGTGGAGTTCAGAAAGGTTGCAGATAGATTTGGTAACTGGTCAGTGAAGTGCAAGAAGGAACTTAATGTGCAGATCTTTCTGGAATCTGTTTCATCATTATCTAAAACCACTTTCTACAGAAAATATTAAAAGATTTTGCTCTTGTATTTTCAACTTGAAGAGTTCATGCTTTGAAAAGGTATTTTTATATTCAGAAATTAAAAATAACTGAAAAGAACTGGGAAGGTAGGTGCCTAAAAATAAAACATGTTTCAGTCTGAAATATAATTTGGAGAAAAGTATGTGTTTTGGTTTAGTTTACCAAACTCAAAAATACTAAACTGAACTGGCTTTAGTGATCAATTTGAGATACCTCTTCAGATGGTTTCAAAATGTATTTGATGGCTCTTGCAGTATGAAAAAAAATTACAGTTGACTTTGGATTAAATTGGTGTTGAAAAATGGTTGTCATTCTGTAATTATATAACTTCAAGATAGAAATTATGATTTTAATTTTTGTCAGTGTACCAGTTCTGAAAACTTACAGGGTGTCACCTAGAAAAGTAATATACATATATTTAATCAGGGAAAACAAAAAACAACAAACCTTAAAAATTCAAGAGAATACATGAAACAAGCCTGTTATGTACTCAGCTAAAAATATTACAGTCCTTACATTGCCAGTAATTCCCCTTTTGATGGCCAGGTGACACAGACCTTTAAATTTCCTGTGTCTTTGGTTTATGAAGAAAAATAGTTTGAACTGCAATGGCACGTTCTTCAGTAGTTAATGTAAGGATTATTTTCTGGAGTTTTGGGTTGTCGGATTCTTGCAGCTGTTTTTACTTGTTGTTTTGGGGATTTGTTTTGTTTTCTTTTTTTACTAAAGATGAGGAGACATTGTCTTCTATCTTTTCTAATGGGGACTATTTTACATACTTGTATGGATATCTGCAAATGCATTCAAATATCTTTAAGTTAGTAGACCTGATAATTTTCATCTGCTCTTGCTTTCTACTGTTCTTTTCTCACTGTATTTTTGCCTGATGAATTACTGTTGTCTTGCACATATTATTATTACAGTGTTTAAACCAGTATATATTGGTTAAAAGTACTGCAAAGAACAGAGTTATATTGTTTATGGCACGAGTAATTCCTACTCATCCCCTCCCTGTCATGTGGTAATAGAGATACAGATTTTGATTCCTCGTAACACAGTGAGGATTTTTTTTTAATATTACATTGTAGCTGTTTTAAGGCATTTTTAACCAAAGTGAATGAAATCTGAGAAAATCAAGGAAATATTTTTGCTCTGTTTACATTGTTGGTTGTGAAAACTTTAATTTCTGGATTAACTAAATGATTACCCAACTGAGGTTATTACTTCACAGACGTGTTTAAAGCTCTATGTTTTTTCTATATCTTATTAGTAAATGTGATGCTAATAGCAAAACAGCATGTCTTGAGCAATACAATATGTCTTTATTCTTGACTATAAATGTTAGTAATGCATGACTGTGATTTGAGGGTCTCTGAAATTGGACTGATCAATGTATCCATGTCCATAGCAAAGCGAAATGCTAAATCAGAGAGGTAAGACATTAATTTTGCAAGCACAAGGTTGTGCTGGATTGTCTGGTGCCAAGGCAGGTCATTCAGGTACTCATGGATTCCAATCATACTATTTCAAGTTACAATATATTGGCCTTTAATAATGCCTTTAATAAGGTGGTGGTTAGTGAATGAAAATAGGAAAAAGTTAATTGCTTCCAGTCTTATCATTCTAATCACTCCTTGATTTGTGTACATCTGAGGTAAACATCTCCCATTGATAATAACTATTTTTTACAATAAATTTTGATACATTATATATCAAACCCTCATTGTTAAGAACAGAACTTTTTATTTTCTTCCACACACACCCCCCCCCAGCTTTTCTTTTAGACTTGACTTAAAATATGGACAACATAATTTCGAATCTGGATGCTACAGTATTTGTGAAATCAGTACAAGCCTAAAATTAAGTCTTTATTTACCACTCCAGTAAAATAAAGCAGTAATGGATTTTATTACTTGGCATGTGAAATTTTAGGATAATTACTGCGATAATTCCAATTCACACAAGAATTTGCTGTGATCTTTTCTCTGAGCACCCATCTATAGCAAATACATGGGAGAGCGTTCAAACAAAAGTACTATTATAGTAACTTATTGTCAGCTAAATGACTGTATTTTCATTTGCTGTCTTTTACTAGGTGGGTTTTTTTTATTTAAAGAAATTTTATTCCAAAAGTTTCAGATCTTTACAAAACCTTTAAAAGCATTTGAATTCAAGACTCAGCTTTAAATGCAGCATGCTATATCAGACATATCTTTTAAAATGTATGTATACGATGCTCTTTTCATAAGAGACATCTGCTGTTTATTTCTGCAAATATTGTAGATAATTTAAAAGCTAATCGGTTTTCCACCGTCATTATAGAACCAACTTATTTTGCAAACTGCCACGTAGCATTCTATTTCCAAAGCATTACTTTCATACCTTAATCATTCTTAATATGAAACTTTCTTACATGTAATTCAGAAGCTTCCCAATCTCTTCAAATGGCATTTCAAACAGATTAGTATCAAGAAGAAATGTCACCAACAGATCAGCATGTAAGTTCCCCTGCCTGCAGATCTCTCCGAAAGAACAGAGAGACATTGGATAGCTTCTTGGGGCTTCTGGAATGTTTGGAAGAAAAATTTTTTAGGAAAGAATGCTTGTTCACAAGCAAAAACTAATAAAGCAGGAAGAGGATTCAACCTTGGTTGTTCTCTAGTGCATTGAATCTAGAATGTAGCCAAACTTTCCCTGTTCCTGTTGACGAGATTAATTTTATTTCTATCTTTGATTACACTTCAGTGCTATGTTAAAGAATTTTTTCAGGCTTAACAAATATATAATTTTATCTTATAAAATCTCTGCATTCCTTCTAAAAATCAGAAATCCTGTGGATGTTTTTAAAAAAGCTCAAGGGCTAAACTGAAATCCACAAATTTTGAGAAGCTTGTTTTGAGTTTTCCTCTTCCTTTTTTCAGGCTTAAAAAAGAAAATAAATTAGATTTTGTGTTACTACCTAGGCCTAGCTCTAGTCCTCATTTCCCTGTTGTAAGATGTTAGCATGGTAAATAATACTGAACTTCACAAAATATTCCAAAATTACTGAGCAGTTATTAAAATTCGTATCTTTGATCTTGTCCACTTCATATCAAGACTCAGAATTAATATTAAGTAGGCTTTGTACTTGTATGTGAGGCTCCATTTTCTTTCCTTCCTACGCACTCTGATTAAAAAAAAACCAAACCACCACCTCCCCTCAGTTATGATTATAGGTATGTTAATTCTTACCCTGTCTCCTGGAGATATGTTTTTTGCAGTTCTACATCACCTCTGTAACTCCTTATCAAATAAAAGCCCATAACTTCTTTATATGCAGGTGTAAGATTATGATCACTGTTTTATTGTTGATATCATTAATGTTTGAGTGCTGGTATTGATAGATATGATGTTGCTGAGGATTTTCTGTAGAGAAATCTTTATTAATAGTGTACCCAAACATAATGAAAAATCATGAACTTAGCTTCTCATGCTGTTTGCTTTCATCTACATCTCTGCAAAGCTTAAGCAAAGTTTTTCTGCCTGAGCAAGCAGAGTTTTTCAGATCAGACTTGTTCCAAGAATGAAGCACCAGCTCAGGAAGGGAGCTTTTCTCTTAAGGATGAACTCTGTTGTGTGTCCACACTCCCTTGCCCCCGCCCCCAAGCTCTTCGACACGTGCTTTTTTCCTAATCAAATACTAGCACATCTTGACTGGTGATTTCACTATGGATCTTTGGTCTAACAAGAACCTGTTTGAGAATGAAAGCCCCTTTCTTCCCAGCAAAAACTATCAGTGGTAGAACTGAAGGCTGACATTTGAGAACTGTTCTAATAATGAAATGAATTAAGGTGGTTTTCCCCTAGGACATTTCAGTGCATGCATGTCTAAATTATAAACAGTGGGTCCATTTGGGTTAAAGGTCTTACAGGCTCTGTCTGCTCAGAACCTTCTTAGTAGTTAAGTTTCATGAGCTTTAATTTTTTTTATTTTTTTTTTAAACTACCTGCAGTCTTTGAAAGCAAGGATGTGACTAATTAACCCCTGTGGTCATAACTTGTTTTTTCTGTGTGACTTACAAGTTCTTATATTTGAAAGTTATTGGCCTATTCCAAGGATCAAAATGGAGTGCATCACTGTTTGAAGGCAACTGCAGGTTTACACAACATTAAAGAAATGAAAGTTGGGGGAAAAAGGAGGTGTGCTGTACAACACAGTATCATTTCCCCCTGTAACTTAAGTTTCTATTAACTGAAAGAAACCCAAACGTATTATAAATGACTTGGTCCCAAACAGGNCCCCCCCAAGACATCCTGTAACTTTTGTCTTGCTAATGACGGGCAGATGGTTCTGCAGGTTCAGGGCGCCTCTGTCTTCAGCTTCTTTTCAGAGGCAAGTTGTTTCTCCTAAGGTATCACAATGCACACAATGTGCTACATTGTGGTCCTTTAGGCAAAGATTTGCAAATCCTTTATACAGTTCGTTGCTGCTTCAACATACTTCATTCAGAACATGCAAAATCTTAAACTGTCCCTGCTAGGCCCATGCCCATACAAGGGTCTGTCATTATTCCCCCAACGTTATTCCATATTAACACGAATCAGAGGGACATATATCACAGTATGCTAAGTATGCTTGCTGAATCACACTGTACCTGTAATTCCCCTGCTGAGAGGGCATTTTTTAATTTTTTTTTTTTTTTAAATTCACAGTACTGAGAATGCTTTTGATCATTCCATTAATGTACACTACTCAGGGTTTAATGGGGAACCTGAATCAAGGACATTGTGTATATGGAGTGCAATGCACTTAATAAATTAGAATCTCTATCTGAAAACATCTAAGCCAGTAAAATACTGTCTTGAAACATATGCAGACCTGAACTCACTGTCCGTAGAATTACATACATAACAAATTGTATGCAAAGCTCATTCCTGTACTGAGCATAACATCCAAACTGTTGGGCCAGTCAGAATTTTTCAAGCAATTAAATAGGTGACTGGAAATCTCCTTTTCTTCTAAAACTTGCCTTTCCTTTTAAAAGTATTTTTACAGTTATGTGCAGGTAGGTCTGTAGCACTCCGACAAGCACTTCTCAGATATATTTAAGTTGTTTTAAAATAGGGTGGAAGAGGTAGAAAGAGAACTATTGAAATACATTAAAAAAACCCCACTGTTCTAATAAAATGAGAAATCAGCTTTTGGAAAAGGGCAGAGGAGAAAAGAAAGGTCTGGCAAATAACAGAATAAAAGCAATCTTAAAATTTTTTATGAAACTGTGCAGCTTATTCATTTCAAGTAAGTGTCTCAAAGCATCCTTTTAAAATATCACCAACTGCTAAAATGGAATACCGTAATTTTATTGCACTAACTGTAGGTTTGCTTATTTCATAATTGGCTTGGCTAGTGAGCTCACCTGTAGGGATTTTACCAGTAGCCATTCTTATCAATTTTTTAATAAATCCCGCAGATTGAGTACAGTAAATAATGAAAGACATAGTGCTTGGTAAGCCAATATTTAATTTAATATAGATTCTGGGAAACCAACATTTTTAATGCACATATTACTATAGTTCTTGGTTAAATGGGAAAAAAAAAAAGGTAGATTTTGTTTACAAAAAGAAAAGGAGTAGACTTTGTAGAGTAATTCTGGTAGAATTTAGATCATATTAGCATTTCATAACTTCAGGTTAATAGAGTATGTGATGGGGGTGTGCTGGCTGCAGAAAGCTCCATTTATTTTTCTGAATCTGCCCAATTGGTATTGGTCTGTAGGGATTTACAGGTTCATTCAGCAAGTGTGCAAGCATATATTCAGCCACAGTGTAACTTCAGTATGATTTCAGCTTAAGTATTTCTCCAGGCAGAGACAAACTGAAGATAAGCATAAGATTAAGAATAAGTTGTTATACAATTAGTAGACTTTTATTTCAGCTTTAATATTCTCAAGCAGTTTTTTAATGGATGTATGGAAATACTCTCAAGGTTAAAAGTTGCCCTTTTTACCTGTAACTTCAAACATTTTACATACATTAAGAGACAGAAAAAGGCAGAAAACACTAAGAAAAACTATACAAAGACTACATGCTGGAGAGCTGACATCTCGTATTTGTGAGATTTATGTAGTCTATCATAAAAAATTTAGGTTTTCTAAGCAGTTATTAATCAGCCACATCTGGTCCTAATGATTCCACGTGGCACCATTGTCTATGTACTAGAAGAGCTGCTTCAGATAAAAAAGAGTGCATTAGCACTGGTTAAAAGCAGAACATCCAGGAGGTGTTTCAGGATAACTTAAATTCAGGATTTTTTTCCCATCTGAAAAGCTATTTTATTAAAATCAGTTGTTCAGAATGGTATGTTATGGTAAGTTTTTACAAGGGCTTTTTGAGGGGATATTGGTAGTAAATAAGAAATTAGACAGGTGCCTTTTTCAGAAAGTAAAATTTCTTAAGCTTTTATTTGTCAATGCACATTGCTTTACGATTTCTGCTAAAATGAGTGGAACTCCATACAGAAAAGGTGTATCATACTATGGGATGTGAGCTGCAAGTATTTGAGGAAAACTGACAAATATGCCTACTAACTTCTCAGAACACTGTCTTAAAAATAGGTAATTGAACATGTCTAAAAGATACCAGATATAGAAAGCAGACTTTGAAGATTTTTAATTCTTTAGAGGGAAAACATTTTAAAGATAACTTTAAAGTATACGTGCAAGGGAATGTGACTTCTTTTTTTTTGTCTGTGTAGGGCTTTTTCCACAAGATAACATCAAGGTTTAAACTAGTTGCAACTTTGTTTATTTTTCAAGTGCTCTCATTGGTATTATTCTCTGGAATAACCAAGCTAATCAGGTGTCTTTGTAATGGAAAGCAGCAAGAGATATACCTGTAGGCATTGCTATTTTGTATCCACTCTGACAGAGTTTTTACCAAAGGCATTCGATGACCTGAAGATATCCAGGTCCATTGTTCTGAAAACAAATGCAAATTTTTATATAGTGTAGTTCCAAAATGTGATGTGTTCTGTAATTATTTATCAAATAGTGCCAAAAAAACCCCTTGCTGAGTATTTGTAATCAAAACCTTAGTGACCAGTTTGTTATACTTACAGGAACATCTCCAGTGACTTCAGTACAGTTAATGGCACGTGTAAGACAATTAGCCATCACTTCTGTTTAATGTAATTATAAGAAGTGCCTGAAATTCCATTAGATAAATGCTCTAGAATGAAAAATTGCACAGGCTACAAAAAGAGGTGAAAAGCATTCTTTCTGAGTCATGGAGACTTAGCACTGGAATTGAAGGGTCATCACACTCTGCATCTTGCTATGGGTGAAAGGGGAACATGAGTTATATATGAAAGCAAGAATTTAGTTAGGCTGACTGAAGTTTTAACATCTAATAGTCAAAATTGTTAGTCTGTTTAATGTATATTTATAGTCCACAATAACAAAGGAAAACTTCAATAATCCAATTAAAAACAGTTATTCAGAACACACACACACACACACAAACTTCTGGTACCTACTGCTTGTGTGTGGTGCAATTCTCAAGCTTCTAATGCCCTCCCCTGCGCACTAGGGTTGACATTACCCATATTGGGAAGGAAGGGGTTACAAAAACCTGTCAGCATCAAGACTGTGATGCTAGTGAACTTTCTCCTTTTTAACTCCTCTTTGTTTGAATTTTTTTTTATTTATAAAATGTATTATGTATTTTTGGGTGTTTGTTGGTTTTCCATTGTAGTATCTTTTTCTTCAATTTGTTTTCTCTAAAACTGGTTTTAGTGGAATAAACAAGGTTGTACTCCTCTACTGATCCTTGTGATTTGTGCTTATATCCTCACACCTCTGTTCAGGGGCATTACTCTCTTGGGGACCCTGTGTTGGGGGTACTACTTTCACTAAAATCTGGCAAAACGTGATGTTTTCTCACTGAACTGCTGTTGTTCCATAAAGTCAGACTATAACTACCTTTTGTTACATAAGAGGCATTCAACCACAGTTATCTCCAAGTTCAGTACTTTACAATTTAAAATAGTACCTTTATTTGCTTTATGACAAGACCTGTGTTTCAACATAGGATGAAATCTCAGGTTTCCATTTTATTAGTTGCCTAAGCACAGTTTCTCTCTCCAGTACCTTAAAATACGGCAAGAGCAGTCTGCAGCAAGGTGACATTACTAAAGTTTTTTTTTTGTTTGTTTGTTTTTTTAAAGCAACTTTCTTTTCTTTACAGATCCCTTAAAACACTATTATTAAGCATTGGGAGGTGAAGATATCAAATGAAACAGCAGTAAGTCCTGAAGTCCTTCAGGAGGGTTCAGTCTGCAGGAGACCTCATACAGCTAAAACCTCCTGCAGCAAGATTGTACTCTCAACAGGTAAGTTGGTCAGCTCAAGTTTTCTTTCTGTGTTAACCAAAATCCTTCATGTATTTTATCTTAATTTCATTTTCCCCAAGAAAGAGAAAATTGGACAGAGTTAAGTAGAGGACTTAGTTTAACAATTGCCTTTTAGGTACAGGAGCAAGAGAATAATTAAGTTCTGCTTTGCTTTTGAGACAAAAGTGGTTTGTTGGTTTGGATTATTTTAATTTTGGTATGTTTGCTCATACACAGAATTAATGTTTGGCAACTGATTTCAACATTGGAGCAATTGCCATGTGCCAAGGTGCCTGCTGCTTACAAAGGGTCCAAATCACTGCTCTTTAGCTAGGTGGAACTTAAAGGCTGGAAAACTGAAAGAACTCCACAAAACCTGAGACTGAAGAAAACTCTAGGGAGAGTTACTCATAGAATCAGAATCATAGAATGGTCTGGGTTGGAAGGGACCCCAAGGATCATAGAGTTCCAACCCCCCACTGCAGGCAGGGCCACCAACCTCAGGCCTGGATCTACACAAGGTTGCCCAGGGCCCCATCCAACCTGGCCTTGAACACCTCCAGGGACGGGGCATCCACTACTTCTCTGGGCAGCCTGTTCCAGCCCCTCACCACTCCTGTAAAAAACTTCCCCCTAACATCCAATCTAAACCTTCCTTCCTTTAGCTTTAATCCATTCCCCCTTGTCCTACATTGTCTACCCTTTTAAAGAGTTGAATCCCCTCCTGTTTCTCTGCTCCCTTCAGGGACTGGAAGGCTGCAATGAGGTCCCCCTGCAGCCTCCTCTTCTCCAGGCTGAACAAGCCAGCTCCCTCAGCCTCTCTTCATACAGGAGCTGCTCCAGCCCTCTAATCATCTTCATGGCCCTCCTCTGAACCCTCTCCAACAGTCCCACATCTTTCTTGTATTGGGGTCCCAGCTCTGGACACAGTACTCCAGATGGGGCCTCATGAGGGCAGAGTAGAGAGGGACAATCACCTCCCTGACCCTGCTTGCCACCCCTCTGCTGAGGGAGCTCAGGATCTCATTGGCCTTCTGAGCTGCAAGAGCCACTGCTGGCTCATGTTAAGTTTCTCATCTACCAGAATCCCCAAGTCCCTCTCAGCAGGGCTACTCTCCAGGAGCTCTTCTCCCAGTCTGTATCTATATCTGGGACTCTTCCAGCCGAAGTGCAACACCTGACACTTAGCAGTGTTGGACCTCATTGGGTTCCCCCGGTCCTCATCCTCAGATTGAATACACAGCAAGAACCTTGCTGAGTGGTGATCTTCTTGCAACATCTAATTGCAAATACTGAACACTGTCTTAAATGTTTTCTTTGTCTAGACACTGTCCCTCTCAGACGAAATCGGTTTCAGTCTATGCCTTAAGAAGCCTATCAGAAGGATATTGGTTGTTGTTACAAAGCCTAAATTCACTTGTTCTTCCGATCAGTGGGGAATCCTTAACTTGGTTGGTGATACAGTTTCAAGAGGATGGTAAAAAGCCCCCTTGTAAAAAGTTACCACCTAGGGATTAGGATGTTCTTGGGGAGGTACAAGATAGGGATCTCAAGTACTTTCAGAAGGCTAGAATTGAAATGCTGCATGTTCTTGGCAAATTGGCTTGCTGACTGTAATGACGGCTTCTACCACCATCTTCAGATGTTTTTCTAAATAAAACTATTAGGCCAAAGCTATTAGATTTTTTCTTTTTTTCAAATGGCATACCCACTGCTTACCTGTCTAAAAGGAGACAGGAGCACAGCGGTTATGTGGCTATGTACTAGGCAAAGAAGTAAGAAAAGCACCAAGGATTGATTATTAACTGATGAAAACTTTAATATTGCTTGATTCAGGCACAGATATACTTATTAACTTAAGTTACTCTTTTGAAGGTGTACTGGTTAGTCACCTTGGTTCTATCTCTGCACGTTTTGTCTATTGAAGTTTGTATATTGGTTCGGTCTTAAATGCATGATAAGAAATTTGCTGTTACAACTGAAGAGTAAAATAAAACATATTGCAGAAGTGAAAGCAAGATTATTTGCATGTACATAAGATGACAAAATAGTTTCCAGTAAGCACTCCGACAGAAAAATGGTCAAATTAGGATATCAAATGATTAGAAGTGAAAACGCAAAGAGTTATGCAGGTTTTTGACATTCTGCACGTTAACATGTCAAGAAGCATTTTTGGTTTTAAATAATATATATCCAATGAATTGAAAATATAATGTGATCATTAAAAACAAAATTTTAAAAATTAAATTTTCTAAAAATTATTTTTAATATATTATTTTTTCCCAAAAACCTTAGCTAACCTGTATTATTAATGAAAATTATCATGTACTTGGGATTCTTTTCAGAAGGCTAGAAGATGGAGTAGTTACCGGACCAAGCTTTCTGCATGAATTTTCATGCCAGATGAAAAGTATTAAAATATGTAATACCAGAAGGCTTTAGTACCCTGAAAAATTTATTATATTGTACTTAATTTTAGATTTTTGGGGATTTGATTTTCGTTTTTTGGGGTGGTTGGGTTTTTTTTGTTGGTTTTGGGGGTTTTATGCCCTACATTCGACTTTGATGAAATCTAGTAACAATTCTATTTTAGCTTTCTTTTTTTATTTTAGATTTTTTTTTTTTTGTTTTGGTAGTTTTAATTCAAAAGGCAAGGTTTTAATTTCACTTCTACCTTCTGAAGGGAAAGAAGCTCTACACCAACAGTTTTATGACTGGCCTGGGGGCAGCAGAGTTTATTTCAGCCAATTAAAATAACAATTACTGTTCAAGACACTAATAGGAACGCCCTTTTGCTAGTTAGTTTCACAACCCAGATGGTATGATTAAAACATCTCAGCTTCAAATTATTGTATTGTACTGATTGCCCCCTCTCTACAAGAATTTTTTACAGAAATATGGTACAAAACTCACTACATTTACATGGTGATATTCACAGTTTGCTTACCTAAAATAATACCCTAGTACATTCACTGCTGGAAGCTATGTATTTGATGTAAAGCTAAAGTTTACTGATCTCTTTGGGTGACAGATTATTATATATGTTTTAAGATTATATGCAAAACTTGATGTTGACCTGTCTGTGACAGCAATTTAAATATTGAATGTGAATAGCAATACATATCCTAAATACAATGGTTGAAGTTTTGCAGAATATTCTGTTGGATCATCTTTATAATACTACTATTTTATATTACTTTATGCCTTGATTGAGCTAATGAGTTGATTATTTCATTGGGCCAGTTACAGTAGCTTTTATTTGCCTGTCACCCTTAAATTTCTGGAGGGGCTTGGTTATGTTTAAGCAATTTATTTTCAAGCTATTGTATGTTTTCAAGAGGCAAAAAGAAAAATATTTCTTGGGGTTTAAACTTACTAAATTACACCTTGTGTAAGAAAATGGAAGACGTCTATTTATGCCTCCTTGTGACCCAGAGTGATTTAAAACTATGTATGTGCTATTCCTTATCAGTGTGGCTGCATTCAGCCATTGCAGCATCTACATGTCTGTGGGGGAGTGCAGTGTAGAGCAATCTGAAGATCTAGTCGTCATTCTACTCACTTTTGTATCTTAGTAACTTCTATGAAAAAGCATTTGTCAGGATAGGTGATAAATGGCTGTCTTCTGGACCTCCTGCTTACTGCTTTGTGATGTTGGGAAAGTTTACTTCCTAATTGCATTTACTTTCAAGAGACTTTACAGAAAATAAACATAGGTTTGCAAAAGTCAGTTTACTTTGTGTTCTGATTTAACCCAGCTTTCTGAAAATTCACTAAATGGAATTGTTTTAGTGTGCTGCATTAAATTCATGTCTCCTACTGAAATCTATAATCTATTAATGTATAGAAGATGCAGTTGTGGATCTGCACTTCATAAATTGTATTTTGCCTCCACGGTTTGGGAAAACTTTTATTCCTGTGACAATATGTAGACTTTGGGTTGTTATTGGTCTTTTAAATTCTGTTATTACTTGAGAGACACCTCAAGTCTGGGTCTCTGTCGATCTTCCATTCCCAGAAGTAGATTTAGACGCTTTCCACAAATAACCTTTGGTCCCTTAATGTTAGGTCTAATATTTTTCTTCAACTCTTTAAATGACTTCTGCATTCATGTAGTGTAGCACGGAAAAGCTTACTTAATTCTGGTAGAACAGAAATTTCTGACCATTGAGACATAGCTTTTATTTGTTTCTGTCTGTCTCATGTACCACAGCAGAAAAAAGGAAGAATTATGAATTTTACTCTCAATACCTTGGATGTAAATGTAAAGTTATTAAAGCAATGCATGTGCAATTATTTTAAGTTCACACCTAGGTAACTAACAACAAGCTTATGTCTTTGGAATAGAACATTGTTTTAATTAAAAAATAAACTTCACAAATTCTCTCAAATATATGCAGCTCAAATTCCCTCTTGCTTCCACGAACAAGTTCTAATTTAGAGCCACAATCTCACCAGCACGTCTGCCAACAGAAGTAAAAAATAAAGAATTAGTTATTATAACTGCATATCTCACAATGGCTCAACACAGATATGAAATAAACCAAACCAAAACATAGTCAGTGGTAAATGACCCTTATATTGTCTTGTCCTTGATTATGTTATGCTGATATAGTGTTGGTGGCAGCCATTTCAAGCAACATACATTTTGATTATCTTAAATATAAAATATTTTTAGAAAGGATTCCTATCCCTTTCCTTGATATAATTTTAGACAAGAAACAAAGCTAGCCATCACACTTACTTGAAATTATATGAGCAAAGAAGGAAATTATGTGGTCCCAGAGTTCATATTATCTGTGTTTCTGCATTAGAGAGGAGGTGATACCTAACATATTTAATAACATGATCTAGTTGTGAAATAGAGAACTACCAAGTCATTCACATAGGCATATATGATGTCCCACCCCTCACCCCCCTGGTAGCTTTAAAAAAAAAGAATAAATTAAAAAATCTCAGAGCAAGATATATTGGGTTCTTGTAGGAGCTTGACATTCTGCAGGACAAAATGGTTTTCCTGTTCTGTGATACAGACCTGCAGCCTTGTGGATGTCAATAGCCTTATTCATTCCAAGGAAAATATCTTGTGGTTTGTGGGCACAGAATATTCATGATGAATACAAAATGGGTGAAGCAGTACTGGTCAGGGAAGACAAGTCTGATACTCAATTGATGAGAGTGTATTTGAACAATTATCAGCTAACTTGTGTTTAAAGAGTGATGGTTAAGCAAGTCAACACACTGTTAGTGCAGCCTAAGCCTATGGCTCCTCAGGCTGGCAATTCATACGCTCTTGACAGTGTAACAGCTGCATGAGGGACCAAAGCTTACATTGGCTCTCCGTAAGCAGCTGTGCCTAATAGCTTTCTGGTTTTCCAGGCCTTCTTGGGTACTTAGCTTTCTGATAGTCTAAACTTAGATGTGTGAAATCTATGTCATTCAGTCTTCTGTGTTTACGTAATTTTGACTTAGGTAGCAGTTCATACAAACACAATCATTAATCTACATGAACATTCACAGGGTATTTAAAGGTGCTTTTAACTTCAACAGCTGAAAATATAGCAAAAGAGCAGTTTACCTGAGAGTGACTGAAAAGTGTAGCACACCTGGCATGAGGGAAACGCTACCTCCTGTTTAGCTGAAATCTCTTGCTTATTCGGTAGGAGTTTTACACTGTAGGCTGCTGCAAAAGAGCATTGCTGAGCTATCAAATGATACTGTGGAGAGAAAAGGGAGAGGCTGGATACACTGTGGGGGGAGGGGCGAAGGAATGATCTGGGAATTAAAGCAAAGAAGAAAAGGGGCAAGCATAATGCTCTAATTAGCCTTGTCCTGCTTCTACCAAGCTGTTCTTATATCTGAACCATCTGCTGAATAATTTGAATCACCTCCTCATTACTGGGCTGAGTTGTGAAAAAATAAACCGTTACTTTGGAATTTTCATTCCTACTGGTTTGTTGCATTTTCAGCTTCTCATTTTAGAGTGTGCTACTGAAGCTCACTTGCCATCTGAGTATAAGCTGTATTTGTTCAATGTCTTTAGGGGTTTTTTTACTCAGTCATCTGCAGGGATGTAGGAGCTCTGCTATGTTCCCAATGGTCTCAAATGTAGATCAATTCTGAATCTGTAGAATAAAAACTCCTGAAGGACCAACTAGCTGATACTTCAACAGTTGTCATGCTGTATACAGCCCTGGGACTTCCGTTTTGATCTGGAGTCCAGAAATGTCCAGACTTTGTGAGTGTACTGTACTACTCAACTGCTAGAGAGGTTGATCACTTTCAAGATTGAAAAGTGTGTATTTCTTGTTTGAATTTGTGATTCTTATGTTTCTAGAAATTGTTTCATCTTCGATGGCTAGACCAAGGAGACTCCATTATTAATTTGTTATTTTCTATAAATAAATTAAAACTTAAATTCCTAAATAAAGTACTGACATGTTGCAAAACTCATCCATTTGCACCCATCTTTAAATATATCTAATGTCAGGACCCAGAATATCTTCCATGCTTTTGGAGACCTGCCTAAAGCTTGGTAGTAGCTATTAATCCCCTCAGTAGACCTGGGATTTCTTTTCTGCTCTGCCTCTTGGTGAACCCCAGTGGCCTTATTCCAGATTGTAATAATGCACCACCTTTCCTTTTGCACCCAGGGTTCTGAATTGTCTCCAAGATTGAATCACAACTTTTTTAGTAGCAGACAAGGTATTTCTGTCTGTATTGACTATCTAAACCTTGAATCTGAACCATAGCCTGGCTAGTTTCCAGATGAAGGCCTTGTAGGCTGAAAAGATATAGTTACAGTCTGTTAGCTTCTCTTTTTCTGCTACTAATCTTCATAATCTTCAGTTTTTGTAAAAGTTTCAGAAGAGGATGG
>VZTU01007709.1:45129-76700 GCA_013400835.1 Zapornia atra | reverse complement strand
TCAACAGATATTTATCGCCTCTGCGGTGACGTCAGCGGGGCCGGGGGCCGGGGAGCGGGGTGCCCCCCCCACCACCACCCCATTGACAAAAATACTTGAATGAGATTTCCTAGCGAGCGCGTACTATGAGAGGTCACTCCGGGGAAACTTTCCACTCGCGGGGAGGGACCCGACCCGCCCGGACCCGGGCAGCTCCCCGGGGCCGTGTCCTTCCCTCAGCTCCGGTGCTCCCCAGCCCTCCGCCACCTCCGGGCCCGTCCGCACGGGGCGGCTGCGGTCGGTGGCCGCGGGAGGCTTCGCGGGGAGCGGGGTTTTGCATCGATCCCGTCTTGGCTCGGCGCCCCCGGACAGGGCGGGCCGGGGCAACGCTGCCCCCCTGCAAAACGGGCAGGAGAGCAGACGGGCCCCGTGGGGCAGGGCAGCTGCCGGTGCCTCGGGTTCTCTCCCGGCACCGCAGACTCCGTCGCCCGGAGCCCCCTCCAGCGGGAGAGTGGGCGGAAAGACCCCGAGAGGAGGCGGGGAGGGCCAGGGGTGCCGCTGCCGGGGCCGCCCCGGGAGCATCTTGCCGGGGCACGGACAGCAGCCCGGACACCGCTCCTCCTGCTCCTCCTCCCCTGCCCCCTCCGGCACGGCCGCCTGCTCCTCCCGGCCCTGCCTCCGCGCTGCCAGCTCCCACTCCTTCGTTCTGGCCCTCGCTTCCCTCCATTGTCTTCCCACTTCTCGCGTGGAGGCAGCAACTGCTCTTTTTTTTTTCTTTTCCTTTTTTTTGTCGCCCTCCTCGACTCCATCAGCTGATCTCCCCGACCTCTCCAACCCCATGGCTCTGTGCTTCCCTGTTCACCCTCCTCAGCCAGGGCCCTACCCTCCAGAGTGTCCTAATCCCACACTGAACTCCCTTAGAAGTGGTCTCTGGACTGCATTCTGTTTGCAAGCTCCAGACCACGTTCCACCGATGTCTCCAGCTGGGTTTCTTACCCCTCTCATCTCCTCTTCCAGGAGGCAGCGCTACCTATAGAAACAGCTCCTGCCCAGCAGTCATTCCATGTGTATTCCTCAGTTTCTGCATCCCATCAGCTTTGCCACTGCATCTTAGTCCTGCTTCTCCACTGCCTCAGTTGCAACATCAATCATGTCCTTCCCTTTAAATTGGAAAATTTTACATAAAGGCTACTGGTGTTACCCTTACAGACTGTAAATGCACTTGTGTGTCTCCCATCGCAGTGAGAAGTTACAACAGACCTTGGAAGGTGGTCGTGTGCTGTCAATGCTAAATCAGTGATAAATCTCAAATCCATTTCCTTAATAACATAAGAAAAGTTCAATCTTAACGTAGGAGGTTGGCCACGGCCTGATTCTGAGCACCTCCTTGGGGATGCTACACACTTTAATTTTGGTTATAGCTACCTCCAGCCTCGGACGCTGTTGGTGAAGTGCCAAAGAGTCAGATCTTGTGCATCATAAAGAAACAAATGGAAAAAACAAGTAGTAATACCAGAGATTTATCTCTGCATTATCCCTGTTAGCTCAGGCATTCATGAGCTGAAATGCGTATTACAACAAAAAACAGAACAGAATAGATTGTGTAGATCGTTGCAGCAGAAGCTATTTGTATGCTTTTAAAGCATGTCAGCACGGCTTTCAGTGAGAACAACAAGAGGTTCAGGGAGGCAGGAGCTAAGTTCAGTCAGTTGGTGGGAAATGGAAGTGGCACTTACTAAACTCAGACCCTCCAGGTGTGCCCTGCGGTGGGCTTCATCCCAGTGGATATATCCCAGTGGATATATTAAACCACTTTGGGGTTTAATATACTTTTAAAAGAGATGAAACCTATTAAAATAATATGATCATGGATGTAAAGAAGGAAGTATTTTGATTGAAATATGTTTTTTAGTGTCACGGGTGAGATCTAAATGAGCCACAGAGGTGCAAACTCTCCAAAATACTGGTACCAGCGGGAGCTGGCTCAGGTTATTTGATGGGGTTTTTTTGTAATTTACAATAGTATTTAGGTCTCTTTAGGCAGAAGGGTTTGACACTTGAAGAAATCCAGTGATAACAAATACAGGAGTGGGCTAGGGGAGCCCCTGCAATTTTCACAAGAGCTGTACAACCTGTCAGGTTCTCCTCCCCTTTCCCAGCTCTGAGCAGGGTTTGCAGTGTCTCACATGCACTTGTTTGGAATCCAACGAGGTCATATATACTCCTCTTTCCCCACAGACCCTGAGGGATGTGTGAGAGGGCTGGCAGCAGTCTGAATGCAGCGAAGACCGTGAGACGTTTGGATGCCTTGATAACGAGGAATATAAAATACCACAGAAACACAAAGCAAAGGGTACTTCCCCCCCTACTTCGAGTGCAGAACTGACTGCCTAGGAACACCAAAGTCCTTTCTCCAGTCGCTGGTTTCGAGTGAGGTCTCAGCTGTTGCTCCTGAAGGAGATCACAGCAGAAGAAGTCCTGGGCTCCCACCAGAGGGGTGGAAGGGAAGGACGAGGCAGACACCAGGTGTATCCAGAGCAGAGTTTTATGTTTGGTGATGGAGTTTGAGATTAGCATACCCTTCATGAGAAGGGTATTCATATTTGACTCATTCTGCAAACATCAGTGGCAAACAGAAACTTTGCAGTGAATCACAAAACAACCTTGCCTAGAAATTACAGGGGGCAGCAAGGCCCATCTCCCCTCCGCTGCCTCGGGCTGGGTGCACCCGCCCTTTCCCCTGGGGGATCACAAACTCAGGCACCTACCAAAAGGCAACTGCAGCTACTCTGAGGGAGCTGATGCCCAGAGCATGATACATCCCATCACAGAATAGCACCTTCAGGCTCCGGGAGAAGCTCACCTCCTTCTCTTGTCTATAAAGGGAATGTAGACAACTACCTTCGCCTCGCCGCTGAATTTTTAGACAGCTAATGTGAGGCGAGAAGAATCCCCTCCTCTCTGACTGACCACAGCAGAGAGATCACAGTTCTAAAAATAGCCACACGGAAGGGATGATGTTAAACTGAGGGCATGGCTCTTATCCCAGGTATTTTTGAAGATGCACAACTACAAACATGGAAGAAAGCACACTAGATGGAGATCAGCTTTCTGCCACAGTGCAGGATTTCGTTATCGCCCCAGCCTTTGTCAGGAGGTGGTTAAGGACTTCTGGTATCGTTGCATTCAGCAGACATTTCCACATCATCCCACATAACCCCTTCGTGTGATCACTGTCATTACTTGATCCCTGAGACAGCTCTCTCCCATGTGATCTTACATTCTGTGACTATTTCAGGTGACCTCGGTGCATGTCACCTGCTCTGAGGTGCCAGGAATCATACACCAACACGTGTATTCCTTACATTTCCATTTCACCTTTTGGTACTCCTGATACTAAGAAATCTAAATCTGACAGTCATAAAAGTTACGGATTCCAGGGCAATCCAGAGGAAAAGAAAAAATCCATGAAAACAGACTGTCACTGCGCCTGAAGGTGATAAGTCATTTTAGGAACAAAATACCTTTGCCTATTACTCCTCAGCAGACTGAATTTGCTAGACTAATCAAAGAGAACTTCAATTAAATTGAGTTATAAAAATCAATAAAAATAATAAATAAATTAAATACAAAAGAGTATGTTCTAGGTCAGGATGAAGAACAGAGCTGGCAAAGAGCTGCCCTTTCTTCTGGCCCCAGAGGTCTTCCAAACTCCCTCATTCAGTTTTAATTTCTCTATCAATTTTTCAATGACCTCACTCCAGGAAGGGAGTCACATGCTCCCCTCACAGGGAGTTTCTGTGGTACATCTCATCATCGCAGCAGGGCTCCACCCGCGACTTGTAACAGGTTTTCCTACAGTCCCATGAGAGAAAGAGAGAGGGAGGAAAGCACCTTCATTTCCCAAACTTTCCAGTGGGGAAAACCAACATGAGACAGAGAAGACATTTACCCAGTACCCCTAAAGTTCTGTGTATGAGGCAGGAGCGAACCTTGCAGTTTCCAAGACCAAGTTCATAAGCTCAACCAGAGGAGTGTTTTCCCTCACGACTTAATGTTCCCACTCTTGATCCCAGGCGGCTGCCCACTAGACATAATTTTATGGGCTTGGGGGTCCCAGCAGGAGGAAGAATTCCTCAGGGATATCCTCTCGGTTCCACCATGTCTGGGGAGAACACAGCCGTTCACAGCAGCTCACACACGGGTGGATTTGCAGGGATGGTTTTCCTCCCAAAGCCTGACCCCCCAGCTGAGCAGAGGCCAGCCCACGCTGCTCAGGAATCTCAAGCATGGACCTTCCGCCCCAGGGAGAGCCTTGCCTGTGCCCAAAGCCCCACCCCATCCCCAGGGGGTGGTGATGGGGTTATTCCCACCAGCACATGTAACATAGAGAGGAGCTGCACCCGTACCCTCAGGCATCACCAAAAAGCACTTTAGGAGGCATCACAGCCTCACTCTCTCCTTCTGAGCAGCCAAGTGAAGCTGCAGACGCAGGCTGGGAAAGGCGTGCAGGCAGCAAGGGCTGTGCCTCTCTCCTCCTGACAGCCCTCATCCAGGGAGGCAACAGCTGACCTTTATATTTACCTCACAAGACTTGTCAGTTGCTATTCTTGCTCTTGAATAAGGGCTGGAGAAAGCTGCATGGGTACATGTGTGAAGTTTCCGTGCCATTAATGATAATGCCGAAGGAATTAATCTCACTATTATTGGTAGCAACAAGGAAATCTATCAAACAAGCGTTCCCTGAGATCACCAAGCAGTCAGTATTGCTGGTTGCCTCGCTGTCTAGGTATATTTGGCCATGAGAGACATTTTCTTGGTTAGCTCAGTGTCTGATCTGTCTGTCTGCCTTCGGCACAGACTGGGGCAAGGACCAGGGTTTGGGTTTGTATCATACACACCCCTGGAACCACCCACTGACATCGCCAGGTTCACCCCAGTCAGCAGTGGCAGAGACAAAGACACACATACCCTGTACGGGCAGCAGGGTATGGGCTTCCACGGGTGGCACAGGGGATGCCAAACCAGAGGAGAGCAGGCTTCGGGGACATGGGCCGAGCTGCCAGCCAAGGAGACATCAAGGTGGTCGGGGAGGTTGGAGCCCAGAGCTGTCCCTTTATTCGGCGCTGAGAAGGTATCCCACAAGGCTGAGACTGTATTGCTGATGGCTGCTTGCAGGCCTGTTCCAGGGAGTCTGTGAGGAACCATCCACCGAAGGCCAGGAGCAGGCGAGAGCCTGTCTGTGCGACTAAGATGTCCCAATGGAAAGGGCCACTGAGACATGATGGCTCCAGCCGTCAAACACACCACTGGCACCAGGGACCCTGCCTTGCTCTCATCACAGGCAGCACCGTGCCTGCCATCAGGCGTTGGCATCAGCAACAAGGCCTAGTTTGTTCAGCTCTGCAGCTGCAGCCACGTGGCAAGCAGAGGGAGGCCTACTGCTGGGGTGGTGGGCCTGAGCGCCGCTGTGGGAAATGGGTGAGCATGGCTGGGCTGGCGTGGCTCTGCATCCAGGGAGAGGCAATTTGAGCCAACTTCTGGGGCTGTGTTTCTTCAGTGGCCAACCCACTGCTCTCCCAGTGGAGGAGAAAACAGGAAAAATGATAGATTTTGAGTCGGCAGAAAGCAAAACCTTCGCTTAGTTACAAAAAGCATCCACCATATGTGTTTGTCATGAACCAGGATTTCTTTCGTAATGTAAGACATGATAGATACCCTCACACGTAAAGGCTTATGCTGCATGGGAGCCAGACAGGGAAATGAAAACTGAGCAGAGAGGGAAAATGATCAGTGCAATTTAAAGGAGGTTTGTGACACCTGGGGCAACTACTGCTCCTGGAATCCTGTTACAACCTTGACTGTTAAAAAAAAAGAAAAGATAAAAGAAAAAGGGAGGGAAGGNGGGAAGGGAAGGGAAGGGAAGGGAAGGGAAGGGAAGGGAAGGGGAAGGCCAAGCTTTCAAGCATAAAGAGATCACCCAACTATACTGTCAGAGCTGAGAACCCCCAAATAAACACCAGAAGAGCTGAAAATGTAACCTTCATTAAAAATCTCATGATTCTCAAAACAATCTCAGTATCTGGGGGACAAGGAGATGGAGGAAACACAATTTTGGAATACTCAAGGCTAGAGATGTTGTAACTGCCTTCTCACTCCTTTCAAGTGAGGAAAATGGGAAGAAATGCAAACACACTATCTGTCTTGAATGGCGGGGCAATGGGCTATATATAGAACCTGCTCTGTCCTACTTAAGTTATGACTAATGCTAAACAATTAGAAATTCAGATGTCTGCATATTTGAAGGAGCAAACATCTCTAATGCACCATTTGCTGTTCATTAAAAAATGGAAGAATCAAAGTCTCTCTAAGCTCTGACTAGGCTGCACTTATCAACAGGTGCGTGTTGCTGGAAGTGGAGCCCCATGAGGCTAATTGCAAGGGATAATGAACAAGATGAGGCTTTTCTTGGAAGAAAAGCTTCTTGTCTTTATAATGACCATAACCCATGCCAAAGACTGCAAATTCTTCAGGGAAGGGAGTTTCTTTTTTGTTCCATGCCTGCCTGGTGTCTAGCACTGCGGCACCCTAGTCTGTGACTAGGAATCCTAAGTGCTACTGCAATTCAAGCAGTACGTTGTAGTAAACAGTGGTGTTAAATTAGCTGGGAACATGGAGGTGGATCTCATCAGCATCTCTGATGTACAGGACCAACAAGCATTTCTCTAAGCCGGAGGCCAAGAGAGTTTTATTTGAAAACACTTCATTTTTATGAGGAGAAGACAATGCTCGTACAAACCTACAGTTCACTCTCAGGAATAATAGCAGGACTTTTTTTGTCTGGTTCCTCTAATTTGGGGCTGCAGTGTCTGGAAGCACTGGAGTAGGTTTTGATATAGCCAAGATGAAAGGCTGGGTGAAGGAAGCAGAAAACACAAATCATGCCAGCCAATAAAAGGAAGAGATGATCCCTCTCCACCAGACAAAACCTCCAGGTTTCTCAGCCATCCCTGTTCTCACTCTGGGTTACTGTTACCGCAAAGCAGGCGCCTAATGAATTTACTCACTGGATGGTTTCCTTCATCTCTCTTCTGCTTTGTCATCGTTAGGATGCAATGGTGGGGGCGATGGATGGTGCTGCCACACACACACATCATCATAAATTACTGGGTTTTTTTAGCAAAGGAGGATGAATTTAGTCTGGAAGAAAATACTGGCTTTATTCTTAACTCCCGATGCTGAGAGGGCAAAGGCAAGCAGCAATGAAGGTATTGCAGCTGCTTCTCTACAACCAGAAGCTTCCAGTAAACTTCGAAGCAGGTACAGCTTTTTGCCTTGAGGGTGTCATAAAACCCCCTTCATTCCAGGCTAGTGGCTATGAAAATCAGGTGAAAAGAATGAGTTTTTGGTCTCTCTTTCACCAGGAAAAAGCAGTGTCAGTGGCCTGACATCAGGCCACTTGATAAGAAGCAGATCCCAAACCCCTTGGCAAATATTATCTCTGGAGTTAATGAAGTTAATGAATAGCCATATATAACTAGGCTTTTTTTAGCACTGAAATGCATTTCTGTACTGAGATTGTCCAACACCACCCAGAATCAAAGCCCACAGACCAGGCTAAAACTAGAACCACGTGTGTGAAGGCTGCATCCAAGCAAGGCTGTGGGATGGGGGCCTTACAGGCAAGCCTACCTCATGTAATGAGCACGGAGAGGCCAGGACTACTCCAGGTTGCATCACGCTGCTTCAGCAACACAAGGCCGCGTTTCACCTAAGAGACTTGCTGAGGGCTGGTGGCTCTTCGTTTTTCCTTCCAGGAGCAGGCACATGGGTTTGGAGCAGCAGTAACTCAGCGCTCACTCACGATGCTCTGCTGTACGTGCCCTTGGATGACAGTTAAACTGCAACTTGGCGCAAACCATCTGGGTAAACGCCAAGAGCTCTTCAGCACCCATTTCTGATGTAACCTGGCTCATCTAGACAAAGTTTTTACTGAACAGCAGAGGAGGGATGAGATTTTAGGAGTAACTAAAGCAGAGAGCCATAGGGTGGCCTCAAAGACAGGAGCTACAAGTTCACAGCTCTTCCTAGGATGCTTTCAAATGGGAGAAGACAGCTGCTACCAGAGGGGCCAAAGCTTTTTTTAAACTTAAAAAGCAACATTGGAACTGCAATCAGTAAATAAAGTCTAATTTTAAGCAATACTCTGTGGTGTCTCTTTTGAGGCAGCCAAATATATGGGCATACAAAGGTTGGGAATGTCCCTATAAGGCTTTTTCAGTTCCCTTAGTGAAGGCAGTGTGAAAAATAATTTTAGATCAGCCAAATTTAAGGTGTTAACAGCGAGTGCTGCTGACCTTTGGGTGTTGCTGTAAGACAGCAGCGTGAATAATAATAAACTCCCTGAGGTTGTCTCTTCAGATTTCAATGAGTATCTTGTGCTCAGGGAGGATTTTCAAAATCCTTGGCTCAACCAGACAGCTCATCTGAACCTCCAAGGGATGCCGTCCCAGGAAGTCAGCTCACCAACATCTCTACCATGAGAGATGGATTCAGAGGAGCCTGGAAACCCATCTAGTAAAAGGGTTGACACATGAGCAGTTAGAGCTTAATCAGAATTGGATCTAGGCTTAAGAGTGGGAAAGGTCTCTCCCTCTGCTAGTAGGAGGAGGAATAAGGTCCCTGAGTGTAATGTGGGGAGTACACCTCAGTCCCTCACTTGTCCTACCTGTATTAATGATCCAGAGGGGGAAAAGGTACTGGTTTCCACTCAGAGGGGATGAAATGGTGCATCCTGAAATCTAGGGGTTTGACTCTGGCTGTAATTAGACTTGTTTTGGCCCCAAACCGAAGCGCACACGCTTTCCTCCTATTTGTCTTGGCAGAGCTTTTGGCAGAGCTGTGTGATGGAGGCTGGCTGACTGTTGCAGAACAGGAATGGAAAGGAGGTGCCAACAAGAGGAAACTGGTGAACTGGAAAAAAAAGGGCAGCGGCTTCTACACAGCAATAGGTGACTGAACTGCACCGTCACATCTTTATCATGCCTGCAGGAAGGATGACAGGGGGTACATATGCGTAGCTCAAGATACCCTCCATTTTCACTACTACAGTGACTGTTTCTCTCAATGCTTTTGCTATTTCTATTAACAAATAAATTAAAGAAATGAGCAAGAAGGAATATTGTGCATTTCACAACCAACCAGTTTCCAGCATAGCTTTACCTAGACCCAGGAAACACTCGAGTAAGTCCTCCAGGGAGCAAGGAAAAAGTTTATTAATTCACTCTGAGAGTGAAGAAATGGTGGCACTTTTTGTTGTTGTTGTTGTAGCTGGGAACTATGTCTCTTGCTGCAGGCACAGGACTATCATCGCTCCTTCAGCTGTCAGGACAAACTTCTAATAAACAACATGCCCTACATACCTAGATAAGGGGTAAATATCCCAGTGTTGCCCTCTCACAACAGGTCTTCATTTCAAAAATATGAGCTATGTAACAATCCCTTTAAAAATTCATTAGTCAACACCAAGCAGAGTCAAAACCTGCTGATGGAAAACAAGACATCATTTGACTCTTCCTTTGTAGAGAATTAAATCAAAGTTCCAGTTTGGAAACAAGGCCAGATTTCAAACCTTGAACACCATCCTGAAGCCCAACCTTGCTTGGTTCTGCCTGAGATACTACATACACAGAACTTGAGGCAGAGGGGTCTCATGCTCCAAAGAACAAATGCCATAGCTTAAACAGCTTTACAGGCTCTCAGTCATTATGACTGGAGCACAAGGAGTAAGTTTTCTGTCTGCGTGCATTTCCACCACAGCATCACAGAGGTCCTATTCAGCTTGACTTCTGTCTTCTAATTGGACATTAATAATGCCAGCTGCAGAAGGGTTGCAGATGACAGTCCAGTAAATCTCTTCATGCTCATTGACACTTACTGATAATCCATCTCAGTTCATTACCAAAACCAAATAGTCTATTTAACCTTCATCCTTCACTTATGTCTAGGTTGTGGCTTGAGACAGACAAAGATGTTTTCAAGAATCTAAACCAAAGTATCTCTTCCAGGGATTTCTCTCCTCCTACAGTGAACGAACCGAGTTGTTGTGAACTCACAGCATGTGTAACTGTGGATTATATTCCTGCGGGGTTTGGAGAATAAAACAGTATTTTCATATTTTGATAGCACAGTTTCAGATGGGTCACGTAGAGATGTTATACTCTAAATAACCCGGCCTTCCTCCTTTTGCCAAGCATCGGTATGATATCATTACCCAGACGCCAGGCTCAGAGTGTATCTCCCCATTACACTCATCCCGAGTTCATTTTCCTTTGGGAGCTAACAAGCATCTCACTTACTAGCAATAAACTAGCCATGTCTTCAACCGTACTATCCTTCTGAGGGCTGAAGAAGCAACAGCTATTACAGTGCCTACCACACTTCACAAACCCAGCAGTGCCTTTACCCAAGCCTTTGGTCCAGTGGTGCTCTCTGCCCACTTCCCCATGCGCTGGGGCCCGCTCACGCAGCTCCACAGACAGGGGCTCTGATGGTAAGCGGCCTGTAACTTGGGAACCTGGTGATCCGGTGATAGGCTTTGTGTTTAACAGAACAGAATCTTAGTAGAATAATATACAGAATTTTCTTTCACAAATCTGTCCAAACAAAGGTTGAGAAGCGTGTTGTGCCTGTGAACGGCAGCTGCATTGGAAATACACAAGTCCCATAACAGAGCCTAACACGTAACACGACTGATAGGAAAAAAAAAGAACTTCTGTTGTATGACCCACCTGTAAAAACAGTGACATCCTTCTTGTCCTAGGAAAGAGATCCTTGCATCTGACATTGCCACCCTGACACTGGAAAAGGAAGAAATTGATTTGCTAATTGATTGTAGAAGTCCTGATTCTTCCACAGTACAAACAGTGCAGGTGATTGGCCACAGCTCAGATTTTCAGTGGGAATGCCAGAAATACCAACAGCATTTTGTAAGGCTGGTATATTGCTTCCTTTGTGCCTCTAGCTGAGGAATCAACATCTCTCTGAGAAGAAGACAAGAAAAATATACTTGTCTTTATCAGATTTTTGTTTCCTTATCATCCATTTATTTGGCTTGAATCATCCCATACCTACAGGTGGGAGCCAAGAGGTGGTGCTAGAACTCAGCAATCTTGTACCCAGCAAACCTCTATTCCATCTGGTTTTCAGGTGGAAAGATGGCTGAGCTCACTATGCTTTATAATATTGCCAGCCTACATTGTTTAATGTCTCTTAGCTGTCTCTGCTATTAGGAAGAGTATAGCCTGCTTTGTAGCTTTAGGGGCTAGCTGTTCTGGAACGCAATCATCCTCAATTCTTCCTTCTCACTTCCTAGAGTTCTTGAAACTGTTCGCTGCTAGATACAGAAGCACTCATTATCAATAGAATGAGAACAACTACCTCAGATGCAAATATTCATGAGTTAATCTCCTCTCATTGTCCCAAAATTGAGCACTAGAGTAACACGCTACCGAATATGCGTGAGACAAGTCATGCTTAAAACAAACACCAGGCCTCGCATCCGTGACAACTGTCCTACTTGGGAGATGAATTACAAGAAGCTCTTCCAGTGACAGTGAGTCACATTACATCTCAGATGAGAGGCCTGGAGTAAGACAGCGAGGTGAACAGCAGATGTACTTAGAGCATCACCTGCCACAGGTGAGGCTTTTCTTGCCCTGCCGGTACACGACTGAACTGGGATATCAATCCCCTGGGAATTGTTCCCTCCATGCAGCCAATCTCAAAGGGAAATTCTGGTGCTACCAGTGGAAACTCAAGCAACATTAGGAAGAGCATGTACGTCTCTGCTGAGAGAACCAGGCAGTGAGGTGGCAGTGGCAGCTTTGCAGCACAGACCTTTTCAAATCAAACCCAGCAGAGGCCATGAGAGCAGCGAATAACCACATTCATTATCAGCTAACAGTACTTATCCCTTGTTACCTGCACAACCCTCTAGCACCTGATTTTAAAAGGCCCCCAAAAGAATCCTCCTCTTACAGCTTCCAGTGTGCTTTCTATATTTATCTCCATTAAAAATCTGGACAATTAAGCCTCCTTCATCAACTTCATTTATCCCATGAAAACAGCCCACTAAAGACTGTTGCTTCAGAATCAACGAGAGGTAGCTAATAAATGGTGGTGCTGTGATCAACAGTTAGGGAATTTCTTGAAGAGCTCCTAGACAATTAGCGGGTAGAGCACTTGAAGTGAAATTTTTGTAAGCTGCTTGTGAATAAACCTGGTTTTATTTCATCATAAAAACAGCACAGTGAGACAGCAAATTCAAACCCTGGGATATTACGTAATTTGTCATTATTATATTCTTATATAATTTGTATAATGTTGCATTGTTAGGAAGCAGACCAATTTGCTTTGGAACAAATGAATGTAACAGCCACTCTCCATTTTGGGATAAATATAAGCATCAATTATAATACTCTGGGGAATCAGACAATAAACAACACTATTTTCTCTCCCCAAAATGCACACACGTCACCAGTAAAGCCATACGTCAGCGTAACTAGCAGGGGAAGTTTATTGGGCATTGTTTTTGGAAGGCTATCCATCCGAAAGAGACTGAGAGGACTAAAGCTGCTGAGAAAGAAAAGCAGAGAAGCTCATGACATGATCAGAGCAAGTTCTGGGCACGCAGCTCCTAGTACTCAGCGCTGCAAATCTGACCTGGCGCCTGCCAGCCTTGGATCAAAAGTGCTGCAGCCACCTGGTGCAAAGTGCTGCTGGATCAAAATTCTTCAAAAGCAAGTTAATTTTGTACCAGCGGGGTTTGTGCTGCTCTGGGTATCATCTGTTCCCCCCAAAGCTGGCACAGAAGATGGAGGCAGTATAAATACCACAGCACGTGATGCGAGTAATTTGACAGGAATGGGAACATATATTCGTGCTCCAGCTGGATCTGTGGGTGATCTGGTGGTGAGCCTTTCTACCAGCAATGAATGTGGCACCATCACCAAAAAAAAGAGAGTGGACTTTCAGGCTAAAAGGACTTTCAGGACTAAAAAAGGAGTCCGAGCTACAAACAATTATCCTTTGTGCTTGATGCTTTCACCAAGGTTTTGACAAAGAAGCACCATTTTGTCAGCTTTTATGTTTCAGTGGCTACAAACCCATGTCCAAATGGGGAACAATAGTACATTTAGGCTACAACAGAATATTTTGCTTAAAATAACCTATTTGGCAACTTATACACAAATTCCATAATAAACCAACAATAGCGTAGTTATTTAGTATTTTTAATGAACTGAGAAGACCAATGCATTTCAAATAAGGTACAAACCAGCAGATAAAGTGTTTTGAGATCTCATGGTCCCCCTGTCTGCCAAAGAATACATGAATAAAACTAAGTCACAAGACTAAATATTATTAATTTCCTTTTCTTTTTTTTTTTTCCTAAATCAATTCTGTTACCTGGCTGTGTCCTAAAGTCCTTATCCAGATATTCCTTCTGTAGAATGTCCTTCACCATTTGGGGCTTGTCCATGACTCAGTGGAGACTGTTAGTGGATGTGTTTTTCCTATAGGAAATACCTGGAGGCAGCATTTCCAGGTGGGTTCTTTCATGAGCAATTGATGGATGCTTGCTAATGCAGTATCACGAGAATTACCACCACCAGAAAGGGCACTTGGGGTGACTTTGTAGTTCTTGGTCTTTCCATAATTTTATGCTCACCATTGTCTTTTTTGAGAAGTAGTATTTCCCACTTTTTTTGTGGACAGCCACTTCCACCCTTGCATAAAGAATAAGAACTAGAGTTAGGCTAAGACTCAGAAGATCAACACTCACTTCCTTTCTCTGGTACTGTCATCCTAGATGGCTTTGAGCCAGCCATGTACTGTTTCAGTGTCTCAATTCGTTACCCCTGAAATATTCTTTCTGAAGATTCTTACAGTAAAGAATACAGGGTACACAGACACTGCTGTCCTGGAAGCCCTATGACCCGACATGAGATATGCATGGCCCAGAAGCCATCTCAGCCATGCCAGTCCCTCAGTGCTGTGATCTCTCCTCCTCTCCCACCAGGTTTATTCTGGAGCTCACAGATGGATGTCTCAGTAGAATGCCTCTAATCAGGCACAATATTTTGCATGTAGTTAATCATTCATATGGGACTCTACATTTCAAACAGTTCAGATTTTCCTAATTAATGTTTTGCATCATGATCGTATTTACAGTAATTGGGACTGATATTTGAAGTACAGTAAAAGCTGTCATCTCATTCCCTCCTAAAGAACCCAATTACCTTCATTTGTTAGCAAATTCATACTAACATTTGGGTTTATTACACTACAACATAAAGCCAACTCCTCCCGTGACACAGTTCAGCAGAGTACCATCAGCACAGGCCTAACAGACACTGCAGACCTAGACTGGGAGGCTAGAGTTGTGAATTCCTTCCTGACTTATATCCTGACAGCGAAATCAATCACAAAACTTAGCCAGAACAAGAATTTCCCCTGTGCCCATGCTGGACTTCAGCACATCACTACCAAAGGAAGATGACAGCTTTTGTAATCAGCTGTTTCTCTGATGTTCATGTGCTAGAGGAGACAGCTTGTGCCCAGGTTCACTCAGCCCAACTTCCACCTAATTCCTCGTGCCTAGTGTGTTCAATTAGCACCTCTGAAGGCCTACAGCCAGCCGAGAGGAAATATTAGGCACGGAAACTGGGGCAAAAGTCAGACCACACAAACCAATGTCTTTATGGGCTTTCACATCTCTGGGTTAAAGTCCTAAAGGACAGCTGCAAAGTGGCACGTGCTACTCATGTCATCGAAAGGCATAGCTGCCATTGCATCCAAAAGTTAATTTCATGGTCAGGTGCTAAAATGCACCCGTGCATGCAGTGATGTCATACAGACATATACACCTCGGCAAGGTGTTTACAAGTATGCCGTGGGGGTGCTTCAGAGCCAGTCAGCTGTGCCGCAGACGGGAATCACAGAATCACAGAATCATAGGGGTTGGAAGGGACCTCAAGAGATCATCGGGTCCAACCCCCCTGCCAAAGCAGCTCCCTAGCTCATATTGCACAGAGAGGCGTCCAAACGAGTCTTGAATATCTCCAGAGAAGGAGACTCCACCACCCCCCTGGGCAGCCTGTCCCAGGGCTCTGTCACCCTCACTGTGAAATAGTTCTTCCCCATGTTGGTGCGGAACTTCCTTTGCTCCAGTTTACAGCCATTGCCCCTTGTCCTGTCCCCACAGACCACTGAAAAGGGGCTGGCCAATTCCCCCTGCATCCCATGTCTAAGATATTTATAAACATTAATAAGGTCCCCCCTAAGTCTTCTTTTCTCCAGACTAAACAGTCCCAGCTCACTCAGCCTGTCCTCATACGGGAAGGAGGATGGAAGAGTGCCATACTTGTTTCTCATTCTGGGAAGTCCTGTTTCAGTTACTGATTATTACCTAATAACCTAATCAGCAGTAACAGCAATATTTGGCACTTAAAAACACTTTACATTCAAAGAGCTACACAAGCAGATTAGGTAGAAAATTAATCCCTAACTAATTATCAAAGGAAGCAAGCAAAAACAATATTTAAGGATCATAAAACAGAGCTACAGAAGCAAGGTCAGATTGTTGGAGCACCGTCATTCATTTGTTGTGGTTTTCTGTAGGGAAACAGGTGTATTTCAACAGGGAAATAGGGTAAACTATGATTTTAATAGATGTTGATGGGCCAAGGTGCGGCCTAGTGGGATGCTTCCAGTTGCCTAGTTAATAAACATTTAAACACTAAGGAAAAAAAAAATTTAGATCACAGTCACCCCAGCTATCGCAGTGTTAGTGAGCACCAAAGATGCTTCCCTGCCTGGGGTAAGCAAGACGTGCATGGAAAACAGAAATCAGGAGGTCCCACCCTTCCCACCTACCTACTGAGCAAAACCAAATTTGTCACTGCATGAAATTTCAGCACAAAGTTTTCCAACTGAAATCAGTTCCATGATTCAACAGTTCAATAAGCAGAAATTTCTCTCTCTTCTTGGTAATTTTCCCAAGAGTTTCCTCTAACTATTTTAGCTCTTAATTTATCTGTCTCACTCTCTCTCTCTCTCTTCTTTTTTTCTTTTTCTTTTTTTTTTCTTTTGCTACAAGCAACTTCTCCCCCAAGCACCTATCTACAATTGAATCCTACTCTAAATTCATGTCAAGATCAGCTTATGTATTCAATGCTGAATGAATTTCAAATATGTGCTCCTTGTGTTCCTTTCCCAACAGGATAGAGAGGCCTCTTGAGTTGCTTTAAATGTCTCATTACAAATGCTTCATTAGAAACTACGTCACAGATTGTGTCAATCTGGTCCACACTTTCATGCCAAAAAGCAAAGACTTTCAAGCTGTGCCTTTCTTACCATTAAGTTTCCAATCTGTTTTTAGAATCTCAATCAGTTCTTTAAGGAATGCAAATGTTACTTCTCCCTTTAGTGCTGAAACTAGCCATTGGGAAATGCACATGCATAATGCTTTCCTGTTCCTGCATGTATTGAAACAATAATCAATGCTGGAAGGGCAGGCTACTTTCTATATATTTTCTGAAGGAGGCGCAGACCTTCTGCACTCCAAGGGACGACCACCCCCTTCTCACTGTGTGAGCAGAAATGATTGGGTTGAAATAAATCTTCCACGTGGCAAGAGTTTAATGGGAATCAGTGTGAGAAGTTTAAGTCTACTGGGGCCAGAGCTGATCTCATGATAAGGTGACATGAGTCAAGTTTCTTTGAGCCTGTTTTTCCCCTCAGCCAGACCTCGCTTACACCACCACAAATGTACTAACTTTGAAGGGATTACTCTTAACTGCTGCTTTCTGCTTACTGCACCGTGGGCCCACTATTGTTTCCTACATCCTCAGGATCCCTACCTGCATTACAGACACCAGGACCTTCGGTTTTGTCAGTAATTTTAACATGCTCTCTAACATGGGAGAGGCTTTCTGTTCCTGTGGCTTCTGAACCATGTGGTGAAATACAGATTAGGGTTTTTTTTGCTGCTAATTTAGCCTCAGAACCTGAGTTAAAGCTCCTATTTGGTGTAAAACTGTAAAGATCTAGTACAGAAAATTGTTCTCAAACAGGTGATCAGCAGTTAAAATGGAGGCAATGAGTGAAAATGTGAGATGGAAAACCCAGCACCTTGGATATAGGAAGGTTAATCCAAGAGAAAATAGGAGGCAGGATATAAGAAATAGACCACAAATGATTCCTTGTTGACTGTGGCGGAGCAGAAGGTGGGTAGGACACCCGTGCTGCTGGCAGCAGTGCATCCAGACAGCCTCACCTGTCTGATGGTCCTGGCTGAGATACACCTGACCATCATCTTGCCTCATGATAGTATCAGACAGACTCCATGTCCTCTTGTTTCAATTTTTCCTTAACATTGCCAAGGTTTCCTAAGACCCAACCACAGCATCAACCCTGCCCATGAGTTTTCATCCTATCAAAACATTATTTGGAGACTGTGACTGTGTTTCACCCAATCTTCTTTATATTAACCCCTCTGGGTTGTTTTCATTTATCCACATACACTTTGTTTCCTGGGACTGTATCACTCATCCTCCTCTCCTCCAGACTCTGCATCTATCTTGTAGGACGGTGGACATCAGACTGGACCCAAGGCTAAAGTGAAGCCTTATGACCAGTGAGCAAAGCATTCCCTGTCAAACATCCTGGGGGGATATTTACTTGTATATCCAAACTATGGAACATGGTTGATGTAAGTTCAGTTGTGATCTGCTGTAATTCCTAGACTCCAGTAAATCTGTGTCTACCAAAGACCCTGATTTTATTTTTTGTGTGTTTTTTCTTCCTAATTATATAATTTTGCTTATTGGGCTGCAGATTTTTAGCCTAATGGAGTGTGGGGTTTTTTTCAGTTTGTCAAGAATACTTAAATCCTTTGCCATTAATGCTGCCCCTCCCAAGTAGGTGTCATAATGCAGATTTAACAGGTATATTGTCTACTCCATCATCCAAACCATTAATGAAATACTGAATATCAAGCCCAAGTTATAACTCCTTGGATGCATGTCCTTAGCTGGAAAGGTAATCATAACTACTCTCTGAAAAAGGTTTGTAAAAGCAGATTTGTACTGGCTGTGTTAAATTTTAATCTACAATCTTCTTCAACCTTATTCAACAAGAACCACTCAACCCTTTGGAAAAAAAAATAAAAACCCATGGACCATCTTGTGCAATGACACCACGGAAGATTTAGGTGTGGTGAAAATTAGATGAAAGCTTATTCCTCCTCCCTCTTGTTTTGCATTCCCAGCACTCATAGGAATGTGCACACATACCCTTTTATTGTTGTTAGTAACCGTTTTGCAACTCGCCTCTGGTATCACTCAGTCCACCAACTCCCAGGAAGAAACTTGAACTATTCCTCTATACTGCTTAAGACAAATACCCCTGAGAAAGTGCCAAAAGTCTATTGGAGTCAAGTTTCACCTGTTGCTTCTTGACTAACCCCCTCCCTGGGGTCTGGAGAAATTAGGCAGTTCACAGATTTTGTGTCCCAGCATCACAGCACTTTGGCTAAGAGGCAGTAGGATCCTGACAACTATATGCTTGCTTAAATTTATGTGATTTCAGGGATTGTAGCTCAAAGAATGTTGTTAGGGATTGCTACATGATGGAAACAGTTTGTAAGAAGGTGTTGCCAAAGCTGTCCTGCATCAGTCTCGAGGGCAATCTCCTACAACATCCAGAGCTGAGGCATGCATTGTATCACTATGACAATGGCTGTGTATGTCCATCCCACTTTCAGAGATTACGTTTATCACGGATTCTAAGAGCCTCCAGCCTTCACAGACATATCACCTTCTTTGGCTGGAAGAGTTAACCCCAATCTTGTGAACACAGATTACATATTACGTTATGTACCGTGCTGTCACAGATGTTTTAATGCTTTTGTATGCCTGACATGAGTAGGAGGACCCTCAAGGGAAGATTTAACCAGAAATATATTACATTTAATGTTAGAGGAGAGGCCATGCAACATCTAATTAGATTTTCCTAATTTCTTCCTTACATTTGGCCAGTTGGGATGTTATGAAGTTTCATAACATCTTAACTGAAAGCAAGGACTGTTGTTTTCTTCCTAGCTGACTAAATGTCAATTAGGTAGTGGAAGAAAGTTAATTGAGTTGTGCTGAGTTCTCCAATGACTAACAAGTCTGCTCCTGAGCTCTGGAAGAAAACATTATTTCACCTGTGACGTGTGTCATCCCAAGGATGAGGCAGCAGAGCTGGAGGAGCACTGGATCATGTACAGCTGGATTTCTTCTTTTCCAGATGAAGCCCAGGCAGTAGACTCCCTGCATACACTGTCTTAAAGTAAACAGGCTGTAAAGGTCTCCAGATCAACATGCCACTATCCCACCACATTGCTATCCCACCACAGAAACTGCCAGCTGCTAACATTCATGAGTCCAAAAGCCTGAGCATGGGGTTCTGAACATGTTGATTTAAAAGCTTTGTTGAGGGTACGTAGACCCCTGGGATGGTTTTTGCTGAGCTCGTTTGGGAACCAGCAGCAGTCTGACTGTGTCACCTACACGCTACACCCACATCTGCTAACCTTGCTGAGAGGTGGGACTGCTTAGCTCCTGTAGAGGACACAAGCTATCACTGCCTCACAGGACTACCCTGTGTATTGTGGAGGTACTAGTCAGGTCAGGGCACTTGACTGGTGGATTTCTGCTTTCTGTTCCTCTGCACAGCTTAGATCTATACTTCAAAAAAGTCAGAGTGCACCTCCTTCTGCCAGATCCACAAGAGGAACTTCCCTTTAAGTGCATGTAAAATAAAGTGCTATTTACTGTTAGGTGCCTCTGCATTGCCACAGCAGCACTGAAGAACCTTTATGCTACTGAAAAGAAGCAATTCCCAGACCTAGACATGTGTTGCTGTCACAGTTAAGTCATGGCTGAACCCTGCCCTTCGTCACGGGGCAGCAAGGGTGGAGGAACAGTCTGCAGTCGGTGGAAGAACGCAGACAGGGTAGAGATCACACTGCTCTCCCTGAGGTACCAGATGCTAAAAAGCTGAATCACCTTCACACAATTTCTCTTTGACAGCCGCGGGGGGTAATACAGCTTCCCAGGAGCAGCACAGACATCCTAGCCTACAGCACAGTCCTCAGTGCTCCAGCAAAACTCCTCTCTAGGATCAATTACAGCTGGCATGGTAATTAAGACATCTGATCCACTGAACAGTAGTGTCTGCTGCTCTGATACACTGAGCTTTCTAATCCAGTGGGGAAATGTGTTAAGATGTGAGAGCTGGAAGTAAACATAGGTCACACAACTCCAAGGTGGGAGCAGAGGCACACTGTATAGTGAAACAGGGTGTCCCAAACTGCCTAGTCAAGAGCTGGGCTCTCCAGTTCTCAAGTGTTTTCAAAACAGAACTCGGTACCTTTCTGGGATGTCTTTCTTCAAACATATCGCTGAATTCAACCCAGAGGTAACAATGACCTGCATGCATGTAATGCACAAAGGGTTTCAGGCTAGAGGATCTAAAGATGTTTTCTATCCTTTAATACCACCCACCTTCATACCTGTTTTGTCCTTGATGGTGCCCAGCAGCAGGGACCACCTGCAGAAATGCATCTCTCTCTCTTCTCTTCTGATGTTAGCCTTTCTAGAAACCGTTTTATTCTTTTAAACTGAAGTCCTTTTCATCATAAATGTTTTCTACCAAAGGCTCGTAAGCAAGTATGTGCCCATTCACAGCCCTTTCAAACCCGCTGCCATTGTTAATTCAGACTTTGTTTGTGTTTAAAAAGCAATGTATTGATGCAGTGAATTTTTGAATGACTCATCTAATTCTTTGAGTAGGTGGATTGTATGCCTTTGCACAGTAAAATATACTTTAATCTCAGCCACCCAATTCTTTTAATCTTCAAAGGCAGAAAGACGCAATCCAGCAGTGCAATTGACTATGGCTTGAATTTATGAGGAAGATCTCTGGTCTTGCACCTATGTCATAAAACAGACCTTCAGTCACCCTAGAGCTTTGCAGCATGGCTTCACACTACTTCAATCACAAGTGGTGTTCCCCAGGGCTCAGTCCTGGGACCAGTTCTGTTCAATATCTTTATCAATGACCTGGATGAAGGAATCGAATGTTTCCTCGGTAAGTTTGCAGAGGACACTAAGCTGGGAGGAAGCGTCAATCTTTGCAGGGGGAATTGGCCAGCCCCTTTTCAGTGGTCTGTGGGGACAGGACAAGGGGCAATGGCTGCAAGTTGGAGCACAGGAAGTTCTGCACCAACATGCAGAAGAACTTTTTCACAGTGAGGGTGACAGAGCCCTGGGACAGGCTGCCCAGGGAGGTGGTGCAGTCTCCTTCTCTGGAGATATTCAAGACCCATCTGGACGCCTCTCTGTGCAATATGAGCTAGGGAGCTGCTTTGGCAGGGGGGTTGGACCCGATGATCTCTCAAGGTCCCTTCCAAGCCCTACGATTCTGTGATCCTGTGTGATTCTGTGATCTGTTAGAGGGTAGGGAGGCTCTTAAGAGGGATGTGGACAGGCTGGATCGATGGGCTGAGACCAACAGGATGAGGTTCAACAAGGCCAAGTGCAGGGTTCTGCACTTGGGACATAGCAACTTTGTGCAGCGCTACAGGCTTGGGGAAGAATGGCTAGAAAGCTGCCTGGCAGAGAAGGACCTGGGGGCGTTGGTTGCTAACTGAATATGAGACAGTAGTGTGCCCAGGTGGCCAAGAAGGCTAATGGCATCTTGGCTTGTATCAGAAATAGCGTGGCCAGTAGGTTTAGGGAGGTAATCGTGCCCCTGTACTCGGCATTGGTGAGGCCACACCTCGAGTACTGTGTCCAGTTCTGGGATCCTCACCATAAGAAGGACATTGATGTCCTTGAGTGAGTCCAGAGAAGGGCAACCAGGCTGGTGAAGGGCCTGGAGGGCAAATCTTACTAGGAGCAGCTGAGGGAGGTGGGGATGTTTAGTCTGGAGAAGAGGAGGCTGAGGGGAGACCATATCACTGTCTACAACTACCTGAAAGGAGGTTGGAGAGAGGTGGGTGTTGGTCTCTTTGCCCAAGCAACAGGTGATAGGACGAGGATGGAATGGACTCAAGCTGCACCAGGGCAGGTTCAGATTAGACATTAAGAAAAAGTTCTTCACTGAAAAGTTTATTGGGCATTGGAACAGGCTGCCCAGGGAGGTGGTTGAGTCACCAACCCTGGCTGTATTTAAAAGATGGGTAGACGAGGTGCTCAGGGATATGGTTTAGTAGAGGATGAGTATGGTCGGACTCGATGATTTTAAGGGTCTTTTCCAACATAGTGATTCTGTGATACTTCAGTTCACCTCAATCTCCAAGAAACTGATTTAGACCATTTCAGGGCAGTCTTGGATTCTGCTGGTCTCCATGTCTCTCTAGGGCTGCAGATGCAGGTGAGGCCAATGATTGTAATATCATCTGTCTATGCTCCTCTTTCCCCTGGATCAGACTCCAGGCTTCCCAGCATCGACTGGTTTGAATCTGACTCTATTTAATGACACCAAATCAGAACAAGGGTTTGAGTTGTGTGTACATATGTAGCTGCTACTGCCTTCGGACCACTGCCATGGAGGCTGAAATGCAGAAAATATTTATGGACAATCAAGTGATCTAGAAGAAACCAAATTCAAGGTTCCTGCTTCCTAGGTATGGCCATTAGACTGTAAGGATTGATCTACAGGTAAAATAAAAAACAATTAAGTCTCATCCATCTTTTTTTAGGACAAAATATGGAGATGGATTTCTCTCCCCCCCCCCTCAGTCCCACCTTGTTCCCAGTGGTAGACCCTGCCACATACTACTTAGAGCTTCCTACTACTATTGAATAAAATCCAGCTTCAGAAGGGGGACATGAAACTTAACTCTTGAATTTATGTTTCATTTGAGCTGTCTTGTCCAGCTAACCCATCAGCTGCTCTGTGTACCAAAACACATGCCTGATAAAACAAACAAACAAAAATACCCAGTCTGCCATTACATTTGCAGACAAACCAGAGTAGATGAAATATCTCTCCCAGCCTGTGTATCACGAACAGCCCTTTGGCTGAGTGTCAGGCTGTCTAAGCACATTTCTTAAAGTAAGAGTGAAGGTGTTGTCTGCATCAGATTTGCTGGAGAGAGTCTTTAACAACTGTCCTTAATCTGGGATAAATTAAATACAATCAGCAGCCCCAGTTTCAGAAAAAAATCCCCAAAAAATCAGAAGGAGTAAGAAAGTTGTATTACATCAGCTAAATGAACTCAGCACAGGTAAATACAAGTCCTGCCCACAGCTTTTGACTGATTTACAATTACTTAATTCCCTGAAATTAAAGAAAAATGAACTGCCTGATTGATCATGTAATCCAGGGGCCACAAACTGCCCTCGTTAATAGAAGACCTGCTGGTTTGGATAATAGAAAGAATTGCTAATTTACTTGCTATTCACTATGCTATAATTTTTCCTGTGAACTGAATTGTTAAAAATAAACAATTTCTTTTCCTTCCCAAATAGGAATAAAGAGAGAATTTATTACCAAGAATGTTTTGTGGCTTTAGGGGGAAAGTTAAATTTAGAACTTAGACTGGTTGCACAAAATGCTTTATAAATATTTTAAGGATCTAGTTTCCACTTTCTTCTGAATATAGATAGGAGCAGGGAACAAACTGAAACAAGGGTTTGGGATGGAGTGTTATTCATGGAGCCTGATGTGCCTCTGAAGAGCAGATGTGTTTTGCTTGAGATTTAACCTTTCTTGACTCTGTACCTTGTCTTTATAAAATTGCAAAGCCCATGGCACCCAGACTGCTCGGATGGGAACCTGTCAGTGACTCAGTCTGTAGCCCAAGGACTCCCTGCTGCTTGCCCAGGTGTGCCTGCACTGGTCCTTCCTCACCTAAAAATTGGGGTGCAGCTCTGTCTGCTGCTCCCTGGGCATGGCCCAAGTGCTTTCTCACTAAGATTGTGGTGTGTAAATGTGTCTACTTGTTAGCACCCATTTAGTCTTAATTTAGGGTGTTGTCCTTGCTTTGCAACGTGCAGTAAGCAGAGGAGACCGGTCGCCACTGTCACCCCATTCTCGTTCTCAGCCTTGCCCACCAGCAGTACTGTGCTCAGCTGATCTGTGTCTCTGCATGGCCTGGCTTTTCCTCTCTGCTCCTTCTCTGATCTAGCTGGAGCAACCCTGGGTGTTGTTACAGTGAAACACAGTCAAATATCTCCTCATTTCAGCAAGCAGGAGGCAACTGAGAGCTAAGCAAACTCAGTCACATCCCATGGGAAATGTGTGCCTGCCCAAGTTCAGCCTGGGACATGCCAGACACAGGCTGAGGTAGCTGATGAGCAAACAGGTTCTACCATGAGCTAGTCCTTCACGTGTCTCTGTTTAAGGGGGTATAAGGGGGTATTAAGGACTTTGGGATGTGTTTCTGTAACTCCGCAGCGCCAAACTATCCCTGAACCGAAGCACGAGAATAGAAGCAGAGACACGTGCATGGATTGTGTGCAGTACAAAACCCAAAAATTGGCCAGACCAGAGGTTTGGATCTGAGCCTGGATCTGGGATCTGGGCACACTTTGCAGTGTATATACAGTATATGTCAAGAGTGACATTTTAGAAGAGCTTAGGAGAAGAAGAAAGGATGACTTGCATTGCCCTGAACATAACTCCAATGGCAGTACTAGAAAAGAGCAATCAACCCTTTTTAACCACACTTGTTCTCACAGAAGAGTCAGGAAATTAAAGATTTTTTTTTTTTTTTTAGGCAAAGACATCAAATGAATTTTTTTCCCATGCTTCAAAAATCCTGGCACTTTTACCAAGCAAGGAAGATTTCAATAGGAAAGGACGATTAGTTACTCCAAAGAAGCTGCTAAATGTTAATAAGCACAGAATTTAGACATAACGGTTTTCATTTGACAACCATCCCCATTAACAGTTACTGTGTTAAGGAATATTTAGAAATCCTGATTGAAATTTTTAAATATAAATACAGTAATGCTCTAGAGGTCTGTCTGATAGGCTCCTGGCATGGTCACAGGACATGATTTTCTTTGCCCTACTGCAGGTAAAGAGGAAAAAAATACTGCATCAATGCACACGACCAAGAGGAAAAAGCTGCAATGATTTATAGATGAGTAATTAGAAACAGTTAATTGCCACATAAAAGAGCTAAACTATTGTGCACCACAGCAGGCCTGGCTCAGACAAAGGCAAATGTCTTGACTTCTGAGCAGACTTGGTCAAAATTTATCTGAATGTGATATTTATTGTAAAATGGATTCATCTTTTTTGTAAGAGACTTTGTGATTAAATATTAAGCGTAAATTCTCATTGAGCTGATGACTGTGACCACTTTCATAAAACATATTACGAAGAACTATGTGGCTATGTTCAGAAGAATAAAACTCAGTTATTTATTAATTAATGAAATGCATGTATATACATGTGTTCATGGCTTCAGACAGAGAATAATTTCAATATTGTAATTCCCAGTCTATTTTAACCAAGACCTCCTTCTTGTCCCTGGTGCTGCTCTGTACAAAATCAATCTGAACGACATTACTCGAAGCACTTGGGGAGCCACAGTAATAGGTATTCAACTGGCCCAAACCTTGTAGAGAGCTGGTAGTCATCTGAGAGTCTCAATCAAAAAATCCAAAAGCGTCTTTAGTCATGGATTTGGAATATGTTTGCAGCTGTGTGTCAGTGTACTGCTTCTCATTTCACAGAATCACAGACTCATGGAAAGGTCGAGTCTGGAAGATATCTCTGGAGGGTATCTGGTTCAACCCCCCTGCTTAAGCAGGGCCACCTAGGGCCAGTTGCTCATGGCCATGTCCAGATGGCTTTTGAACATCTTCAGGGATGGAGATTCTTAGGTGGTACCTTTCTTTTAACATTACTACTGAAGGAAAACACTAGGCAAGACAGTATCACATCAAGTGAAATCAAAACTGTAAACCTAAGGGTCTCAGCATTTTACTTTCTAGCCTAAATCTAGATAGGTCACTAAAATAAAGAGATTCAATGCCAGTCATTATTTCTCAAGGAAAACAATAAAGAAAAAGATCCTGTGAAACCACACTTAAAATAGAAAATTATTTTTTTGTTCCAGAGATGGTCACATTTCAGGATTAAAGGTGCTACAGAAAAGCATAAGAGTTAATACCATTAACAAAATGAGACAGCTTTATCTAGCACTCTGATGTTTGTCCTTAGATTTTAAGTGAATTTGAGAACTGTTTCTGTCACATTTCAGGCATGACCTCTCATGTGCTCTGACACATCACACTGGGCCGTGTATGCGACATCATGTTATCCTTAAAGAGAGAAGTCTGATGTGACCTATAGAACTCCGTGCCATGATTCACAGCATGATGTATTGGGCAGAAAATTTTAAAAGACTCTTTTGTAAAATCCACTGTTAAAAGAGTTAATTTTTCATCCTGGGAAACAACATGTTAAAAAATAAAAAAATACTTATAAAAATTCCAAATTCTTCTACATACATTGTTTAGGTCTGGATTAGTGTGTTTAAATTTATGATTCTCCTTTAAATTTTTAAATTAACAACTAGATAGCAGTAAGGATGTTCTTTTCAAGTTGTTTTTCTTCTTGGTAAAAGACATCCTCAGTACATTTTTATTCTCTAGGTGAGATAAAGGTGAAATGACTAAACTGTGCAACATGCAATGAGACGACGAGCGCCTCTCTTTGTCTTGAAATTTCCCTGTGCTGGGTCTTTTGAGCCATATTATTATCCCTTTCATGACGATAGCTGGTTGAATTTCAAACTCATGTCACTCACTGGGATGTTACCTTCATGGCAGGGTTTTATCTTCTGCCTGAACTCTGTGGATCTGAGCTCACAGCAGACCCTTAGCAGCATCGAGTGCACAGGTGTTTGCTTCAGCACTTGTGGAGCATCTTGGCATCTTTGAAGGAGCTCATTTTGGTCCTAGTTCAAGGTCCCCTAAAGTCAGACATATATATATGAGATATATGTTATGCGCTTGAAAATAAGATCCTGGACCCTTCCAGCCTACCAGGAAGAGTCTTTACGGAGCTGCAGCCCTCCTCTGACAGGGAGCACAGTGTGTCTGGGGGGGAGGGGGATGCTGAAGCCACATGCACAAACATAATTGCAGCCCACGGCCATGGTTACAGCTTCCCACTCTCCGTGACCTCCCAGCTTACAGACCTGGCTTCTCTACTGAGCCTCTTGGGTGAGCCAGGTAAATTTAAGCAGACTAGTGTAAACAGCAGGCTCAGATTTATCTCGCTCATTTTTACTGAGGTGGGTTTAGGAGCACTTGCAGGTGTCGTTGAGTGAGCAGATTAGAGCAGCAACAGGTAGCAAGGAAAAGTTGGGGCAATACTTCTTCAACTGACAGAGCCACATCCAGGAGAGACTGTCTGCCTGAAGCCTGTTTTACTCGAGTGCCATGCTGCTGTACCTAGGCTTTTCTGGGAGTAGAACTAGCTCATTTTAAAATTCCTCAGGTCTCTCCAGGTTATATTGAACCCTGTGAAGAGCACACACCTCCACAAACAAGATCCTTCTCTGCATCCATGAAGGTCATGGGTGCCTTAGCCCCTGGATTGCTGTTGGTTTTGCCTTCCCAGCAGTGTGAGGTAATTTGATGCAAGAAAAGTACAGCTATCACCTGTCTGTGATGCTCATACATTGTGAATAACCCTCTGTGCTGAAGGGGCAAGGTGGCATGGCTGAGGACCAAAGATACCAGCTGAAAAAACCACACTGTAAATTCAGGATGCAGCAGATTCTGTCCATTGCAGTCAGGGTTTAGTCCAACAAAAGTCTTTTGGGATGAGCCTGCACTGAATAGCCTTAGCCCCTTAAGCTGGACATGTAAAATTGAATGCTGCAAATACTCACACCATCCTCTGTTTCACACTCCTGATTTTGGCTGGGGTGACAGAATGTTGTCCTGCATTCGTATATCCCTAGCTTACTTCCTGCCCTGCTCTGGGCAGGGAAAAACAATGAAGAGTGTCTCTCCTACCCAAAGCTCTTGTCCTGCCCCACCTCCCCAAGAGCTCAGTGGCAGCTAAAGATTATCCTTCATGTAGAGACTCTTCTCTGACTCTCTGGGGATCCACACTGCTAATTCACTTTTTCCCCACCACTGCCTGCAGTTGTCCTCCCTAATCAGCCTCCTCCAGAAGGAACATGTCCAAGTGAACTGAATATCCACAGCAGCAACCAAATTTATGATGATCTCTAAGTGAATATCCTCACTCAGTAACTTCAGTTTGTTTGTTTTGCCCAGGTAGCACCTATGGTTAGCTTTCCATCTTCTTTTTGACTTAACAGGGAGCCAGAGCCATGCAAATCATTCATTCACTTAAGCACATTCAAACTCCAGTTATAAAATGATAACTGCTTCTGGTAGCTGGATTTAAATGCATACTTGTTTGTGAACAAATAAACTGATGCATGGACCTGTAAAAGTAGCTTTATCAGCTCTGCTATTTATTTTTACACTGGCAGTGATTTTCTGAAAAGGAATAAAATAAATCTGCCTGGTAATTAAACTTCAGTGTAAGAAAGCTTTTAGCTATACTGGTAAAACAAGGTGAATTGGTCTGCTTACAGTTCTGTGCATTTTGATTCAAGTTCAAAGCACAGAATTATCTTTTACTGTGCAATTACACATCTGTACATAGAACAGTATGCCCCTCATTTAATTACCTCTTATATCAGGTGAATATGTCATAAATTGCACCTCTCCATAAGGAATCCATACAGAAGGTAGTAATAGAGTGTCATTCCCATTCGTATTTCCCTATTCTGTATTAAACAAGTATTCCCTTGAATGCTAATTTTAAAAATCCATTGGATATTAGGTTTGAAAATTTCATAGAATAATATGGCTCACTGGAGTCGTTAATGTCTGTGTAACATTAATGTAAAATTTATTTGGAATCTTCTGCTTGAGGGGAAGGGGAAGCACAGTTTGTGTACAGCAATAATGATGCAAAATATTCTCAAGATGTTCATAGGGAGCGTATATAATTAGAAGGAGGAAATTTGAGTTTCTCCAAAAGCAAACATCTTGAAAGAGGAAATTTAACCCAAACCATTTTTTTTTCTGAGACAGCAGTGGACAAAGGAACCACGTTCCACACTTCTGTTTTCAGGGCTGGGGTGGTTTCAGAGCTGGGGAGTATACCCTCTGCAGCAACAGCAGGGAAAGGAACATGCAGGTAACGGCTCAGTGATTTATATCTGGAGATTTCTAGAAAGTCTGAGCCAAACTTTGAAGACAAATAGAGTCATTCTCAGCTTTCCACTCTTGTAGCTTAAAGCAAAATTTGCTTGTCGGTAGTAGAGGAAATAGAGAGCTTATAACTATGGCACAAAAGTCCTTTGTAAGGTAGACTCGATGGATTTTTTTCAAAAGGTATAATGTAAGTACTTAGCAGAGTGTCTTTCTCTGGCCCCTTGACATTTAAACAGGAATCTATTAGTCAACTGATGTCATTAGCTAAAGTACATTCTTTCTAAGGATGACACTGATGATCTAATCGATCATCATTATTAAGCTAACATCAATCAACTGCAGGTAGACTACAGCAGCTGTCTGATAGATAAAGTTCCTCTACTAAAGTTGGAGACAACAGACTTCTCAATTCCTTGCTGTTTTTAAAACTCACAGAATGTGGAAGGGCCAAATTCTGATGCTGATTTCAATTGCAGTGTTATTTTAGATTTCTGCTGGTATAAGAAAATAAGAGAAACTGTGTTTCCTTATTTCCACAATGGGTACCAAAGGAAAAATTTTATTAAAGAGCCTCAGCTTGAGAGAGCACCAGTCTGATACAGGGAAAAAATTGTTATATATTCCTTGTAGTCCTCTTCATAGCAAGCTTAAGCAAAAATTAAGGCGTACCCTAGAAATAAGACAAATGTTGATTCAGGCATTCATTCATCCACTACTGACCATATTCACCGTGCTCCCATCATTTGTGGAAGCTAGTTCATATATATATGTCAAGCAAGGTTAGGAGCTATTATAATCATATTAATTGTCTTCAGGGAACAGGAAGTTTTTTAACTGATTATTTTCTCCATTTGCTGATGGGAAGGGAGTGAATCAGTAGTACAGTGGGTGTGGATGGATAGTGAACTCCACCAAGGTGATGATTTCCAGCAGTAAACAAGTGTGAGGAAAGAGGTGAGCTTTGCCAGGAAAAGGGCAGGTATTAACCTATTCAAGGAATGGAAAAAAAAAAAGAAAAAGCAAATGTTAAAATACTTCTTTAGTCGCTATTTATTTCTTGTCATTGTCTCTGATAATGTAGGACTGATTTCTATAGGGCTAAGCAGCTCATAGACTGCATGTTCTTCATGGTGGAGGTGTGGCACCCAGCTTGGTCTGGAAGGATCATCACACTCTGGAAGCTGCTAGACACGCACAGACGCAGCAATCCCTATTATCAAGCCCACATTCAGGAAGGGTCCACCACCACTGAGATTTCAAAGGGTAGCTAGACAGAAGAGTCCCTGACCCCACGGAAACAGAATGTGCGTGTGTCCTGTCTGAAAAGCATTTTGGCTCTCTGAGGAGTCACTGCCCATTTCAAAGGCTTGTGCCTTGATGGCTACTGTCAGGACAGCAGCGAGATCATGAAGTCATCCCATAAAGGCACGTTTCCAGTGGCAGTGAGATGAGGGCAGGCAGAGCCTGCACTGTAGGGAGATGTCATACCATCCTCTGAAAGACAGGAACGAAAGGGAGAGGAGAAGCAAGCCAAGATGGGGGTGCCTGTCAGGTCTGCCTCATCCCTGTCAGATGTCAGCTGCCTCCACTGCTTCTAACTATAAATGTGACAGATAGGTGCCTCATGCCAATGAGTGCTTATAATCATGCATGATGAAAGCATCTGAGATTATGGTGCTGTCAGTGGATTCTGTGTCAAATTGGAAATGTATATTTAGTATTTACTTCACTTGAAGTCATTAAAGTTATTACCACAGCCCTTAACCTACACCGGGCCCTGCTCCCTCCAAACTTACATCTGACTGAGAGGTTATGGAATTGATATTCAAAAAGGGCCTGTAGCAGGCAGGCATGCAACCTCTAAAGACATTCAGTGGGATTCAGGTATCTCAAAGCTCTCTCAGAACCAGTGCCCACTAAGGGCCAAGTAAGTGGAAAGTACTTTATCTTAATCTAATCCCTCAGTACAGCTTTAAGTGGTTACCGAGACACAAGGTGCCAAAAGATTTGGGAGGATTGAATAGGTCAGCAGCAAATTGTGATGTAAATTAGCACGAACCCATCCTTCTGTGAGGTGAACCAGTTTGCACCCACTAAAGACTCAGACAGGTTTCATCTGACAGGCTGAACTTTGTGCCACAGCTTAGTGGAAGAGGATGATCTAAAATAGTACCAATAATAATGTTCTTTGGGTGTGGTCGACACCCTAGAAGGAAAGGAAGCCATCCAGAGGGACCTTGACAGGCTGGAAAGATGGGCCAGGGGGAACCT
>VZTU01007709.1:26558-44869 GCA_013400835.1 Zapornia atra | reverse complement strand
TCAGAGGGCTGGAGCAGCTGCCCTACAAAGAGAGGCTGAGGGAGCTGGGCTTGTTCAGCCTGGAGAAGAGAAGGCTGCAGGGGAACCTCATTGCAGCCTTCCAGTACCTGAAGGGAGCTTATAAGCAGGAGGGAATTCAACTTTTTAAAAGGGCAGACACTGGCAGGACAAGGGGAATGGATTAAAGCTAAAGGAAGGAAGATTTAGATTGGATATTAGGGGGAAGTTTTTTACAGAAAGAGTGGTGAGGTGCTGGAACAGGCTGCCCAGAGAAGTAGTGGATGCCCCGTCCCTGGAAGTGTTCAAGGCCAGGTTGGATGGGGCCCTGGGCAACCTTGTGTAGCTCCAGGCCTGGAGGTTGTTGTCCCTGCCTGTGGCAGGGGGATTGGAGCTCTATGATCCTTGGGGTCCATTCCAACCCAGACCATTCTATGATTCTATGATTCTGTGATTCCTCTATCCTGTCTGTATGCAAAAATCCAAGAAGTTAGATTTTTTTGATGAGCATAAACTCATGAACAGCCCATCTTCATATATGGATGCAGGTTGTCCATATTCACAGTACCTGGTCCAAGTGCGACCTATTTCTGTTCCAGATTCGGAACAAGCTCTCCAGCTATATACACTTCTTCGGCCCAACTCTAACTACAGTAGGGTTATTTTGTGGCTGTAACTCCACCAGGCTGGCTCAAGAACTACATTTCTCTAGGGTGATTGAATTCTCACAAGAATTAATCTTGTAACCAGAACAACTTCCTTTCAGTGAACTCTGACAGCACCCCTGGGCGCTATTCATTCAGGGAGTACATTAGTCTCAAAGAAAAAGAGTGAAGTGGCAAAGAGGAAGTTCAGCTTTAATGAAATCAACTCCGCTGAGATAAGAGGCAGATCATCAAACAGCCAAATATGTCTGCATGGATTTCTACAGAGAGAGATGAGCTTGTTTTGCTCTTCTTCCAGTTAAAAGTCATAACCAGTCTAGTTCTCAGTTGCGCTTGTCGTACCTTGACCATCAGCAAACCACAGAGTCTTTATTATCCTCGTTTCCAGAAATGGTGTACCTGAACCCAAAGCAGACAGAATAAAGCTTCATTCTCTGTCTCAACAATCCTGCCAGCAGCAACAGTTCAGTACTTAACTCCTTAATGGCCAGCTATGGCAGCAGACTATGGGGCCAGTGCAGAGGCTCCAGACAAGAGAAGTCAAGTGAGAGACAAGCTTGAACATGGTAAAATTTAGATAATACACATCAGTGGCAAATTGTCCTTTCTACTCTGATCCGTTAGGATTTTATATATATTCTGCCTGATGTAAGTATCTGCACAAGTGAGAGTTGGAACCTTTTGCCCTATTCCTGAAATTATTCTTGGATTTGCAATAGACTACACAGTTACCCAGTAAATGGGGTCTGATGTGCTCGCAGCCTACTGGGGCATGGCTATAAATTATATGCCTGACAGATTTTAAATTTGGCTTTAAATACATACGTATTTAGCACAGATATCTAGTTAACAGCAACCAGATCACAACACTTGGTTTTGTATGCTGTGTACAAGATTTCTTAATCTGTGCATGAAAAAGCACTTGCCAGTTTCCAGATACACTTCTCTTCAACTGATTTTTCTGTCTCCATATCACATTCTCATAAATTTTGTGTCTGCATGTACCAAATGGTAGGCACATTTCCAGTTAACTGTTTTAATACCACTCATTATTTTTAATGTTTACAAAATGGCAGCACTGGAATGATGACTTTAAATAATCAGTGTAGCCACTGACATATAAAGTACTCCACAATTCATGGACTGTGTTAATAAATACTTATTTAGTTGATAGCAGAAGTAAAAAGTCCTCTTCTGACTACATCAAATTGACTGTATCCTGCACTGTTAATTCTTAATTTGCATGACTCCATCTGAATAAATAAAAAAAAAAAAACCAGACAAACAAAACCTAAGAAGTTTCATATTCATCTACTGAGGGAACAATGAATGTAACCATAGTAAGTAACTCTTTTATGTTCTCAGTTTAAAATGGTTTAGAGAGCTGGTTTATCATCAGACTGCTCTTGTCTCACAGACCACCTCAACATACCTTAAATTACCTGAAAGACAGAGAATTTTCCTGTAAGAAGAAAGTGTTTTGTTTATATCTGAGTAAAGATGTACACGCTCAAAGTCTAGGCATAATGTCTTAATAGAAACCTTTGTGTGTCTTGGCTCCTTTCAAGAAGAGGAGCTGCTGTTTGCTCTGACCTTTCTCAAAACGATGAACCGTACCTGAAGGGCTCAAGCTGACTTTTGCAATACCAACTTCTGGAGGAGAAGATGCTTAGCACCCAACAGAAATAAATCAAACCAGTGACCTTTACTTTAAATACATATGTAACATCTTCCAGTGATCTAATGGTTTTCACTTTCCCATCTAGGGTTGGAGATGTGAAGAACTGACCTACCTATTGCAGTCTGCGCAAGTCCTCACTGTTTTTCTCCCAACTCAAGCACCAAATTTCCCAGATTCACTGGGCACATGCAGCACTAATCCACCTTTTAAGATACTGGGGACACTTTGCTCTCACTTAAACCCACAGAAATTCTGAGTAAATCAAGCAGGTGACTGTGTGTCCTGAAGTCAATGGATGCTCTAGGACTACCTCCCGCGTTGACTCCTTATTCAGACCCGGGTTTACAATTCTCACACACATGTTGGGGAACACTTCCTGACATTTGAAGGGCAGTATTTTATTTACAAACTCCCAGCACACAGCACTTTACAAAAAATAAATCTGCACCATAAGTTTACAACACTTAGCAAAGAAAGCCAATGCTGAGAATTTGATTACCACTTAGAAACTGCAATCAGTGTATGGCTCTTAAGATCACCATTTCTTGACTTGTCCTCGGGAATCCTATCACAGAGTCTCCTGAGTTGGAAGGGACCTGTAAGGACCATTGAGTCCAACTCCTGGCTCCACACAGGGCCAGCCAAGTCAGAGCACATGACTGGGTGCATCGTCCAGACGCTTGTTGAACTCAACCAAGCTCAGTGCTGTGACCACTTCCCTGAGGAGCCTGTTCCAGTGCCCAACCACCCTCTCAATAAAGAACCTCTTCCTGATATCCAACCTAAACCTCCCCTCTCACAGCTTCATAGTGCTAACCTTGGGTTCTATTACTCTTCACTAAAGAGAGGAGATCAGCGCCTGCCCCTTCACTTACCCTCATTCGGACCCCATAGACCAAAATGAGGTCTCCCCTCAGCCTTCTCTTCTCCAGGCTGTACAAAACAACGGACTTCAGCCTCTCCTCATAAGACTTCCCCTCCAAATCCTTCACCACCCTCGTTGCCCCTCTCTGGACACTCTCCAATATTTTTATGTCTCTGTCATACTGTGGTGCCCCCAAACTCCACACAGTACTCGAGGTGAGGCCGCACCACCCTCACTTACCCAGCTAGAATTTCTGAGTTGCCTCAAGTTGAAGCTCCCTGCAATCCCATTTGCCCAGATCCTTTAGCATGTCTATTAGCTCTTCACTACTACCCTCCTTAAATTTGTCTTTGCCCAGCTGTTACTCCAGTAATGCACACGGAATTCAAACCTAGTCCCCTGCTGCCCTGTGGCCGAGCATTCAGACTTTTGCTGGTGCTGCCTGTCAGTTCCAAGATGCCAAGTTTTAAAGTGCCTGCATCTTCTGGGAATGTCACTCTAAAGCACTTTATTTGGGGACCACCGTGGAGAAAAGAGATTGAATCGTGGAGGAAAAGCAAGGGAAGGAAAACAAAGACAGCACCGCAACTGTTACAAGCATTTCACCCTTTAAAAAAAGGACTTCTACATTTGCGTTTGGCAAGATAACGAAACACACTGTTACATATTTATAATTTCTTTTTTTGTTGAAGTAAGTAAAATCATGGTTTATGCATTGTCTGTTCTGATGCTCCTGAATATATAGTTAAAATGTAAAACAGAAAGATAACCTGAAAAAAGGTATCAAAAATATCAGACTAAGATATAATGAAAAAGGAAACCAAAGTGATTTATCCTTAAAAGATAACAACAATTTTATTATTTTTTAAAAAAATCATGCTAGGGTTATGTGCATTAAATTGCCAGTTTATATCATCAAATGTTTGTGCATCTAAGACATAGAAGCAATAACAGATGTATTCAAATTTTTCTCTGGAACTTCTTCTGATGAACATTTGAATGCAAGTGACTTACTAAAGACAAGTGGAACTTTCGTGCCACTATTTAAATAAAGCCCACCAGCTCTGTCCTCTGCTAATATCAATGAGTCCATAAGGCTCATTCTTCATTCTTTTGCATCAGTGAGGTATGTGTATAGTACCATTATATCACTAGGCTCATAACGAGCAAGAATTTATGCTAACAGAGAGGAAAATCAGACCCATTAAATTCCTTATACTTTTCATGCCGTATTACAACCAGGGTTTAAGCATATTTCTTTCAGGCATAAAGCAAGTGGTGAAATGTTCATAAATGTGACAAGTGAACATCACTTATTATGAAGCTTGATCCAAAAATCCATAGAAACAGATGGAAAGACTCTCTCGATCTCAAGGTCTTTCGGATTTCTCCCCTTTCGTTCTGTGGTGAGGTGCCTCCTTCTAGGTCTTTGGGCAGAATGAGACCTCTCAGACAGCAGGCAACACCGTGACTCCTGACTTTTCTGGGAAGGAAAAGGTCAATGATCCTAAAATTTTTTAAATTCAAATTATTGATAGTGCTTGCACCCTAGTCTTCAGTCCGTTAGATTGGGATCACTAAAGGAGATTCTTCTTTCTCTGTATTTGGAAGACCCAACTGGGGTAATCTCCTTTGTCTGGCAGGAGGTGAGAGGGTGGGAAAGGTGACAAAAGTCCTAATGACTTAAATGCTTAGTATTACATATATTGAGGTGAAAAAAAAAAATCCTACAATTTCCATCTTCCTAAGTGAGCCTAAACATGAGGCACACCAGTCACTGTCTGCATATGTTTTCCTAGTGTCCTATACAGAATCACAGAATCACAGAATCACAGAATCACAGAATCGTAGGGGTTGGAAGGGACCTCAAGAGATCATCGGGTCCAACCCCCCTGCCAAAGCAGCTCCCTAGCTCATATTGCACAGAGAGGCGTCCAGACGAGACTTGAATATGTCCAGAGAAGGAGAATCCACCACCTCCCTGGGCAGCCTGTGCCAGGGCTCTGTCACCCTCACTGTGAAAAAGTTCTTCCCCATGTTGGTGCGGAACTTCCTATGCTCCAGCTTACAGCCATTGCCCCTAGTCCTGTCCCCACAGACCACTGAAAAGGGGCTGGCCAATTCCCCCTGCATCCCATGTCTAAGATATTTATAAACACTAATTAGGTCCCCCCTAAGTCTTCTTTTCTCCAGGCTGAACAGTCCCAGCTCTCTCAGCCTGTCCTCATAGGGGAGATGTTCCAGGCCCCTAATCAACTTTGTCGCCCTTCTCTGGACTCTCTCCAGAAGGTCCCTGTCTTTTTTATACCAGGGAGCCCAGAACTGGACACAATACTCCAGGTGGGGCCTGACCAAGGCAGAGTAGAGGGGGAGGGAGGGGGAGGATCACCTCCTTCGACCTGCTGGACACACTCTTCCTGATGCATCCCAGGATCCCATTGGCTCTCTTAGCCACCATGGCACACTGCTGGCTCATAGCCAACCTGCCATCAACCAGGACCCCCAGGTCCTTCTCCACAGAGCTCTTTTCCAACACATACCACCTGAGAGCAGTCTACTGGAGGTAGCTGGGGTGCCCACTGGGAGATAGGGAAGCTTTGCTTGAAGTCCCCACCCAGAAAAAGGCCACAGATACTGATATGAACATCCACTTTGACCACACTCTTCTTGCATGCCCTAAAAAGCAGGTGAGGGGTATATCCATGCAGTTTTTCCTTTTCAGGCTGCTTTATGTTGCAGTAAGTGTTTGGGGAGACAGAGACTGTGTAGCAGCCTGATTGCCAAGAAACTCCCACAGTCTGCAGTCCAAGGACAGGTTGTCCCAACAGGGTGACAGGTCACCTGGTTTTGGTTCCTGCTTGCATGGGCTGTGGAGACAGGAGAAGGGGCAATGGCCACAAGTTGGAACACAGGAAGTTCCACACCAACATGCAGAACTTTTTCACATTAAGGGTGACAGAGCCCTGGCACAGGCTGCCCAGGGGGGTTGTGGAATCTCCTTCTCTGGAAATATTCAAGACCCATCTGGATGCCTACCTGTGCAATATGTCCTAGAGAACCTGCTTTGGCAGGGGGGTTGGACTTGATCTCCGGAGGTCCCTTCCAACGCCTACAGTTCTGTGATTCCTTATTTGTACACAGCAGGATAACAGGAACGGGAGTGACTGAAAACCTTTTCTCCTCTCACCTTTTCTTGCCTGACCCTTCAGCTTACAAAATCCATGGATTAAAACACTCTTGGTGACACTGAGAAATGTGGGCTTCGAACTCACTTTGAAGGGACTAAAGCTGACCCAGCATCTCCCATACGGTGGTAGCGAGAGCTCTTGCCCCAGAGTTACTGGTCAAAATAGGAGCTACTGCCACCAAGATGTTTAGGATTTACAGTTCAGTGAAGATACACCTGGTTCAACCTGAACACAATTTGTTCCCCATTTTGCCAGCCGTCAATTAGTCATGCAGTCCTAATTTTGAACATTAGCAAACGCCTCTATTTTTAGTGTCCTTATTCAAGAACCCCGAGTCCACAGAAGATAGCAAGGACATTTAGAAACAAGAAAACAGGAAAAATGTTTATCAAGTGTCACCATTGATATTACCTTATACAAGGTGTCAGAAGCCTATTAGTTAGAACCATTACAAAGATTTGCTTGTTCAAAGGGCTGCGTTAATATCAATAAACTAGTCATGATTCATAAGTAACTAAGGAGCAGCAGAATACTGGTGTAGAAAAAAGTGCATAAACTCCCTAGCCAATGGACAAACTTACTGCTGCTTTGGTGTTCCACACAGGTCAATGCTAAGAGGATAAACCCTACGGTCAGAATAGAAGAAGGCAAAACTCGCATATTTACTCCGACCTTTGACACCTTGCTAACACCAGCTGCTGAACTGCTTAAGAAAAAACTGCCAAGAAGAAAAAGGCCACAGTGTCAACACAAGAAGGACTTTTGGTGTTACTGAGGAAAAAGGTAGTGGGCAGAATGATGTAAAGACTGCAGGAAAAACAAAGCAAGGAGCCCAAGGGAAGCTCTCCTCCAACAGCCACGTAATCTCTCTCAGGAGTATGCTGACGTCTGTCAAACACACACCTGGGTGGATGGTCTTGTTGAAGGCTGCTCCTGACCTTTTCCCTCAGCCAGTCAGAACTCCCCTTTCAGACCACACATATGTACCAGCAGCTACGTTTACCTTGTTCCTGCAATTTGGCTATAATTGCCCTGTTCACAGAGCATTCAGAAACTGATGTGGCTACTGATGTGGCTTGGGCTTGACTCCTGCACCCGGACCTGCCATGGGTGCTGTGGAGCTGGCAGGCAGCTAACAGCAGAACTTTGAGCCACGGGTGGTAGAAAGACTCTTTACTGAAGGGAGAAGGTTTTCTTATTTATTTATTTACTTGTGTACTTTGATCGGATGTGCAAAAATGCCTCTAAGCACTCTGAGAGTAATTAAATTTACAATTCCCATAGGATTATTCCGTGAATGATGCCAGTGTAGGTATTGACAAGGTGCCCGTAAAACCAGACTGTTCCAGCACACAAAATGAACATATGTGTCATGCTGAAGGAGTAGTACTGTTGTTGGTGTGCACTCACCTCCCACATGAAATGCCATCATACCTGTTAAATGACACTTGAAAATGTGTTAGCACTTAACCAGAAATATTTTCAAAATAACACTTGAACATAAGAACCCTTAACTGCTGGAAACTTTCCCCTAATTTCCTGCTAACATTTACTTGCTGAAGAAGCTCAATTCCCAAGCAGATTGCAAGAACAAAATTAGGAGACCCACTGGCTGAACTGAATGTCCAGACTATGAATGCTTTTTAATAAGAGCTTGACATTTCTCATTCTGACCCTGCTTAACACAATGCTCTTCCATTCTGCTACCTGAAAATATGTTTTATTGAAAAGGGAGAGAGAAACAAAAAGTGTAAAAACCTCTTGCAAATATCTATAGGTCACCCACATCGTATTAAAGGCAAACTGCTGAGAACATTAATGCTGCAAAGGCAGGCACTTAAGGAAATGCTTGAATTCAAGTTGCCTGTAGAGAACATGGTGTATGACTGTGGAACTGAAGACAGTCATAGGGCAAACAAGAGGGGTGGGATAATCCCCTGTACAGGGATCACACAGGGAACCTAATAATGTCATTTTATATCTTTCAGTGCTTGAAGCTTTCAACCACATTGTTCTTTTCAGTTGTTTTACGTGTAATTTCCTGGCTCTGCTTTATTTTTTCCTCTTTTTTTTTTTATTAAGCAAATGGAAATGCTCATGTTTTGTTTCACAGTGCTCTTGGCTTTGTTCACCATCGGCAGGACCACAGCCACCTGACAGGAACAAATGGGAACATAATTCTTAGAAACCTCATCTCCAGCCCCACCTTACCTGGTCAAGCTTCAGTTTGTCCCTGCAACAGAAGAGCAGGAGAGCTGAAGGTGAACCAGCATCCCAGATTTCACCAGAATTCACAAGCAAGCACAGGTATGAAATTGTACTCTACCTGCTGGGGATGGAGTCAGCTTTCTTCATATCGGCTCCTATGGATTTGTGATGACAACAGTGTTGGTATCACACCAGTCTTTTAGCTACTGTGGGACACTGCTTGCACAGCATCAAGGGTTTTTCAGTTCCTCCCTCTGCCCTCCCCTCCCAAAAAGCAGGCTGGGGGTGGGCAAGAAGCTGGGAGGGGTCACAGCCAAGACAGCTGACTCAAATTACCCAAAGGGACATTCCATGCAGTATAACATCACACAATAAAGCCCAGGAGGATCAGTTTTCAAAAGGCCATTTTCCAGCCACGCCATTGCTTGGGCACTGGCTGGGCATCGTGGGAATGATGGCATCACTTTTCACTTTCCCTCTCTTCCCTTCTCTTACCAGACTGCATTTACCCCAACCCAGCAGTTTTCCCACTTCTGCTCTTCTGATTCCAGCCTCGACTCCCTTGAGGGGAAGGAGTGAGCGAGCAGCTGGGTGCAGGCTTAGCTGTTAACCAGGATCAGCCCACCACAGAAGACCTTCAGCCCAATTTTCCTGTTGCTGGCAGTGGCTAGCATGTGTCAGCGCTGGATACAAGGACGCCATTCATCATGCACAACAAAACAATGATAGCACCCAGAAAAATGGCACTGTTGGTACCGTGGGACTAGTGGGGAGAATCCACCTGGCTGGTTTTCTCTTGAACAAGTTGCTGACTCTGATTGGGACGCTTCTCTGGCCAGTACAGAAAAACAAACGGCCCTGTGCTACCTGGATCTAGGAGTCCGAGTAAGCACCAAGTATTTGGGAGAACAGATGGCAGTCACCAGCTAAAGAAAACCCTGCTCCCCTCCTCAAACCTGTAACTTTGATTCAAGGTTTAAATGTCAGTGCTTGTCACATCCGCTTTTGTCCGCCGCAGGCTAGTCCTACCATAGAAATGTCTTCATATTCTCCTGTGCTAAGAAATTATTTTGAGTGGACCTGACATTTTCCTGACCACAGACTGTGATGACTAAAGACAGTATATATATATATATATATATACATATATGCCGTGTTCTAACTTGCAGTCTGACAACAGTAAAAAAATTCAAGAACTGTTGTGCCTCAAAATGCAGGAAGTCCTGAGCCATGATAGAAATTGTTAGTCACCCCATTACCCTAGGATATGAATTTCCTCAAGGATTAGAAGGTGATTTGTTTCCAACAATGTTATTAAAGCCTCTGATTTCATTGCAATAACTCATCCCTTGGTCTGTATTTGTGTTGCAATTTACTTTAAAATTCAAAACAATTAATTAAAGAGCTCCCATCGCCAAGAGCAGTGGCCTATGGTGATGACAACAACAGAGTGTTTGTGATATCTACACCTCCACAAGCGTGTACAGGCATCAGTCTCAGGTCATCTCCTATCTGACGACCTCTGATAGGGGCATTGATACAAACTGTAACCATCATTGCTAATTACCAAGGCAGCAACAAAAATTAAGTAACTGTAGAAGTTTACTGAAGCTGTGCAGAATTCTGAATGATCTAAAAATACGCTTCTAGCCCTGCCTCTGTCTTTGTAAGGGTGTCATAGTCTGTCATTTTCTGAAGTCGGGTAGAATTTTTTTTATTACTGCTAATATGCACAACAATTAGCCCCCCCTTTAATATGCATTAAAAATATCCAAGAAGTATCCACCTTGTGAAGGTCTGGGGCATTTTGAACATGATTTAATGGCAAGTCTGGAAAACGAATGACTGTCATAAGCAGTCCCCAGAGATCTCCAAATGCCATAAGCAGACAGAGACTTATTGATTGTTGCTTAACATGCCCGTAGAAAATAATGGGGTAACAGCATCTGTGCTATAGCAAATAAAGTTATTCCATGTGTGGTGCCAGCACCAATATTTGGACATGTCCAGAGCTGAAGCCTCATTATTTGCAATGCCAGCTCCACTGTAACCAGAAGGGATAGCAAGAGGGCTCCTGAGGCCTTGTGCTTTTACACAAAATTGTGAAGCAGTTCGAGGAAGAAAAGGCAAATCAATAAGTAATTATTTTACAGCCCTCACCACTCTTTGCCCATGTCAACTAATTGAACTAATAAATAATTCATGGGTTTTTTGCTACCTCACTGGAGACGGGCAGCAGTTTCCTCAAATGTGTCATCACTGTTGATAAAGAGGTGACAGGGATGCTCTTTCCCCATCTCCTCTCGGTCACAAGTGGCCTCGTGAGTTTGACAGTGGTAGTTTGGGGTGTCTCTGCCAAAGCTGAGGAGGGCTGGCAGAGGGAAGAGGAAGGCCCAGGGTGCCCAGTAATAGGGTGTTGCTTTTAGTCAATCTCCCCCCAACAACGCAAAGTGGGCCGGGAGGCTCACATGCACGGTGCCCACTCTTGCATATCTCTCATGCCATTCATACGGGGAGGGGACTAGGGGCTCCCTGGGGAGTGGTGGGGGTCCCCCTGGAGCAGCAGGGCAGGCCCCAGCAGCCCATCCTATCCCACCCCAGCTGGGAGAGGGGCAGCCAGAACCATCAGGGCAGACCCAGCCCCTACATCAAGCACATCCCTGGGAATGGGCCAAGGCTGGAATGGGATGTCAGCCCACAGCTGGGTGTCAGGGTCAGGCCCGGTGGGGGTAATCAGGGTCAGACTTGCCCAGGATGGTTGTGCTCAGTGCTGGCCACATTAGCCCCATGACCACGGTGCCAGGAGCCACCCCCACCTGCACTGGTGCTGAGCTGCCCTGAGCCTGGCAGCCAGTGCCCAGTGCAGAGGCCTGATGGGCAGGAAAACTAAAGCTCTCAGGAAATGAGTTCATGAGAGCTGAACAAGCAGGCAAGTTTGTCCCCTTCCACAGGTCTCCATCCACCACACCAAAACTACACACTTCATTAGGCAACATACACTTTAAAATGACACAGTGGGATTTCTACGGTCTTAGTTGATATTTGTTAATATTGATCATTCCAAGGCTAACTGCAAGCACCACCCTCTGATGTTATTTCTGAGGGTTTTTTTAAATATAAAACTGCATGCTCCATGACAGCTTTTCCTTTGCCCACCAGCAAAGAAGGACCAGTCTGGGTGACTGGGCCACCTGACGCAGTGTGATTTGAACTTTTGGACATACCACTATTACAAGCTTTAAAATATATAGGAGAGAGATGAAAGATAAGTTAGAAGAGGAGGCAGTAAGGTACGTTTTGATTGTGGAGTGCCATGTTGTACTATGAACATAAACATGAAGTTCAGAGTCCCAGCAGAGACATCTGATGGGGTAATTTCCAGAGGATGTTTCCCAGAAATCTCTTTTAAGACCTTATAAATGCTTACCTCTTTAGGAGACTTTGCTTTTTGACTCATATATTCCACTGTACCTGCTTTACACTGATATTTTTTCCTAAATTCAGTGGATATGTTTTGGGTGTTTATGAGAATAATCTTAGGGAAAAGTTACTGTCTTGAAAGAAATCTCACGCTGAGAAACACAAGGGTCCTCTAGCTTGGAGCAGAAATTCTGTACTCATATCAGAGATACTTCTCTGATGCATTTAGGAATTCTGAAGAATCTTTATTCACGTATGCTCACTAAAAATTTGTTAGCATTTGGTGCCTAAATTCTCTAAAGATGTCATGATACCAGGTACCTCCAGCTCAGGCTATAGAGGCTGAGCACAGTTCTTCCTGCAGTTGGTTTTCTGGACTGGCAGGGAGCAATCTGTTGTCAGTCCTGGAGGCACCTTCCTCCCCTGAATCAACATAGGCTCATCTACTAATGTTTGGATGAGGAAGACACTCTTCCAACATATCCCCTGCCTGTCCACTGCTTAGCACCCTTTGCTTCATTTTGTGGAGTGGTGTCACAGTGCAGGGTTCTCACACCTGCAAAGAGATATTGTAAAGGGTGGATACAGTTGTAATGTGAAGGAAGGTCCTGCACACGAAATGTTGTCCAAAGTGAAATCCCCAGAAATGCTTACGAGGTGGACACACACCATTTCACCCCAAAAGTCTGCTCCCATCAGGCCGCAGCATTTGCTAATGCAGACAAAGCCTCTCTACAATGTAAAGGAGTCGGAATTTCCCACCTGAGATGCAGAGGGCAAGGATCAGACCAGGGGAAATGAAGGCGTAAGGAACCTGTTTGGAGATAAAACTGGGTTGTTGGGGATTTTTTTAGTAGGTGCCATGAAGTTATTTAGACCTACAGTGAGTCTCAAACCAGAATGAGGAAGATACAGCAAGAGAAACTGCACGTAGAGGTGGGAATGGAACATATAGCTGTGAGGAGAGCAGCAGAACAAAGGCTGGCAGCATCCAAACCGTAATTCAATTAATAGGTCATGGGAGAAACCCACAGAAGTTTTGCCATTGGCTTCACGCTACAACTCCAAACTGCTTTAGGTCCATCAGCATGAGCAGGGCGTAATTGTAGGGCTGTTACAAATGCATTTGAGCTGTCAAATAAAAAAGTCACCTCTGGCCCACACTAACACCTCGCTTCCTGCTCTCCTCTCACGCTGCACTTTGTGCCTGTAGCTGGAAGCCAAGTATGGACCCAGCGGGAATAAGCTGTCATTGATCGGCTGGTTAAACAGCAGTTGCTTAGATTGATATCTGCCCGAGCTCCTACTCTTGGAATTTGGCAGTTAGATGAAGAAAGAGCCAGTTCTTAAATCTTTTCTATTTTGTAATGAAAATGTCTTTGTAGTCTAAATCTAAGTGTGTATTGTTAAGCCGATTGCCAGCTGTAGTTTACTAGCAAGGCAATAGGACACATGGTGGATGAGAAACTTAACATGAGCCAGCAGTGTGCTCTTGCAGCTCGCAAGGCCAATGGTATCGTGGGCTCCATTAGAAGAGGTGTGGCCAGCAGGGACAGGGAGGTGATTGTCCCTCTCTACTCTGCCCTCCTGAGGCCCCATCTGGAGTACTGTGTCCAGATCTGGGGCCCCCAATACAAGAAAGATGTGAAACTGTTGGAGAGGGTTCAGAGGAGGGCCACGAGGATGATTAGAGGCCTGGAGCACCTGCCCTATGAAGAAAGGCTGAGGGAGCTGGGCTTGCTCAGCCTGGAGAAGAGAAGGCTGCGGGGGGACCTCATTGCAGCTTTCCAGTCCCTTAAGGGAGCTTATAAGCAGGAGGGCATTTAACTTTTTAAAAGGGCAGATAATGGCAGGACAAGGGGGAATGGATTAAAACTAAAGGAAGGAAGGGTTAGATTAGATATTAGGGGGAAGTTTTTTACAGAAAGAGTGGTGAGGTGCTGGAACAGGCTGCCCAGAGAAGTAGTGAAAGCCCCGTCCCTGGAAGTGTTCAAGGCCAGGTTGGATGGGGCCCTGGGCAACCTTGTGTAGCTCCAGGCCTGGAGGTTGGTGGCCCTGCCTGTGGCAGGGGGGTTGGAGCTCTATGATCCTTGGGGTCCCTTCCAACCCAGACCATTCTATAATTCTATGATGATGAAAAGAACGAACAGGATGCAATCCAGGTAAATCAGAAACCACTCTGGGCTTGATAATATTCAGGACTTTTACCTCCTGCAGTAGTATGTAATAGCAAGTTGGTTAATCGGCAGAGGAAATGCACAGGATCTCTATAAATTATTTAATTCAGAACTGACAGGAAAAGGTTATTAATGAGTGACACTATGATATAATGCCTTCATGGTGAGACCACCTGTGGTTTAATGAATTAACATTGTTAGAAGGATTTTTGCTTAAGACTTATACATTTAATTTGATTGTGTTAAACATGCCGCTTATTTATCTTTATTAATGGGATTTCTATTTTTAGATATTGGTCTCAACATGAGCAATAGGACAATATAATCAAAAGTAGCTTCTGTGAGATATACTCTTCACAGGAAGATTGCAGTATTTCTCTATGCATTCCCTCCATTCTCTAATTCTTCATCTGGTCTTGCTGCAACTACAAGTATAAGCCATGACAGAGTCAGCATCTAAAGAGCAGGATATTATAGAGACTAATTAGGTGATACAAGAGGCTCAGACCTATCAAGCAGATTTTACTTTAAATTTAGGTAGCATTTTTTTTATTACAGCCAGTGAAACATCAGATTTAAATCTGAACCCTGCCGTGTTCACATCTACCTCTTTCTTCTACCTGGAGTTCATTCCATGGTTGTAGACAAGGAGCAATATTGCCATTTTACTGGTCTGATTCCTTTCTGGTCTCTTCCTTTCACTCAGACATATCTGACCCTCTATCAAAAAGAATGTAGTAGAACTGCAAAACATACAGCAGCCAAGATGGGAAGGGATGTCTGAAGATCACCTGGCCCAACTGCCCTTTGGAAGCGGGGCCTCAGGTTAGGTATTCAAGGGCTCTGCCAAGCCAAGGCCCGAGTGCCTCACCTGTAGTGAGAGAAATGCCAGCACTTCTCTGGACGGTGTCTTCCAATGTTTAACTGTTCTCATTGTGATTTTTTTTCCTATACCCAGATAGAATTTCCCCTGAAATAGCTTGTGTCCATGATGCCTTGTCCTGCCACCATGCCTGCCTTTTTTCCAATTCACAGGCACCAGATTATCAAGTACCATAGCTCAGCATAGTTCTGCTGACTCTAGCCATCTGGAAAGGTGATTCAGTAGCATCAGGTATCTACACTTTTCTCTATCCTCAGGGGTACATCAGAACAAGTTTCCTTGGGAGTCTCAACACAAGAGGCTGCAACCAGGAACCAGGGGTTATGAATACAGGTATCAAACTGCCTGCATAACCGACCTTCTGAGCTTCTCTGCAGATGATGAGCAGGGGTCCTTGACCTGGAATCAATGTGTTAGAGCCAGGCAGCCTGAAGACTACCCTGTCTTCTGCCAAAGTCCCAGAAATTTTGGCAGGGGCAGGCTGGGAGCCAGAAAAGTTGTTCTAGCAGTCTGCTACCCGCTGCCTCCTTTTCCTAAAGAACCACAGCCCCTTCCTGTTCCATCCAGCCTCATAGCCTGTTCCACATACACGCACTTGTCAATTTTGTTCATGTGACAAAGCATGTCGGGTTACATGGCAAAGAAACTGCCACTGCATGAAGCTCACATGACCTTCCACACAGCACCTGTGTTCAAAGCCAGCATGTACTTCACCCAACCCCTACTTTCTCCTATCTTTCCCTTAGCCTATATGACTGTTTAAATATGCTTCTGGCTTTGGGGTGGTTTTTTTGGGGGGGGGGAGAAGGGAGTTTTTTGGTTGTTGGAATAGTTAAAGCGTGGGTTAGGAATTCACAGATTCACAGAATCTTCACAGAACTGTAAGGGTTGGAAGGGACCTCCAGAGATCATCGAGTTCAACCCCCCATGCCAAAGTAGGCCCCCTAGGACAGGTTGCACAGGTAGGCATCCAGATGGGTCTTGAATATCTCCAGAGAAGGAGACTCCACAACCCCTCTGGGCAGCCTGTCCCAGGGCTCTGTCACCCTCACTGTGAAAAAGTTCTTCCAGTGCTCTAACTTGTGACCATTGCCCCTTGTCCTGTCACCATAGACAAGTGAAAAGAGGCTGGTCATTTCTCTTTGTCTCCCACACTTCAGATATTTATGAACATTGATCAGATCCCAAATTATAAATGCCTCTTTGATTATTGAACAATTTCCAGTCAAATATGGCAAGACAAGGAGAGAGGGCTTTTAGCACAGGAAAAGAAGGAGGATTTTTCCAAATGCAGAGAATGCAGAGAAGGAATCAGGAGGCAAAGGAGCTGTCAGAGCAATGAATGGCCACACTATCTGTGGTGCCCCAGAGGTTGTGCTCAGACTGCAGAAGAAGAAAACTGGAAATCAAGAAATGAAAACACTAGAAAAACTCATTTTGGAGACTCACCCATGAGTAATACTGTCCTTCTACACTCTTCCACCGTAGACAAAGTAATTACATGTTAAGTATAATAGAGAATTGGATATAGATTGCTGTTTTATTGAAGAGATGTGGCATGGATCTGATTCTCTTTGCTCTAGATGGTGTGGAAAAAAAATTAGTTTAACCTAGACAATAGGAAGAGGAGCAAATAAAGCTATACTTAAGGCCAGTCTGAGAAAAGACAATTTGAATTGCACCCAGATAGCATGGCTGAACACGACTATTACATATCAGTGCCAAGCACACCATGGAAATCAACTTTTTAAAAATGCAGCCTATACCAACAAAGAGGAAACACTACAACTACACTTAGGAAATGATAAATTTTAATTCATCTGAAGTTGCAGGTAGCAGTCTCAGGTTTCTCCAGACTTTTTGGCACCAATTTGTCTTTTAAAATTTCAAAACTGTAAGTTCTATCTGCCACATCCTCTGTAAGTGGGAGGTGGAGCTGAGGTTGGGGCCACTCCTCACTTGTGGGCTTCCTAGGGTGCAGGAAAACACTGGCCAGAGGTTGACTAAGTAACCCAGGTTCTGATTTCCCTTACTCTTACTTCTCCACATGGCCATCATTGCAAAAGTTGAAGCTTCTCCTCCTTTTCCTTGATGGCATTTCACTTAATGCCACCTCACAAATCCTTTCTTGTAACCTGGTGCAAGACCTTGTTGAAGACATGGAGCCACTCAAAATGAAGACTCGAACCCAAATTGGGGAGAGTGTCAACTTGGAAAAGTCGTACTTAAATTAGCAATTATGAGGGGGGGGGAATATCAAAATCAGTCTTTTCCAGAACTCCCCAGTAGAAAACATTAGTTAATGTAACCCACTTTTGAAGACCAGTTTTGATACAGTTAGAGCCACCTAAGTTCAAACAACTGCACTACCTTCAATATGGAAAATTCTGTAAAAACTGCTAGAACAGAAATAACCCTAGAACAGTTGAATCAAGTCTTGAGAAAAGGAGGCTGAGGGGAGACTTTATGTCTCTCTACAACTACATGCAAGGCAGCTGCAGAGATGTCAGGGTTGGTCTCTTCTCTCAGGTGACAAGTGATAGGACAAGAGGAAATGGCTTAAAATCGCACCAGGTTAGATTTAGGTTAGATACCAGGAAGAATTTTGTTACTGAAAGGGTTGTCAAGCATTGGAATGGGCTGCCCAGGGAGGTGGTGGAGTCACCATCCCTGGAGGTACTGAAAGGGTGTGTGGATGAAGTGCTTAAGGAGAGAGCTTCTTGAGAGAAGCGCTGCTGAGAGGGACTTGGGGATTGTGGTGGATGAGAGTCACCTCTGGCCCACACTAACACCTCGCTTCCCATCTCTCCTCTCACGCTGCACTTTGTGCCTGTAGCTGGAAGCCAAGTATGGACCCAGCGGGAATAAGCTGTCATTGATCGGCTGGTTAAACAGCAGTTGCTTAGATTGATATCTGCCCGAGCTCCTACTCTTGGAATTTGGCAGTTAGATGAAGAAAGAGCCAGTTCTTAAATCTTTTCTATTTTGTAATGAAAATGTCTTTGTAGTCTAAATCTAAGTGTGTATTGTTAAGCCGATTGCCAGCTGTAGTTTACTAGCAAGGCAATAGGACACATGGTGGATGAGAGACTTAACATGAGCCAGCAGTGTGCTCTTGCAGCTCGCAAGGCCAATGGGATCCTGGGCTCCATCAGAAGAGGGGTGGCCAGCAGGGACAGGTAGGTGATTGTCCCGCTCTACTCTGCCCTCCTGAGGCCCCATCTGGA
>VZTU01007709.1:0-26536 GCA_013400835.1 Zapornia atra | reverse complement strand
AAGAGAAGGCTGCGGGGGGACCTCATTGCAGCTTTCCAGTCCCTGAAGGGAGCTTATAAGCAGGAGGGCATTTAACTTTTTAAAAGGGCAGAAAATGGCAGGACAAGGGGGAATGGATTAAAACTAAAGGAAGGAAGGGTTAGATTAGATATTAGGGGGAAGTTTTTTACAGAAAGAGTGGAGAGGTGCTGGAACAGGCTGCCCAGAGAAGTAGTGGATGCCCCGTCCCTGGAAGTGTTCAAGGCCAGGTTGGATGGGGCCCTGGGCAACCTTGTGTAGATCCAGGCCTGGAGGTTGGTGTCCCTGCCTGTGGCAGGGGGGTTGGAGCTCTATGATCCTTGGGGTCCCTTCCAACCCAGACCATTCTATGATTCTATGATTCTATGATCTAGAGGTGGACTAAGCAGGGTTAGGCTGTGGTTGGACTCAATGATCTTAAGGGTCTCTTTCAACCCAGGTGTTCCTATGATTCTATGATTTACTCAAAAACCCATTTGATAGGAAAAGAAAAGCTAGCTGTGAAAGTTTTATCACTTTCTCTGTTGACCTAAAAACACAAAAATGACATGACCTTATCCTTACAAAACTGCCCTAATCTGAAGAAGAGCTACAGGTCAGGTTACCTTTCAGAACCTACATCTTGAAAGAAAGCTAAAACACATTACAAACACAGCTTAATACACAGCTCACACACCTACTTAAAACTCTGAAATGATCACCTGTCCAAATACCCAAATACTTTTTATTAGTTTGCCTCATTTTTTTAATTAAATTGAAGAATTCCTTCATTTTCCTTTCCAAGGAGCAGAAGAGCAGCAGGATCCTGGGGTAGAGAAAATGTTTTAATGAAAGACTAAAAGCAACACCTTGCTGCATGTATGTGAATGAGAGCACAATCCACGATGACTGGGGCAAGCAAGTGCCTCTGGTGCATGGTTCTGATGATCATTTCCTCAACACCATTATATGCCTGTTAAGACCCTAACACAAATGAAATGTGGAAGCTGCTTAAACACATTTTTGAATAGTTACTTTCTTGTAAATAATTAACAAAGTTCCCACAAAACTAATTAGATATTCAAATTTACCTACTGGCTTTGTTGACACCTCCTACACATCCCCTGACACAGCTGTGGGCAAGATGCAGGATCCATACAGTTATTTTACAGTTATTTTAGGAACGTCTTCATACAGGGAACTGTTGCAAAAGCTCACTAATGATGCAGAAATGTACAATGGGAAATTATGCAGTCTGGTGGCAGAGCTGGTGCTCCTTTTGCCTATAAAACCCCAAATTTTCATGTGGCAGAACTCTGATTTTACTCACTGCTCTACATACATGGGGCATTAAATAAGTCCCTGCCCTTGTAACACAATGCCATTTAAGTCAACAACAACAAAACATATCTGAAGAAAGTTTACTGCTTGAGAAAGCAGATTCTCTGTTTTTCTCAGATCTTTGCTGAACTCAAAGGGAGCAGCAGGTGCATTTTAGAGGCAGAAATTTGTTCCTCAAATGGAGCAGTGGGCACATGCCAGTGGTTGGGAAAGGAGCTGCAGAATGACAAGGAGCCATGACAACAGTGCCAGGGCTCAGAGTGCATCCCCTGCTCTGGGTACTGGCCACCAGGCTCAGGGCAGCTCAGTGTCAGCACAGCTAAAAGGCATCTCCCAGCCCCATACCCACAGGGTATGGGCAGAACTAAACCTGGCCATCCTGGGCCATACCTCATCCCAGTTCCTCTTCACCAGGCTTGATCCTGACCCCCACCCATGGACTGACATCCCATCCAGTCTCAACCCATTCCCAAGGATGTGGTTGATTCTCAGGGCTGCCCCANNCCCCCCGTCCTGCTGGGGTGGTGGGTCCCTGGCTAGTTCTCCACTGCTTCCCCACACACAGTCATTCTGATTTTGACCCACAGCAGGGTGTGCAATGGCATTTTATGTTCAGTTTGCACAAAAAACCATACAGGTTCAAGGCAAAAGAGCATCAGGCCCTTCGTGAGGAATTCACCTCAGCTGGTTTTAAGGACAGAATCTGGCTGGTGAGCACCTGGTGCCACATGAGGTCCCTTGGGCTCTGCTCCAGCAAGACACAGATTTCCCACCGTTCCTGCAGTGCAGATCCTTCAGCTTTGCCATGGGGTGGGGAATCTCTGAATGCCTCTGCCAGGGAAACTGAACTGCCTGTCTATACAGTAAAAGTGAAATTCCTCTTTGGTTTAAGGCACCTAAATTTAGCTATGACAGATGTTGCCATGGGAGACAAGTGTCTAAGCTCCCATCATCGTCAGTGGAGCTCTAATCAATACAGTCAGGGGAGGTAAAGAGCTGCCCAGCCAGAAGTTGTTTACTTTTTGTTAAGCTAAATCACTGCCTTGAGTGCCAGGGAGCAGCAAGAGTGGGTCTGCTTTGGGAGGGGAGCTGGGAGCCAAGGGTAGGAGCAGGACAGGCTGGGCTGTGGCCTCGCTGACACTGGGCAATTTCCTGGAGCATCCAGGCAAGAAGAGCTCAGCAGACACGGTGATGGGAACCAGCATTAACCAAGAGCCTTGTGATGTCCCAGCAAGTCTGTAGAGGCAAGGCAGATCAGAGGCCAAGTGAGAAAGGCATGTCAGGGAGCTAGGGTCAGGCTCATGGAGGTGCAAGACCAGGCAGGGACACCTCCCACGCTGCAGCTCTGTTAGAGACCTTGGGAAAGAGCTCCCAAGTGAAGGAGGAGCAAGACCCCGCTGTGGATCCTCAGGGCCAGAGAGCTGCACAACATCTAAAGTGATCTTGAGCCCAGGCTTCCAAACCCCCAGGATTCAGAGGGACTTGCACAGGTCCCTGACAGCAAGCTTCATTGTCTGCACTGAGCAGGGGTTTGATTCTTCTGCTCAAGGATAGGCATCTTGTGCATTTGGGATGTCCTACTGTTCCTCTCCTGACCTCCGGCTGCTGCTTCAGGAGGGCTGGTGTCTCCTGTAGGTCCTCTGGCATATCTGCCAGCCCCAAGTAAGTGCATTAGATTCTCTGAGGGATTTCAGGTGGCTATACACAGGAGCTCAGACACCAGTCCACACCACTAAGAGTCCTTGTAGACACCCAGTTGTAACCTGCAGTTAGATCCCACTCCAGGTGTCCTGCCTCAGCTGACTGCCTGCACTCCCTCTGCCAACAGCAGCAAGAGAGAAACAGCTCCAGAGGAAGTTCAGCTCATTTCAGGTAAGCTGGACAAATCTTTCTTGAGAGGTGCCTTCCTCTCTTTGTGTAGAGGAATCTTGATGATTGATTAGATGAGATAGCTAATCTAATAACCAGCTAAAGTTGAATGAAATGTGTCCCGCCCTTTGGTTTTGGAGATGTATCTTACTGGAGACTACAGCCCATGATCCTACTCCAAGTTCCTGGTGCAAGGACTCACTAATGCTGTGGGCAGCTACACTGCATGCATACCCACACTGTGAAATCCTGCACCTGGGTCTTCTCAGAAGCACCCCAGCCCTGGCAGCGTTAGCTCCTAGCTTCTTGGCTCTGGTCTGCATCCTCTCAGGATCCACAATTCGAAAGCTCTCCGTTTTGTCTGCAGCACTTGAATTGCTGAAGAAGCGAAGCTCTGTGTGCCCTAATACATCAAGAAGCACACAAAAACAGCAAGAAGGGGCAATTTCCTCAATTTAATCCTGTAATTTAGTCGAAGCAACACTCAGTCAGCAGGTGGAAGATGTGGGCTCGGTGACCTGCTCTCAGCCCTACATGCCACTTCTCCGGATCCCTCTCCAAAGGCAGAGAGAAGAAACCATAGACAGAAAGAATACATGACAGGATCTAATCAGATGTGTAGAGCACTCATCTGAGAGAGGAGAAATCAGCCCTTCGGTTTCTGCATCAGCTATTATTTATTTCATCAAATGGCTGCCTGATATAAACCACAAACATTAATTGGCACAGAGAGTTGTGGTATCAAAGTTCTTTGTTCTTGTTCTTATACCCCAAGTAACTATGGATTCCAGTGAAAAATGGGTAAAAATTACATAATTCATTTGCCTCTTTATACATCAACTCATCAAAAGCCTATTGAAATATTTCTTCCTGCTCCCTGCATCACACACCCCCGCTAATCAGGCCTGGAAGTTTGTTAAGGTGATTAATACAGCAGCACAATCTCTTGGCGTGGAGTGGTGTAAAGGTGAAGAGTGTAACCAGGACGGAGCCAGGCCTTTTCCAGTGCTGCCCAGTGCCCAGGAACAGAGGTGACAGGCACCAACTGAAACCCAGGAGGTTCCCTCTGAACATCAGGAAACACTTTTCCCCTGTGAGGGTGACCGAGTACCAGCACAGGCTGCCCAGAGAAGTGGCAGAGTCTCCTTGCAGGTATTCAAAAGCTGTCCGGGCACCGTCCCGGGCAGTGAGCTCTGGGTGACCCTGCTTGAGCAGAGGGGTGGGCCAGATACCCTCCAGAGGTTCCTTCCCACCTCAGCCACCCTGTCAGCCTGTGCTTGTTTGACTTGCTGGCTCTGGTGAAGCACCAGTTGCTCTGTGTCAGTATGGTTAGCTAAGTGCTTCAAGGCTGTCTCACGAGCTGTGACCAACAGAACTCAGGCACCAAAGTTTGGAGAAACTGAAAGCCCCCGCAGAAGAGAGGACCTTGTAAAAGAAAATAGATTACTTGGACACATGACACATTCTGCTTTGCCCCAGGGAAAACTACTGGAAAAGGTCACTGATTCGATTTATTCTTGACCCACTTTAAACTTTGTGTAAAGGACACGATTCGGTGAGCTCATTTACACTGGGCTGAGCCACGCAGTGAATACGCCTTGGGTGCTAATCATTTCAATTAACAAAAACTAACAGTTTTGACTGAAAGATATAAGCAGGCTGATATTCTCTCTCACAGCCAAATGCACGGGGTCTCTATTAATTTCTGTCAATCCATAAAGTTCAGCTAGGATTGTCTCCCCTCTTCGACGCCAAATTTAGTATTTGGCTGCAACCTGCCCTCTTCCAAAGGCTCACCTGTCGCCCAGTGGGAAATACACAGCCCTGGTAGTTGTTTCAGGACAGAGTTAGTCCTTCCAACAAAGGGCACCCTGGTTTTCCTTTCTTTCCTCAACACCACCACCACCACCAACAACAAAAGCCTTCTGTAGTTAAAACTGCAGCTCCATTTAAGGTGTTTTTAAAGCGAGTCTGAAGGAACGTGTTAACAGCAATGCACATAGCAACGTGAGTGTAGAACTGTGCAGATTCCCCCTTAACAGTGAGAAAGGGTGAGAAACAAATTGTTGTGTTATGAAAACTGATTGTGCATCAGAGGCAAATTAAAACAACCATTCAAAGGGCAAAATGTGATTTTTCTGAAAAGTTCGAAATGCGATGGATGTCACAGGTGTTAGAAATGGTTAACAGCAGAGCACTGCTGAAAAGGTTTGCAGCCTTATTTTTCTGTAGCTCCCTCTAGCTCAGTAGCTGGACCAAAACATTTCTAAGTTTAGACCCATGAAGATGCAGGCTAAATATAGGGTATAAAGCGACACTTCATGAAAACAAAAATCCAAAATTTTCAGCTGTGGGTGTCTTTGGTAAGAGGTTCACTTTTAGGTGACTGGATGCAGATCTTACTCATTTCAGTGGGAGTTGTGGGACTGGGCATTTCTGAGCTGAAAGACACTTTTATCCAGCTGTGTCAGTGTACATTAAGAAGTTCTGAACCTGCTCTTCATTTTCCCAAACCGTTTCTTTCCAGTTTCCTCCTTCCCTCTGCTGAACTACCTAANAACAAAGCAAGACATCACTTCGTTGAATCCCACACACATCTTCAATCTGGACACTGACTCTCCTTGCTACACCATCAAACTTCCTAACTTTGATGAGACCAGGAATGATATTCCCCTCTAGTAACAGTAGGAAATACCACAAGATGTTGCTCAGTGAAGTACTGACTTGTTCATTTCATGTCATCTTTCAGTAACACGGAATGTAACTTCACAAGTTGTAATGACAAAGCAGGATGGAACAAGCCCTGCAGACACAGACTCCTGCAAAAAGTTGGGGAAGTTGTCATGCAATTCTGCCATCAAAAGTCTCCTCAGGAGGCAACTGGCCAGCCTAGATAGTCCTGGGCATGGTCTGCACATATTTGAAGACATTCCCCTTCTCCAGCTGCAGCAGTTGAACACATCCAGCAGAATTTAAATGTCATTACTAGGGAGAGTCTGGCTAATGTCACCTACAAAGAAGAAAAAAAACCTTCACTACGTGCCTAAAGAAGAAAACTCTGATAAAATTAATTGAGATCATTTTACCATCATGGCCAAAGTCAACCTTACGTGCAGAAAGTAACAGTAATCTCAGAAAAAAACATCAAGCAACAACACTGTTTCTGGCTCAAATCAAGAAAGTTAATTACAAAGTTGGAGCAGTTAATCTTTTCCATCTAAACTGTAACACTTCTTTGATGAAACTTGACCCACTGGAAGTGGAATAAGAGCTATCCTCCCTCAAGAAAACAACATATGACTACTCCTTCCTCCTATCTATGACTAACCCCAATTAGAATTTACTCTTTTTATAAATATTCAGGCATCATTTGACGCACTGTTGAGGGAAGATAAATCTGAAACCATTTCTGGATGAGGAAGAATCGCAAAGATCATTCACAGGAGGCAAATGCACTCATCTGTGAGAAATGGGAAGTGAAAGCTCTACAAGGATGGAGCACTCTCAAACTATCTGAGGCACTTGATGGATCTTTTCCCACCCTCTGTGATTAATAGAATGCATAAGCTATTCAGTCTCCAAGCATTTTGCTTGAGGAAGCTTTGATTTGAAAAATGAGACAAGTGCTTCCAATGCTGTCATTGATAGGAAATTAGGTGATAAAAGAGAGCACATTTAAGCAGCTCTTAAATATTCATAATTAGAGCTGTCAAACTGCTATACTATCCCCTCTCTCTTCTTGCATTTACCCAAACGTTCTGTCAGGAGTAATGAAAACAGCAAAGCCAGGGGGATGTGACAGTACCACAGTGCTTCAGAAGCAATCGCAGGAGGACAACCAGGCTTTGGGGCTTTTTTGTCCAGCCCACGGTACAGATAAAACCATCAAGTCAGACATACCTAATAGTTGATTTGCTATGTTGTGAGGTTTCAAGTTGCTTTTCTTTTAATGAATCAGAGGTTCCTACCTCTGATACTTCCCCTTTTTTTGGCGCAGTAACAGAGCATTGGGATTACCAACTTTTGGTTGTCTTCCTAGAAATGCATTCCAGGATGATCCTTCTCATGACTCAAAAAAAAAAAAAAAATTTAATGCAAATTTATAATCATAAACAAAAACCCAGCTAATTTATGTTACTATTATGAAATTAATACATATGTATGTAGAACTTTTGTTTCTAAACCCTCGTTCTGACAGAAGGGGATCTTAAACCAGCATATCCCATATATGAAAGTAAGTATACGCAAAAAATGAGGGATTCAAGTTGTTCTGAACTTCATTAACTATTGTTCCAGCAATCTATAAATTTAGAAGGACACCAGTTTTGTGCACAGCATGGCAAGAAACTGCAGAACTTCCCCAGCAGTCATGAGACATGTCTGTACAGGCAGCTGCACAAGCAGAACAGCATTATGCATTTCAGGTTGCTCCTGACTGGACCAAATCTCTGCAGCAAACATTTCCAGAAGAGCAGTATCTGCTCAGGATGCAAATTCTCACCATTTCGTTGATCAGTACATCTACAGAAGACACACTTTCCTTCACTTAGGCTTTTCCATACAGCTTCTAAAGGTATGTATTCCTCCTGTGCTGGGTGGTCATGCCAGCAAGCTATAGCTGCAGGAGCTCCAGTGTAGCCGAGGACTTAACGTAGCATAAAGCACACTGCAGTGACTTCCAGCTGTCTTCAGTGTCCACTACATTGGCTTTTAAGGAGCAGCAAGGGCAGATTATAATTCGATGCCTAGCATGTGTAACTACTGCTGGGACCATTTCTAAATTGGAAACGAGTTATGAGGCTGACTCGAAACCCACCTGAGAGGTAGAGAACAGTCCAAGGCAGTAATTGGTAAGCAGTAATGTTGTCCTCTGGTTTTGGTACAGGAAATGAAGACAAATGGCTTTTGCAATTGACACTTCAGGAGGATGTATGCATGAAGAATGGCATTACTTCCAAAGACTTTTGGATAGGTGCATATGTCCACACTAATGAAACGAGACTGGCTTGTACAAATTAAAGGGGCTGGCATCTCAGTTTCATGTCTCTTCTGACTGACATGGTTAGGGGAAAATAAATGGTTCACAAAACATGTTTATCACATGGAAATTGGTTTTATAATAGTAAGGAATGAAAAACCCCAAATGCATGCAGTTCTCCAGAAAGGGAACAGAGTCCAGGTCAGACTCTCCAAGGGCTGGATGGTGAATGCCCCATTTGTCCAGCTCTGACATCACATGAACAGCAGACTGGCTCACAGCTGCATGTCCCGGACATGGGCAGTGGAAGATCTGGCAGACAAAGTGGCCCCCACTGGGCAACCAAGTCCCTGGATCTTTATGCACACAAAATGTGTGCATCCAGATCATGTCAGAAAGCTGGCAGACAGAAGGGTGGTTAGCAATGAGTGATGGGATGGGCTGAATGCAGTCTACCTTCATCCGTATCTGCAAACTGGTTAACTAAATGTGCGTGTAGGTTCTTATCATGTATAAGTTGACTGTATAAGTGGACAAGTATAATATAATTTCCTCCCTGTGTTTGTGACAGATCCACTTTGGCAAAGTTTTTGTGCTCAAGCCACCATGCCAAAAGCCACCTCAAAGGGAGGTAGGAACCACAGTGTTTTCCCTTCAAACTGGACTAACTGGCATCACTTTGCATCCTCCTATGTAACTGTCGGAAAAAAGAAGTGTTTTGACTTGCCAAACCATAAAGGGCTCTAAGGAGGGCTGGACCTTATGCTTGTTAGGCTTGGATCACTATGACAGTCAGTCTTTATGGAACAAGCAAGACACTAGTCCTCATTCCTCATTCCCTTGTGCAAGTGGTGGGTGGACATTTCTGCTGTCACTTTTTGATTTTATGCTATGTGGCTTCATGTTGAGCCTTAATTTGCTGCTTTTTATAGCTCAAGTGTAAGGAATACAGTTGAACAAATGTTGCTACCCACCCCACCAAAAAAAAAACACCCCAACTTGCTGTGAGTATTGATTTGCATTTTTGAACAAATTCACTGGGATTACACTCCAAGCTCATCTCCAACAAGTAAGACGGGGTGTTCTCCCCCACACCTGTAAGCAACATCTCTTCCAACCCAGGTGTTCCTATGATTCTATGATTTACTCAAAAACCCATTTGATAGGAAAAGAAAAGCTACCACAACTGTAAGCAGGGAGCACTGCCCCTCAAGCGTGGGGCAGGCTCAGGTCTGCCAGGAGGAAGTGAAGGGGCTTTGGCCAACCACCCTAATACTGGTCGCCCCTTCTCACGTAACAGGACCTGGCTATGGCCAGGAGGACAACAGTGCAACCTGACTTCCCCCTTCACACCGGTCAGGACAGCACCTCTCCTCGCACCTCAGTGGCACAACAGCACTCAGGGAGGCCACGCTGCATTTCTGCCTCAAATGTTGCAAGAGCAGGAAGCAAAAGATATTGCAGATTTTTCTTTATTTAATTTTTTTCCCCATTCCCTTTATGGCAGGATCCACAGAGCTGGCCTACAGATGTTTTGGGAACCACTCCTGAATTACAGGAGCGTGAGCAGGGGCAGAGTGCAGCCTGGCATAACACATAACACAGAGCTGTGTAAGTGCTTTACAGCACAGGGAGCCCTGGAGTTTTAATGTTGTGCTGAAATATTTACTGTATCTTTGTCTTTAACAGTGAAGAATAAGCAGGAGAATGTTAACAGCCCTACAGAAACACAGCCACGAGTAAACAGAGTTAAATCCTGAGACACTGAAGCCAACCAGAAATTTTGGGGGGAGATGAACTGAATCATTGTACTACATCTTCACAGACGTTTTAGAGACGTGTATGCTGCCTTCATACTGTACCCCAGAGCACAGCGCTGCTGCACCTGAAAGACTGCCGTTTCAAAGAGAACAAAGAGCAGAAATCTCCACCTTTCCTCCCTCCCTCATGAGAAAAAATAATTGACTTTTAATGTGATTTTGCACGGGTCCATCCCCGGAGCTGACTCACTCAGAGGTCAGGAGAGCACTGGCAGCATGTGGGAAGCAGCAGTGGCAGAAAATGGCACCACCAGCCGCTTTCAGCAGCACCCAGCTCCTAAACCAGTTAGCACTACACCCCGATTGCCCCTGTGCATTGGATGAAACATATGAAGCTGCCACGAGACCCTCCAGGTAGGACAGAAGATTGCTTGGAGCAGCACAGGGACCACATGGTAACACCAGTCTCACTGCTGCACACAAGCCCACATTATAGATCAGATGACCAGATGCACCTGGTACCTCAGGTCAAGAACTGAAAGTGGGTGAGATGCAGGTGGGGCAAGAAGGGAGCATTTGGCAAGGATACTCAAGGGAGTCTGGCCTGCTTCCCACCTTCCACCTTCCCATCCCCTTCAAGAATGTATTTAGAATCACCACCACCTCAAAGGATCAAAGGGTAGAAGAAAAATAGACTATGGGTAAAAATGTAGGCAAGGGAAGAAAATCAACAGGAAAGGAGAGTGGAGGAGGAAAACCAGCTTATTTGGAAGAGATAAGAAGAAGGAAACAAGAAGAAGAAAAGACTCTGGAGAAGGAATATATACATAGTACCTTGAAAGGTCTCTACTTGTCGAGATCCCACACAAGAAAGATAGGATCATCTCATCTACCTGTGACACCTACATAATGAAGGCTACACTTGAGTTACTCAAATTGCCACTAAGCTTACTGAGGGGAAACAAGCACTTCTAGGGCAAGGTTTCTCTTGCCTCAAAGAAGTTACCCGGAATTTCTCAGTATTTCTTGTTTCTTTCCACTGGCTCTAGAAGTAACCTGTGTGGACACCTATGGTGTAGACACCTGAAGCTAGTTGAGGTTAACACCACAGTAACGTCTCCCCTGCACTCTTCTGCTTCTTGATGTTCTCCATGACTCTTGAGCTCCATTTTTGCCACTTCTCAGAAAGAAGTGCCCACCACAGACAGAAGCTGTCACTCTGTCAAGACAGAGAACAGCTGAACACCTGGGAAACCACGATCTAAGAGACAAGTGGGCTGAGATGTCTCAGGGCACCACCGACATGCACCACCATAAAGCCAATGCCTGGCCAAGTAGCAACTGGTGCCTACCTCCACTGTGAAGACTTGATAAATCATGTAGAAACAGCAACTATGTCCACGTCAAATCTGTCAAATAAAACTGCCTGTGGTGATCTGTCCATCACAGACTGGGCTTAGCTCTTGTGTAAATCCACTGAAGTCAGGGAGAAGTTGTAAGAGGAACAGAGCACGAGTCCTAATAGAATGACAATAGCAGGCATTTTCAGCAGCATACTAATTCAGTTCACTAAATCGGGCACTTTCCCACTTTATCTGAATAATAATAGTGAAAGAGACATTTATAGAATGAAAAGTTTGGAACAAAGTTTGTTTTAAACAAAACTGAATGAAATAAAAAGGTACATTTTCAGTTGGCAGATAGAAGTGGACTATATTTGGATTTTGGTCAGAAATTCAAGGACTGTTTTTATCGCCTCTAAATATGGCAGCAGAATTCTGAGGTGCCTGGTACTGGAAGTGATTCTGGAAGCACATCCTCTTTGGAAGAAGATGAGGGTAATTTTCTACACATTTATGTTTATTAATAGAGGGGGGAATAAAGATTTAACTGTCTCAGATTTGACAAAATCTTATAAAAACCTCATTGCTGGGACATGCTTCTGTCCAGAGCTTGTACTTGCCATTGTAAAAGTCATCTTGCATCACAGCATTGCTGCCTTTGGCCATCCACCTCTTCATCCCAAGAAAAGTTGAAAAGTTACCAGGAATTCCTGATCCATTCAGGAATGTGCTTGTGAATCTGTTTTCAGGCAGGTAGTCAAGTAGCATGACACTGAGTTCAGTTCACATGGATGAGCTATGAATGGTAATGGTCCCAGTTTACGTCCACAGTGGCCTTCCAAAGGGTGCTAGCAGGATCTGCACACCCTCAGTGAACAATGCCATGGCTCCAGCTGTTTCCTTGGGTTTGGGCTGCTGGCCTGACTAATCGCTGGCTTTCAGTATTTTCTGATGGATTTCGGCAAACAGCCAAGTGACCTTGAGCTCATCATGTTCTGCCAGCTGCTCTGTGATGCTGCCTGCCTACTTCTCACCTCCCTCCCCATTCTCACCTGCAGAGCACAGGGGTGTCAGCTCACCCCCACAGGACAACTCCCCTTGGCCCACTCTCCCCAGCAGAGAACGGTCTTCAGGCAGACAAGGCCACATTTCTCAAACTTGTTGACTCCAGTGGAGTCGCTTCACAAGAGAGTGGGGATGTGCAGCCAGGACCACTGACATACTAAGTGAGGAGCTCTGGGATGATGTAGCTCTTTTAACACTTTTGTGCAATCTTGTACCCTCCACAACACCTCTGACCTGAGGTTTCAGCAGGAGACACTTGCCAGGTCTAAAGAAGCAGTGAAAGTGGGAGCACTGCCATGATCCAGAGGCGTGACTGCAGCTCTTCTAGGCGTACTTGAGTCACCTTCAGCTGCCAGCTCTGGTGCTGAAAGCAAGCGTTTCTGCACAGACTGTGCAGAACCCTGGGTGAGCACTTGGCTGTGGATGTGCTCAACATCACAGCTCCTTCCTTTATCGCTACCTGAGCCAGGAAGTCTCAGGTGAGCTCAGGATGGGCGGGCAAGCCACTGTCTGAGCTCAGGATGGAAAGGCAAGCCTCAGTCTGCCCCTCGGGCTGCATGACAGTGAAGGTGTAATCCAAAATGCTGAGTACACGGGACCTCACGGTACTTTGGAAATGCAAGCGCGGTTGTTGGCACGCTGGATGGAAGGGATGTGAAGAGACTACACATCCACCCTGAAAACCTCCTGTGTATCTACACTTGCACCAATCTGCCTGAGAAACAGCATCAGGTTAACTACATGTATTCGTAGAATCACAGAATCACTCAGAGGCTTTTAAACCTTGTGATCTTACTGGAAGGAGAAAGCTGAAAGCAGGGCACTTATTTATAATGAAGGCATTTACAGAAGCAAGAATCTCTTACCTGTTTACCGTGTGGTACCAGATAGAGGATTCTGTGAGCATGTGCATCAGATAATTGTGAAAAATGTGTCTGCATTATCTTGGTTAAATATCTCACTAATGTGAAAGAAAGACTAAAGGTCATCTGTCAAATGTAGTTGTGAGGCAGGGAAAAAAAAACCCTCTGGTGTTAGACATCTCGAAACCTTTAGGCTCAGGATATTTTTGTTGAACAGAGAAAATGTGATCAATGAATCATTAGGAGTCCTGTGCCTCATAATGGAGGTCAAGAGTACCTTTTGATGATGAGATTAAGATGCTTTTATTAACCTGTCTCAAGATGGTTGATTGCTTTCTAATGCGATGAGACCCTCTTCAGCACTTGAATTTTAAAATATTTAGAGATCTGCATTGTCAAACGCTTCTCAATAGTGCTTCACAGCACATGAATTATTGTGCAAATGGAACTTAAGGTATTTCAGTATTCTGTAAAGACTAACCACGTTTTACAAAGTTCTTGCTAAAATAAAGGTAACTAACAGGAAGACACCTGGAAATGAATGAGGAACTAGGTGGATCTCATTTTCTTTTCACGCTAAGTTTCTCAGTATGTAAATACACTCATTTCTAATTCCAACTGCTTCCAGTTAAATTCTGGCAAATTATAACAGTGCATATGTGAGGGGAAATTAATTCATCTATGCTCAGGTCCTACGGAGCAAAGCCACTTTCAGCCTTGATGCTTTCTGATACAAAATCTATTTTGCATTTGATTGGCTATATAGATTACATTCACATTCGCTTCACAATTCTGTTACACAGCTAGAGAAGTGCAGAGTGATGTCTGACTAAATAAGAATCAGGCCATGGCGCATAAATTTTCACTCCCATTTCAGGATCCCAATTCCCATTTCATTTACACCAAAGTTAATCATAAGTAAATCCATTTGAATCTACCGGACTGTATGAATGGGAAAAACAGAGTAAGGAAGATCTTGATTAGAGGAGATGAGCAGCAGTGTTCCATATCTAAGTGGCTGTAAGCTTTGTAGAGTTGGAATATATAGGATTTTGCTCATAAGGCCTTTTAAAAACTCTGACAGCTTAGGCCTTCTTCTTGAAAGACAGTTCCAGTATCAGTTCTGAATTTATAAAAAGGAGCAGAGCACGGTTTTTCATTAGGTCCCACCAGTCCCAACTACTTGTGGTAGTCAAGTTTCCTGTACACTGTTTTCATCTGGTGATGTGTTAGAGGACAAATTATTAAGTCACTAATTAGGCTGGTAGCTGTTTGAATTCATATGACTTTGCTTTATTGTACAGCTACGTGACATAATGCTCAATTGTCTCATCTGCCATCTGCTTTGGTGTCAAGATGTGCTTTTTTCCAAGTGACATTCTGTTGTCAATTGCAGCATTCTTGACATTTCTAAATGTCTTTGTTGAGAAGTTTGTGGTCTCCTTTGTGTTTCCACAAGAAAGTGTTGTTGATCACCACCAGTACTACAGGGCTTGCTGTTCACGGCGGCGGGAGGGACCTCTCATCCTGCCATTTCTGGGCAACACCCTAGAAAACTCTGAAGCTTTGCAACCACTTCTCCCAATTCCCTGCCAGTTTCACTTCTGAGTGAAGGATTCAGATGCCTCACTTGCTCCATTTGCTATTTTGCTTTTCACTTGCTCTACATGTTCAATATTCTTCTGACACTGCATGCAAATATGACACCAGAAAAATCAACGCTGGTCGTGAGGCCTTAGTCACCTTGTACAGGTCAGGACTGCAAACAGTTAACATGTTATCAAGATGATCAGCTTACTGTCCTCAATTTGATTTTATATGGACTGGTGGTGAACTGTACTATATCACAGTGTGTACTGTACTGTATTCTGTAAGGGGGAACCCCTCATTAGGCAGCCATTTTGCAGAAAACGATGTTAAACTGGCTCATGAGCTGAATCTGAATCAACAGTGTGTGATCCCAGAAAGTAAAAAAAAACCCACAAAAACCCCTAGTATTTGGGGTACTTACAGGAAGGCCATTTGCAAGATCTGGGAAGTATGTTACTGACTTTCATTTGAGGTATCAAAGCCTAAGAAAGATGTGGGAATATCTGAAAGCTTTTGGGGGACAGCAACGAGAATAAAATGTCTAGAGAGCCAACAACAGACAAGGACAGGCTAGAGACACAATTATCTTTGGTGCAGTTTCTGGAGGTCCTTCCCATCTGCAGTGCTGCAAGTGTGTGATTTTTGAATGCTTGTCTCAACCCTTCCAGCCCTCAAACACCAATGTGTTCCCGTGGGGAAAGTTCTAGAGGTCCCAGGGAACTGTAGGAAACAGGTGAGAAAAGCTGCCTTGCTGAGGGCAAGATTTTTTCACCTCAAAGACCCTTTTTGACAGCTTAGCCTAACTGTATGTTCAGAGGATACCTAACTGTATCCTGCAGATACTCAAGACAATTATTAACATCCTTGTATCTAAAAACTGTGCCCTAACTGTACCCTCAAAAACAAACCACACAGAGCATCTCCTTGGCCCAATGCTGTAAAGCTGTGGTCCTCTAATGAGTCCCACTGTCAGTCTGTGCAGGCTCGGATACCTGGCAAAGCTGATGTAACCCAAGGCAATGTCAAGTCACACTTGTCAAGGATCAGGCTCTAGACCTAGCAGTCAGAGGACCTGGTTCATAAAAGCTTTCAGGATCAGGCCCTGCAGAGCTTTCATAATGCATTTAAATAACTTCTCTTAGACACTGCAAAAAAAAAAAGTCGTTTGTACTGTACAGAAAAAGGTCACAACAGCACTTACATTTCAACAAGAGGCAATTAACATATTATTTGGCCTTTCATTTGTCAGTTCTCATAAAGTGATGTACATGGCCAGCAGTTACACAAGGTCTCAGCTGTACTAATGTTAGCAGGGAAAAAATTCATTGAGAAACTCTACAAGTTGCATGGAAGGGTTATTAAGTAACACAGAAGGTATTTGCAGGCTTCCACTATTTTGCTTTGAGGTACATGCTGATAACAAATACACAGAGCTTCTTTGTGGGGCACTTGCCATAAGACATGTGCGTTTAAACAAAATATACATCCAACAATCCATGTCCTATTGGTACAGAGACTCCTTCATTTTGATACCATGATGAGAACACAGGGCCTTACCATTTTTCCCTCAGTGAGAGTGCACTACTCTCCTACGCTGCTGTCGGATCTTGCATTCCAAACCTGCAGTTAAATGCACACCTCGCCTCAAACCCTGAAATCAGTAGGCACATCTTCAGGTGCCTGAAAACCTTCCTGAATCAGGCTGCAAGCAATAGATTTCTCACCTGCTTTAGCTAAAAATGAAGCTGAGAGAGGGAGCAAGGTATCAGCCAACACATTTTGGTGTGTCTGACTGATCAGCTCTCACCTAGCATTAGCTCTCATAGTCCTGGCAGGTCCCACTCACTGCCCACCACACACGGAAAACCTGGCTAGGTTCAGCTCTTCTCTACCCTAACACACACGGTAATAGAATGGCATGGGTTTAGTGCTACTACAGCTAAAGTATGCTAAGGATTTAAAGTTAAAATGTGTCTTCTCAACTCCAAAAGCTCTATCAACCCATTTGTTTTTAGACAGGAGCATAATCTGAAAGCAACTTCTCCTGAAAAACTGTCACGCTACCACCCTGAAAGACAGCAGAACAAAGAAGTGTTTCGAGTGATTTCAGGGACTTGTACATTTGGGCACTTTGCAAAGAGCAAGTTTGCAACAATCTGTTGAATTTTCCAAAATTATAATGAAACCAACTCAGAATCACAGCCTGTGTCCTGTTTGATCACATCTCAGAAAAGCTGCATACAAAAAAATTATATATATATATATAAATATAAATGGTGGGTTTCTAAAAGGAAAGGCTCAAAGCTGGAGTTCATAAAGTTCTTAAAGTCATGTGTAATTTTTTCTGCCTGGGTTTAAACTTCAAAATCCAAACAAAGGAAAACGCAGGCAGTTAGCTTGCAAAATAAATGGACCTAGCTGAAGGTAGGTGGAAAGGCAGGTTTACAAGCATATTTTATTTCTATATGCATGCTATGTTAAAATAGTGTCATTTACATGGAAAACACAAACTCAAATGTGAAAGGTTTAGAACCAAGCTTTTTTTTTAATCAAAGGACAGCAATCAATATCAAGATCTCATGCCATCTTGAAGGCTGTTGCTGAATCCATTGAGATGATGAACCCAAATCTTTGAATTTCCAATCCAAACCCAGCCTTTTAGCAAATAAGGCGTTTGATACAGCCCACCTACTTTTCTTTTTGTTCCAATCATTTCCGTTTAGAGGGTTTGTTTAGAAGACACAGGCTTACTGTCAGATGTTTCCAACATAATAACTCATAGCCTGAACGAGAGCATCTCCCAAGATCTGTGAATATCCTCAGTCCACTCCTAAACCATCTATGGGTTGGGTTTTTTTTCTTTCTCTAATCAGCAAAAACATAATGAGAATATGCTTTATCTAGAGCTGTTTTGCACAGCTTGAGTAAATTGGAGTGAAGGAAAAGCTGCAATCATTCAAACCATTCATTTAAAGAGATGCTGCTTTCGTCCTTCTTCCCTACTGATCTTCTAAAACCATTTAGGAAGTATTTTTCCACTTAGCTTTGCTCTTCTTTCCTCTACTCTCTCCAACTGTAGACGTCTGAATTTTCATTGATGTAGGACACAAAGCCCAGGAAAGGCCTTACCATGTGACTGAAAAGCAATTGCTTCCCAATACGTAACACTGCCCACACCAAATGTACAGCTGGGATTTTCCATGATCCTGTAATTGACTGGTAACATCAATAAGGGTTGAGTCATAGGCTTAATTCACAACTCAACTACTTCTTGAATTTACCATCAACTCTTTCTCAAACTTACCACCACCGGTTTCACCCAGTTACTGCACCACTGAAATTTACCACACCATTTATATCAGAGCCTTACAGGCAAGCTAAGCCTGGCTTACTTAGGCAATTTAGTAGGTATTTTTTCCAGGTGCCCAGGAGCACTCTGTAGACCTGCATGAGAAGTACACGCTCTGACACGCCTCGGCACAGCACACAGCTGTTCTGTCCACCGACAAACCAGGCCAGAGATGGGCTAAGGACTGGGCCATGGTTGGCCCACAAATCAGGGGAATTCAAGCTCAGCACATCAGAGAAATAATTAGAAATACTAACAAGCATGATCAGGGTAGAGCAGAGGCTATGAAAAACAGTTTCAAATACAGAAGTAAGCAAGTATATTTTACAGATCCTAAGTACTGCTACAGGGAGGATTGCCCTGCCCCTGCCTTAAAATGTCCTCAGCAACTGAGGAAAATTACCGGCTGAGCAGTTCCCACTGTGCCTGTAGAAGGATTCTGTAAAGTGAGACTCCATCCCCTTTTACAGGCTTCCCCTTTTCCCTGCAGTGCAGCAGCTGATGAACAGAGGCACGCTGCACAAACCGAAAGGACACACTGTGCGGAGCAGCCGATTTGGGTTTGCGGCAGCACGAGGGAGGCTCTGAACAGCTCAGAGCATCTCATCTTCTCCAAGGACCAAAGAGATCTGACTGCAGATTAGGCCAGGGAATTTCCTGCCCCAGCTCCAAGGGCTCTGAATCAGCAGCAGCGGGAAGGCTACCTTGTGACAGCCGAAATCGTTGCTGCTCCCAGTTGTCCCCCATTGCTCTGAGGGGCTTCCGAACCCTTTGCAGAAACGCCTGAGCAGCCTATGTAGCGACTGATTTATTTTATAGTGTATTATAGTAAGGTAACACCAAGTTTCCCTTAATGCACCAAGCTGGGATTCTGGTTGCTACAGGAGCAGCTATGGGACACCTCTGCTGCTACACGAGCAGTTATGCCACCTTTACAAGACAAGACTTCTTCAAGAAGAGGTTTGGCAGGCTGCTGTCAGCATGAACCATGACTGCTCCTCCAAGGGAGGCTATCCTTGCCTGTGAGTCAAGCTGTGGCTAATTCCCTCAAGGACACAGCCATCTTGGGAGGTTAATGTTGCCTCTCCAGGAGTTCACACTCCCACCCCATCCCAGAAGCTGTGCTGATTCAGCTACCTTGTGAGCATGCTCTAAAACCTGTGAATTGACTGTGTTAATCTCTAGGACTTCTTTTTCAGTGCAAGAACTATTTTAGCCTAATCTGTTGTCACTGGGTAATGACGTAGAGTCACAGCCTTAGGCTGTATGACATTCACAATGTAAAACACTTGTTTAACAGAAATTCCCCTAATTTACTCTGAACCACAACTCACATCCTAGGTACAAGCTCAACAGGTTTACAGATTATTGTCTTACAGATTGTGAGTCACCTGTATTTACGTGTGGTTGACAACCTTCCTAGTATGTTGGACTGAACCTATAAAGTGCCATACTCCTGGGTACAAAAAGATCTAACCCAAGACTTCTTTTCCTCTTTCACTGACAACTGTCAACTGAAAAATGTATCAGCAAGACCTTGAAGGGACTGTAATTGATGTAACTGAAAGATCAAAAACTTGAACCGCAGCACTTGGTACCTTTTAGCTGGACACCAGGAGCATGCATTACCAACGCAGTCTGTGGGAGGCAGAGCTGCGCACACAAACGCCTTTGCTGCTTTGCGGCAGGACCCCGAATGTCCATCCCTCACTCCTCATCACACCACCTGCAGTATGTCTTTCATCATGCTGGTGTCAGAGGTAGCTTTAAGAACAACACCGTCTGAAAGCGCGCTGAGGACAAAATCCCACCCTGACTGATGACTGGAAATGTGGAGGATAAAAGGTTAAGGACTGGGCTTGGGGAGCCTTTTTCTTGCTGACAGTCAAGTAGTGCTTTGAAGATAACTTTGGGAAGCAGCACTTCAGCACACATCTCCATGTCTCCCAGAAAGTGTTGGGAGAAGATTCAGGTGGTTGTGGTGCATGTACAAAATGATGCTTGGATCTATGCCTAACCTCTGGTTGAAAGTTCCAAATAAGTCAATGAAGAATCAATTGTATTGTTTTGCTTTGAGATCAGGTGTCATCCTTTTTGCTTTAGCAAAAATCACATGCATCCAGCATTTGTACACACACATAGAAGCTGAGACTTCCCATCAAAAACATGTCCCAGGAAGCCTTTTCTAGGGCTACAGCTGGCAAATGGATCATTTCTGGCTCCAGCATTACAGTATAGATGCTGGCACAGTCATTCTCAGCAGACGTACAGAGATTTACTCTACTCTCAGATTCACAGCAATGAACCTCTTGCTCCAGTTTGTCTTGTGTCCTTGTGTCAAACAAAGTATCAGTAGTGACTATGGCATATCCTTTGTGCCATGGATGAAGACTCACACGTTCCACCTCGCTCCCCGTGTTGGAGACATTTCCAACCACGAACCCAACCCAAGAACAGAGGAATTGGTTTTGTTCTTCTGGTTGCAAGTGTAGACTTAATCAAGGGCAAATCTCATCTCTGTGCATGACAGATTTCTTCTAAAAGAAGGAAATGTGTTCACTGGTTTGATTTTTTTAAAAACTTGTAGAAGTAATCTTATGTCAAAAAGTAGGTCTGCTCTAGACAGGTGATAAGAAGGAATGACCCTGGTAAAAGAACACGTTACTATGTTGCTGTTCTTTCCATCACTGTGTGATGAAGTTCTCACTCTGTTCTTTAAATTCTCCTAACAAAACCAAGCCCCACCATCGCTGGTATTTCCAATATTAAGACCACGCTACAAGAAAACTTTCTCAAAAAAAATCAGGTCACTGTAAAGCTCATAAAAAAGCAAACCACATCACAATCTGTTTTCAGCCTGATTCCCTAATGCATTGCAAGCTGGGCATCAAGCACTTGGGAAGTCCTCAAATTAGCTTAGCTTTGTTTTGTTTACCCAAAATCAGTTCAGTGAACCCGCACAGTCACAGCCCACCGACTGATCAGAACAGATGATGCTCTACCAAGTCACTTTCCACAATGCCCGCAGTTACCCAACGCTCCCCACTATCTCATGTTCTATCCATGTTCTGGCTCCTGAACTAAACACCAGCCAAAAACCAGGATCTACTCCGCATCCCCGTGGAACTGCATTCCCAGTCTCAGGTTTTGGAAGGAGATCCAGAGCCTGCTGAGTTTTGTCTTTGCAGTTTTTCACAAACACATCATTCGGTTAAAAATCACGTGGAGTCTTTGGGCAGGAAATCTAATCCTGCTCATTTGCAAACCAACCAGAAACATTTTTAAGCATGTGAGGCACATCATGCCATCAACATCAAGAGAACTTGCTTAGAATTAAGCATGGCCCTTAATGCATTCCTAGTAAGGGTTCAGAGGAGGGTCACGAGGATGATTAGAGGGCTGGAGCACCTGCCCTACAAAGAGAGGCTGAGGGCACTGGGCTTGTTCAGCCTGGAGAAGAGAAGGCTGCGGGGGGACCTCATTGCAGCCTTCCAGTACCTGAAGGGAGCTTATCAGCAGGAGGGGATTAAACTTTTTAAAAGGGTAGATAATGGCAGGACAAGGGGGAATGGATTCAAACTAAAGGAAGGAAGGTTTAGATTAGATATTAGGGGGAAGTTTTTTACAGAGAGAGTGGTGAGGTGCTGGAACAGGCTGCCCAGAGAAGTAGTGGATGCCCCGTCCCTGGAAGTGTTCAAGGCCAGGTTGGATGGGGCCCTGGGCAACCTTGTGCAGATCCAGGCCTGGAGGTTGGTGTCCCTGCCTGTGGCAGGGGGGTTGGAGCTCTATGATCCTTGGGGTCTCTTCCAACCCAGACCATTCTATGATTCTATGATTCTAAGGCCTTACATTGGTGAAACCATGAGGAGGAACTGCCCATTACCTGCGAGGAGTAGCAGCTCTTTCCTCAACAGTACAAACCGTGGCTACCAGGCGTGTGCCTGTTAAACTGCTGAGGCCAGCCCTGGTACTTGATAAAGGATGGTGGCTCAGGTCTTTGCAATTGCTTTATTCCTTCCAGTTTTTTCACATTATATGGACTACAGGAATAGGAAAGAGTCTTTGTTTAGCCAAAGTTTCATTCCTGTGCTTCATAATTTGGACTGCATAAGCACTTCATACGTCCCAGGAAATAAGACACATGCTGAAACACATTAAATACATTTTACGGGGGCAAAAGAAATGTATTGGGAAGCAGAATTACATCAACAAACTGTTGTATTTCATTTAGCTTCAGTGAGCAAACAACTTCTGCCTCACAGGAAGAAATCCTACACCACAGATTTTTACTTCAAAGTGTACTGAACAAAGTCAGTGGAAAGGAATGATTTGGAGACAGTGTGGGTATTTTAAGGGCCCTTTCTACTATTTGCCAAAATTACCAGCACTTTGGGTTTTCCTGATCAAAGTGTTCTTCATAATGATGCTCACAGCAGGCTTATGAATTGGTTGAATCATCTTGTAACTACATCTACTGCCATCCAGAGGTAATTGGCAAAAGTTTGAAGAGTAAATCTAAGTTAATGGTATCACCAACAGTGAGACACGAATCCTGTGCATTAGAACAGTTCCTATCAAACACAAACTTAAAGCTGCAGCTCAGATGAACAGAAACTACCAAAAAAAGTCAAGCAAGATAATTCTTTATTCTTTTCAAACAGAAAAACAAAACCAACAGTGTATAAAAGTGATGTAGTTCTTTTGGTGCATCACATATGTCCTGCATTACACTTTCTATTAATATTTTGGACAAGTGTTTCTGAAAGTTACAGTCTGCCATCTGATGTTTTTCATACAGACCTTGACTGTGATTAAAAAAAACCCACCAACCCCAAAGCCTACAGCATCCTTCCCCCCACAGACACCCTGCTCTTTGCCACAGCACCCAACTTCTGTCCGATCACCTCCCAGTAAAGCAAGCAAGCAAACACTAAGGAATTATGTGCATGCACAGCCCCCCACAACTTACCTCCTGAAGGAACAGAGAACTTCATGCAAAGTCAGAGTTAAGGATGAAATTCTTTACATATCTCTGGATTGTGAGTGCTCACAGTTAGGGATAACTGCTGTCAAGTCCTGTGGCTGAGCACTCACCCATCCAGCCATAGGCAGCTGGAGAAATGCCCTATTTGAGATTCTAAAACTAGGAATCCCAAAGCAGAGATGATCGAAACAAATAAACATTTCTAAAATTTATCCTTTAAAAGAATTTACTAAGAAATCTATTAAGAAAGCTGGACCAGGCATGAGATAATAAAAACATTCATCTCCTAACAGCTTTTTCTATATTTCAACATTGGTATCACCCTTTCACCTTTTCAAAAGCCAAAATTTTCAGCAGTACACACACACACCTACTTACCTAGGGGAAGCTGTGTGTCTGCATGTAATTCTCAGCTCTAAAGTGGGAGTTACAAGCTCAAAGCATGGCTGTGATCACTACAGTCGGCATCTCAGAAGCCCCTTCTCCCAGTGGGATAGCTTCCAGAAATACCCATCTCTCTATTTACACATCTGGTTCGGCTTACAGATCCATTCAAATATTCTCCCAACTACCACCTTCCTTCCTAAACACCTTCCTTTCAGGGAGGGGATTGTCCCTCTCTACTCTGCCCTCCTGAGGCCCCATCTGGAGTACTGTGTCCAGATCTGGGGCCCCCAATACAAGAAAGATGTGGAACTGTTGGAGAGGGTTCAGAGGAGGGCCACGAGGATGATTAGAGGGCTGGAGCACCTGCCCTACAAAGAGAGGCTGAGGGAGCTGGGCTTGTTCAGCCTGGAGAAGAGAAGGCTGCGGGGGGACCTCATTGCAGCCTTCCAGTACCTGAAGGGAGCTTATAAGCAGGAGGGGATTCAACTTTTTAAAAGGGCAGATAATGGCAGGACAAGGGGGAATGGATTCAAACTAAAGGAAGGAAGGTTTAGATTAGATATTAGGGGGAATTTTTTTACAGAAAGAGTGGTGAGGTGCTGGAACAGGCTGCCCAGAGAAGTAGTGGATGCCCCGTCCCTGGAAGTGTTCAAGGCCAGGTTGGATGGGGCCCTGGGCAACCTTGTGTAGCTCCAGGCCTGGAGGTTGGTGGCCCTGCCTGTGGCAGGGGGGTTGGAGCTCTATGATCCTTGGGGTCCCTTCCAACCCAGACCATTCTCTGATTCTATGATTCCTAACCACCTAGCCACGCTGTGAAATCACAAACTCAAAAATGTCCTGTCTGAATAATCGCAGAATCGTAGGGGTTGGAAGGGACCTGGAGAGATCATCAGGTCCACCCCCCTGCCAAAGCAGAAATACACCAGCACTACGTGCAGCAGTTATGGTGTTGTAGTCAGGCTTCACGAACAGGCAACAGTGTGTGGAGGCCACTGGAAGCACAATAGCATGAGGCTCCTTCTGCAGTTATAAATGTCCTGTGCTTACAGGACAAAAAGTCTGGCATTGCTAATCAACTAAGCAGAAACTTCTTTCTCCTACACAACAGGAGGAGCTCTAAACAAAGACTAGGAAATTTCTGCTTGTAACAAGTACAGCCTGAATCTGCCAAGGACTACAGCAAAACCATCCAAGACTTCAGCTTAGTCAGGGTTTCTCCCATGTTCCTTAGAAGTCTGATTCCTTGAAAAGATGCAAGAAGCTTTCTGCAGAATTATTCTCTAAAAAGGTATTTGGATTATTTGAAACAGCTTTAAGAATGCATTGCAACATCTACTTGTGACAAGTTTCAAAGACTTGGCTAATTTGCTGAAAGTGAGATTTTCATAAACAGCAAAAAAAACCCCACCCAAAAACAAGCACAGATGCCAAAGCATTTACAGATTTCCTCTGTTGATTGTAATGTTCAATCATGCATGTAGAAACTAAATACACAGGATCAATTCATTGCCTCAGGCAACACAACAAAGGTCAGTAAAAGGAGAAAAAAGGCCTTTAAAAAAAAAACAAACAACCCTCACCTCTGAACTCCCTTGGAGACCAAGTACAGAATTTCCTGCACCTGATCCATAACCATATGGGTGCTTCCATTAGACTATTATTATTGCAAAGTAACACTGAAGCAACAGAGTAAACGAAGAGTCACTGTTACTGCATTGGCACCGTTCATACAGCAATTGACAACTTCCAGAAGTCACAAAAAGGCTGGGACTTAGGTCTACACAGCAGTTGCCAGAAAGTATTTTTTACCTTCTGAGATTCTTTTTCCCTTCCTTAGCTGTTTCTTGCTATCAGGTAAACCAAGAAAACCAGTCCCTGCCACGCACTCCTCCTGTTATTCCAGTGATACTCAGTAATCATTAACGTTTAGAGGAACTTTGGAAGTGCAATTGGTATTACCAGTTACACCCTCTCAGTCCCAGACATGTACCTGAAGGCTTCTGGGCTCTGTACAAACATCAACCAAAAGACTTTGGATAAAACAGGGATTGGTGTACAGGGATCAGTGTAAAGGTATTGACCAGAGTGTCAAAAAAATGGACCTTGCAGTTCAAAGTATAAATTTGTGCCCAAATCTAAATAGTGCACGTGCATCTCCACAATGAACTGTCTATTTTATCTCTAATTCCAGGTGAAAGTATGAGCTGTCCAAGACAGGGAACAAAATACTATCCAATGCAATGCCATCTTGTGGTAAACAGGAAAACTGTGCATGCCATCAGGCCTGGGTTTAAGCTCACAGGGACTCTGCTTCTCCACAAATCACGCCCAGAAAGGATGACTTGGAAAAAAATAAAACAACAACAACAAAAAACAAAACCCCAAAGCAAAAAAACAACCACTGTCATCATACTTAAACTTACAAAGTATAAGTTGTGATGTGCAAGGCATTGGAATTGGAGAATCAGCTATTTTGTCTTCATCTTACAAGGCTGGCATTTTATTTTTATTCCAACAATAGTGCTGTGGCATTATACTCAGAATTATTTCCATCACTCTAAACATAAAGGCAGAGACGTGATAGAACTTAGTAGAAAATTGTTCTTAGTATAAAAACTCCCTTCTCTTTCCTTGGCTACACTGAAGTGCTATCATGAGCTTGCTTTTAGGGCACCAGGGATCAGCTCAAAATGTCATGGCTATACAAGCCAAATCACTGTATAGCTATAAAAGGATCCTTCCACAGCTTGTTTGTTTAAAAATAGCACAGGGGTATCTTTGACCCAGCTGACCTCTGTGTGTGCGCTGTATCACCACCCTATCACCTCACCTATCATTACGCCTGATGAGACATCTGCCAGGCCATACCGCTTTCCAGACACTCTTCCCCCCCTCCCTTCACTGCGGGGGGACTTGCCCACAAAACCTGGGTCGGTCTCAAGGGAGCTGCAATACAGTACAAGAGTTTTGGTCCTGCCACAAGTGCTTACAGCCATGGCTCTACAGCAAT
>VZTU01007708.1:10338-36778 GCA_013400835.1 Zapornia atra | reverse complement strand
GTGTGAGAAGGGACAGCTTGGCTCTACACCATGTCCTGCACGTGGCACAGCAAGCAGCAACAGTTGCCCCCACCTGTGGCACAAGCAGCACAAGGGCATCCAGAACTGCAGCCTGAGCTGGTGCTGCCACATTGCTGTGAATTGGTGTGTGACAGACTGTGCAATGTTTTTAACAAAAATTACTCTGTGGCTCTGACATGTTTTCAAATCTATGTGAAGCTGGCTAATGTGTTTTAAAAGAACAAAAGCATATTGCTTTTATGAATATATTTTCAGGTCTCAAAGGTTGAGGTTTTCCTTTTAAAACTTCTGTCTTTAAAAGCAGTTTCAAGACATGCAAAAAACTTTGAAAATGACAATGAAATTGCAAGGTATTTTAGTGACTTTGAGCCAAAACTATAAAAACCCAGATAGGAAACAGAAGGTTTTGAAATATGGAAGAAGAAAGAACAGAGTCATAACCAACAGAAAAGGCATAACATATACTGGCCCAGCATGTATAACTGTGTGTGTATATAGATGCCAGTATCTAAAATAAGCAGCAAAACTTATAAAGCTCAAATATCCTGAAATGACATTCCAAAAGCAAGGAAATGTTAATTCAAGAAAGCAGCTGTCAGTATACCTGACCTTTCTCCACCAACCTTTTGTCAGCTGAAGACTCTAGCCAGTGATCTCTATTCAAACCCAGAGGCAGATTAATTACTCAGAGGTCCCTACCTAATGCAGACAGAGAAAGCAGTGCCTGCAATCATCCTAACTGCTGCTTACAACAGCCACTTTAACCCACACTCAATCATAAATCTATTATCCCTTTTGATCACCCACATAAGTGCAGATCCCTATTCTGACTAGGAGTAAAAGCAGGCAGAGAACTCAAGAAACAGGCAGTTAGTATTGCTGTACTCCAATGTATTCAATAACTTTTCATTTTAAAGAATGAGCAGAGACAAGACAAGAGCTTGTCATTAGGAAAATGCAAGTGCTTATTACTAGAAGGAAATGATTGCTCCTATGGATGCACTATTATCCACACACCATAGCATGATTCTGCCATTGATAAGCTATCCAAGCTCCCAGTAGTAATTCCTGTTATTTGATGCCCTGAAATGCAAATACATCCCTTAACAATGTATCTCTATGAGTAAAATTCAAACAGCACAAATAATTCCAAAATACCAGAAAGAAAAATTGCTGCCTTTCAGAAGAATTGTAAAGATATTTGCAATTTACTACATGTCTGAACAGAAAAACCTAAAGCTTCTTGGAGAGACAGAATGGGCTTTCGATAGCACAGAGACCATTTTGCTTAACTTTCCATCCCATCATCTCACTGTGATAGAGTCTCAGTGAAAAACAGTCACTCACACCAAAGGCAGTATCTGCTGAAGATAGGTTTCTCCCAGCTTGCAGGAAAAACAAGAAAGATGTGGGGCTGTTGGAGAGGGTTCAGAGGAGCCATGAGGATGCTCAGAGGGCTGGAGCACCTGCCCTACAAAGAGAGGCTGAGGGAGCTGGGCTGGTTCAGCCTGGAGAAGAGAAGGCTACGGGGGGACCTCATTGCAGCCTGCCAGTCCCTGAAGTGAGCTTATAAGCAGGAGAGGATTCAACTTTTTAAAAAGGCAGATAATGGCAGGACAAGGGGGATGGATTAAAACTAAAGGAAGGAAGGTTTAGATTAGATCTTAGGGGGAAGATTTTTACAGAGAGAGTGGTGAGGGGCTGGAACAGACTGCCCAGAGAAGTAGTGGATGCCCCGTCCCTGGAAGTGTTCAAGGCCAGGTTGGATGGGGTCCTGGGCAACCTTGTGTAGATCCAGGCCTGGAGGTTGTTGGCCCTGCCTGTGGCAGGGGGGTTGGAGCTCTATGATCCTTGGGGTCCCTTCCAACCCAGACCATTCTATGATTCTATGACAGCAAGTGGGCTATTTGTTGTGAACCATACACCATAGGGATGGCAACAGGAGCAAAAGGGCGCCCTTTGTGAATAGTGGGTGAGGAGAATTTTCCACTCTGGCATAAGAGCTGTGGTACACAGCCTCTGTGCATCACTCTGACCACAGGGCACAAATACGCTATGAGAACATGCACATAAACTTACATGAAGTACTACTTGCTTGTGGAGTACAGCAGAGCTCCCAAGGAAAGGAAAGATATCACCATCAAGACCTTAAATTGCACTATGTTAAGAAATGGCTGGCATCATTTTCACAGTTCTTTCAATTCACAGTCCAAGCTTCTTGAAATTATTACTAGAATTGCCCAGAACAGTGATAAACCAGCACTGTCTCCTCAACCTATCATCTATTCTTCAATGAGTGAGAGTTGTGAAATGAAGTGACTGACACCTGATAATCTTCTCATTGAAAAAAACTTACTTAATCCAGTCTCAGTAATAGCCATAAACTATTCTTGGTGAGAGTTTTTCCACTGTGATCAATATTAATTGTATAACCAGATCAAGAGCACAAAAAAACAAACTAAAAGGAACTAAAACCTTCAAATTCCCTCCTGCTATTTAATCCCAGCATAACACTGCATACCTTTAAATCCTTTGTATTTCTTTCTTCCTTTCTACTTCCATTGTCTTTGTCACCTTGTGCAGACACTGTGTTCTGCAGCAAATTATAGGTCACTTTCTCTTTTTGCCATATTGAAACAGCTGCTTTCTGCCTTTCTCAAGTCAGCAGAGTGGGTTGTGTGTTCTTTTCCTCTTGGCCTGCACTATGTAATGCAAAACCCACGATTATTTCATAGAATCATAGAATGTACTGAGTTGGAAGGGACTCAAAAAGGATCAAATCCAAGTCCTGGATTAGAAAACATAACCTCAAATAGAAAACAAAACCACAATTTCTTTCATGATGCCAAGAATTTAAGATCATTTGACTTACTGAAGGAGTTTTGTTCTCGTGAGACACAAGATTTCTGTAAGATGTTCTTGTGACAAGCCCACAGTGATCATTTAGACTAATCTGGGTTGCTACACACCAGATCTGCATCCTCCCACGTGCTCTGGCTACAACCAGTTAGAATCATAACTATCATTTATTTTGTAAAAGATTGAGTCCAACTGTTAAAGCCTGATGCCTTCCCTCATTAAACATCCAGCCATTTAACAGCAAAGCTGAACCACCCTATAAAGTTCACAATAAGACATCTGCTACAAGAAGGTATCAAAGATTAACATTCTCAGCTAACCTGAGCTAAAGAATCATAGAATCATAGACTGGTCTGGGTTGGAAGGGACCCCAAGGATCATAGAGCTCCAACACCCCTGCCACAGGCAGAGACACCAACCTCCAGGCCTGGAGCTACACAAGGTTGCCCAGGGACCCATCCAACCTGGCCCTGAACACTTCCAGGGACGGGGCATCCACTACTTCTCTGGCAGCCTGTTCCAGCCCCTCACCACTCTCTCTGTAAAAAACATCCCCCTAATNCCTCTGAACCCTCTCCAACAGTTCCACATCTTTCTTGTATTGGGGGCCCCAGCTCTGGACACAGGACTCCAGATGGGGCCTCACGAGGGCAGAGTAGAGAGGGACAATCCCCTCCCTGTCCCTGCTGCCACCCCTCTTCTGATGGAGCCAACTTGTGCGTAAAGAGCCACCAAAGAGGTTCAAGAATTACACTGCATTCAACAGAAACCACAGCTAAATGCTGAGTGAAAATATGAAAGCACCTTTATCTCATATAGGGCCTGAAAGAGCCACTTGAATTCACAGAAAATTAAATAAGTCAGCTGTAAATTCCACCTGTGCCCCACCAAATAAAGAGAAAATAGCCAGAATACAATATCTGGGTGATGAAAAAACATCTGATATGCACAAGATAATCCCAGTCCCCACACTTCATTATCCTAATGACACCAGTATAAGACAAATTTTAAGAAAAGTCTCATTAGAACAGCTTTGGACTGGGTTGACTAAGATGGCTTAAACAGAATAGAAAGAAATTTCAGCTTCCTAAAAAAGAAACTAATAGCTGTATCACACAATTATCCTCTCAATTTGCTTGATGAATCATCTTGAAGTATCTTTAGGTAAGAACAGTATGCCTACAAAAAATGTTTCCAGAAGAAAAGCCTGATATTAACACTGTGTACCCATATTAATAGTAGCTGAGTCTCCACTGTTTTTTCATTTAACTGCCAGACGTGAGAAATGCCAAATCCATTCTGTAAATCTAATTGCTATTTTTAGAACAGAATCAAACTACATTCCTCTTCAAAAATTCACAGATGAGCAGGTCAATAAGCCTGCCAGACAACCAGATTTCTGCATTTATCAAACATTCCTAGCTTTAAAATTTTGCAATTAAGTAATTTTTATACTGGTAACATGGTCTGTCTGTTCTGCACATGTTACAGTTCCCAATGAGCATGCAATAAGCTAAATGTGTACATTGTATATGGTAGGACAGCATTTTCCACAGGCTGCATGACATATTCATACATGTTCTGGAGATCCATATTTAGCTTTTGCTTATATTTATGTAGGAAAATGCTCCTTTCAACCTTTTAAAGAGCGTGTTGAAAAATATAGGTTAAACTCTAATTATAAGTTACAGTAATTGCAGGTTAAATTCTAGTATCCACTAAAACAGGCAGACAAAAAAAGGAAGGAAGTCTGGTTACTTACATTGTTTATGTACTCAGAAAGCAGGTCCTGGAGAGCTTGGCGGATAGCATTGCATTCAGCAATGATGCGTTCGCGGTGCACGTCGCGTGTGCAGGAAGAATCAGCTAGCAAAGCTGCTCCACTGATAATAGCTTCCAGACGTTTCTCTAGTGATGGCCTTATTTGCTCTTCCTTTACTACAAGAGGATCCAGGATAATTAAATTCTGGAAAACATTAGGAATGCAGGTAAGAAAAGTCAGCCCAGGTAAGTTGCTGCTTTGTTTTTTACTTGCATGAAGCACGGTGACATTATGCTTCTTAGACATCCAACTAGCCTTTTCCCATGGAAGTATCCAAAATACTTTTGGCAATGGCAGGGTCCATTTTCCCTGCTGGGGCCATGCATGCAGGCCACATTCAGACAAAGCCACATTCTCACTGCCATGCAGATCTCACTAGTTCTATGCTGATATCCAAGATATCAAATCAGAGAATCAGAGAATCATAGACTGGTCTGGGTTGGAAGGGACCCCAAGGATCATAGAGCTCCAAGCCCCGTGCCACAGGCAGGGACACCAACCTCGGGCCTGGAGCTACACAAGGTTGCCCAGGGCCCCATCCAACCTGGCCTTGAACACTTCCAGGGATGAGGCTTCCACTACTTCTCTGGGCAGCCTGTTCCAGCCCCTCACCACTCTCTCTGTAAAAAACTTCCCCCTAAGATCTCATCTAAACCTTCCTTCCTTTAGTTTTAATCCATTCCCCCTTGTCCTGCCATTATCTGCCCTTTTCAAAAGTTGAATCCCCTCCTGCTTCTAAGCTCCCTTCAGGGACTGGCAGGCTGCAATGAGGTCCCCCCACAGCCTTCTCTTCTCCAGGCTGAACAAGCCCAGCTCCCTCAGCCTCTCTTTGTAGGGCAGGTGCTCCAGCCCTCTAATCATCCTCGTGGCTCCTCTGAACCCTCTCCAACAGTTCCACATCTTTCTTGTATGGGGGGCCCCAGCTCTGGACACAGGACTCCAGATGGGGCCTCACGAGGGCAGAGCAGAGAGGGACAATCCCCTCCCTGTCCCTGCTGCCACCCCTCTTCTAATGGAGCCCAGGATCCCATTGGCCTTGCGAGCTGCAAGAGCACACTGCTGGCTCATGTCTGGATCAAGCACTAAGGCAGCAACAGAATTTTCCAGATGGAGATGGTTCACACCTAAGGATGGAACAAGCAGAAAAAGATCACATCTGCCCACAGGCCACATTAAGATCTTCTGACTACAACTGCCTCGTCACCAAGTCCTTTCTCTGTTTCCTCCTTTTGCTGCACGAGATCCAGGATTTTCACCCTCAGTCCCCCCCTCACCTGTATCTGGCATTTCTTCTTCTACAAGGCATTTCACTTCTGCAAACACAAATGCTATTGGTTGGCCTTTATAAATATGCATGCCTTCTTATCACTGCAGTATCTATCCAACTCTACAACAGAAAGCTATCAACCCCTGGCCCAAACTGCCAGGTTCATAGCCAGACAGGAGGCATGTCTTAAAAGAGGCAACTGCATCCCACCTTCCCAAGCTCTCAGCCAGCACTGTTTCTCCTCTTTGAGCTTTGTCACTGCAGTTGTAAAAAACTTTTCTTCTTTGAAAATCTCTTCTGTGTCTTTCTAAACTTATTCCCTATCCACACATACAGTGCACCTGTGTTCTCTATTTACCTTGTAAATCCTTAAAAAGAAGGTATGTATTTTACACTAACCTCTAATGTCTATGGAAATTATGGCACTGAGTTTACTACTCTGACATCTTCTATGTTTTGTCTGAGTAACTGTTGTGGTTTTGCCCCAGCTGAGAGCCACCACTCAGTCACTTGTTCTTTAAAAGGGGGTTGGGGGGGGGGGAAAGTTGAGGGAAGGGGGAGAGGGAAGGAAAAGGGAAGGGAACAAACCAAACCCAAGGAACCAAAAACCTCGTGGGTTGGGATAAGGAGAGTTTACTGGAATAGCAGCAAGATAGATATAACAATAGTAACAGGACTTTATAGCAAAATACATGAAACTGGTGGTACACAATGCAGTGTCTCACCAAACCCCACAACTCCAGCTATGCAGCTCAGAGCCGTCCAAAAACTGGACTGTTCTGAAAACTGCCATCCTGGAGCCACCTGCTCCTCCCCCATCAGCCCCCCTTTGTGCTGAGCATGATGTAATTGGCATGGAATACCCCCTTGGGCCAGTTCAGGTCACCTATCCTGGCTGTGTGCTCTCCCTTCTCCTTAGCAGGGAAATAGGAACAACTGAAAAGTCCTTGATTGCTGGGCAACAACTAGAAACATCAGGGTGTTGCCAGCACTGCTCCCATCCCAACTCCCAAACACGGCGTTCCATCCACTATTAGAAGAGATATCAACTCCATCCTAGCCCAAACCAGGACAGGAACTCAGACCAGTCTCAGCTGTGTTTGAAAGAGGGGTTCAGCATGTAGGTTTATAAATTCTGAGGTCCTCCTGATGTCTAACAGCAAACCAGCAGTGCTAGTTCACAGCTGAGAATGTTACATCACATTACGTGAGCAGTCTACATCTGCTGATTATAATGCAGCCTTATACCATGGCAGGACAACACCACTGTGACCACCTTTCACAAGCTGAATATAGGCAAAGATCCAAATAGTCACTTTTGTTCAACAGCATTTCTTTCAAAGGACATGGATCTAAGTGTCCTCTTGCTTTTCTCTAGCTAAGGTAAAAAAAGCACAAGACTATTTAGGCATGATAATATTAAATTTCATTTGTGTATCAAGCAAATATTCTAAAGAGAAAGGAGAGCTGATATTGTGAGAGTCTGTATATTAGAGTTTCAGCATTTGAAGAAATTCATACCTTTCTATCTATCTGAACATCCAAAATGCTGTCATTATGGTCCAGACCACCAAGCCTGTATTCCACATCATCCATTCACCTGGTAGACCCATATGCAATTCAAAGCTTTCCAAAGAAATATGGAACAAGGAAACTATGCCTTATACCCTTAAGTGGAATTTGGGTCAGGTAAATCAGTACTTATCTCTGCCTTATCCATTATGTGCTGGACTACTTTTAAGCTGGAGAATTTTAATTATTTTTTTTCCATTTAGATTTAGTATCACAATTTTGGGTACTGTCTAGTTTAGGCAATTTTAAGAGTAGTGAAAGTGTTCTATTAAAACATTATAAGCTAAAAGCTTAAACAAGCTAGGAAAGGGGACTTTGGTCACCTTGACATTTTCTTGTTGGTTATTACTATTCTCTTACATGTCAGGTATGATTTAGGGTAAGGAATCATAGAATCATAGAATGGTCTGGGTTGGAAGGGACCCCAAGGATCATAGAGCTCCAAGCCCCCTGCCACAGGCAGGGACACCAGTCTCCAGGTCTGGATCTACACAAGGTTGCCCAGGGCCCCATCCAACCTGGCCTTGAACACTTCCAGGAACGGGGCATCCACTACTTCTCTGGGCAGCCTGTTCCAGCACCTCACCACTCTTTCTGTAAAAAACTTCCCCCTAAGATCTAATCTAAACCTTCCTTCCTTTAGTTTTAATCCATTCCCCCTTGTCCTGCCATTATCTGCCCTTTTAAAAAGTTGAATCCCCTCCTGCTTATAAGCTCCCTTCAGGGACTGGCAGGCTGCAATGAGGTCCCCCCGCAGCCTTCTCTTCTCCAGGCTGAACAAGCCCAGCTCCCTCAGCCTCTCTTTGTAGGGCAGCTGCTCCAGCCCTCTAATCATCCTTGTGGCTCCTCTGAACCCTCTCCAACAGTTCCACATCTTTCTTGTATTGGGGGCCCCAGCTCTGGACACAGGACTCCAGATGGGGCCTCACGAGGGCAGAGCAGAGAGGGACAATCCCCTCCCTGTCCCTGCTGCCACCCCTCTTCTAATGGAGCCCAGGATCCCGTTGGCCTTGCGAGCTGCAAGAGCCACTGCTGGCTCATGTTAAGTTTCTCATCCACCACAATCCCCAAGTCCTTCTCAGCCGGGCTGCTCTCCAGAAGCTCTTCTCCCAGGCTGTATCTATGGCTGGGATTCTTCCGGCCCAAGTGCAACCCCTGACACTTGGCAGTGTTGAACCTCATTAGGTTCCCCCGGGCCCATCTTTCCAGCCTGTCAAGGTCCCTCTGGATGGCTTCCTTTCCTTCTAAGGCTTTTGTTACATGATCCACCCTCCCATCTTTTCTTAAACATACAAGAATTATTTTGAGACAGCAGGGGGATTCTCCAGCAAAGGTAAAGAAACCCAAACTTCATAATCTGAATATTCACAAAGGAAACCAGCAGAAGTTCTTTCTGCATTCCTGTGCTGTTCTCATGGAAGCTTCTATTTCCCCACTTGCAGGACCAGCGTAGATTTCTAAACATCCACCTCTGCTTATGTTCCACTGCCCCAGTGCCCTCCTCTCATTTAGAGGCAATCTAGTTATTTAAGGCCTCTCAGCACATCAGCCACATACTTACCACCTATTAGCATACATAAAAAGCATGGACAAGGAACCTTCTTATACAACTTCTGTAAGACCTTCAAAGGCCTGAAGTTCTAGGGTTATGTTATGCTTTGTAACAGAAACTGGGGCTACATGAACTCCAGAACTCAAATTTCTACAATGACTTAGAAAAGAAAGGTCCTAGTGAATTTCTGCCTCTGCATTTTCTGGAGGTTTCATACCACAGCAGAGTATCACAAAAAGTCATGCCAGTGCTACTGCTAATGCAATTTCTGCTATCTATTCTGAAAGATTATAAAAAAGTTTAAAAATACATTCATGGGCTTATTTCAACAAGTGACAGAAGAAACCATTAAATTGGTTTATAGATATATGTCAGGTGTTTATGTACATCCAGAAGATGCAACCTTAAGTTTTAACTATGTATTTCCAAGCTCCTAGATTTTCTCAAACCAATGTTCCCCTACCCAGATACACTAATCAGACTGGAAAGGAGTTTATGTGCAAGCAGGGGGGAAAACAAATATTTTAAAGATGAAAACACAGCTAAGTGTATACTCATAAGAGCAACATATTAACTCTATCCATATCTCAATTATTTCCAAAATGAAAGATATAAAAGTTACCTTGATAATGGAAACAATCTCAACCTCATGCAACTTTGAAACCAAAGCCAAACTGGGATGGAACCATAATTTGCCCACTAACAAAGACTGAGCAAAGCAAACAGGAGGTCCACTGCTTTCATCCTCTGTTGCAGAAGTATAGAAGTTGGAGCTATTTAAGAACTACCTGGCAATTAGAAAATACCTGAAGCTTTTGCCTTCTCTGAGACAGAAAAGCTGAGATTTCGCCAGGATCTGAAAGACCTGACATGGAGGCTAAAACCCAAAGGAAAGAAAGAGGGCTTGGATAGAAGGAAGATGGCTTGCTCTTCTACTCTGAAATATCTCCATACACCCTGACCTTTTTGTTGGAACAGATGGAGCTAGATGGGATCTTCCAGGTAACAGGATGGGAAGTCACTTTGCTTTTGCAGGCAACTTTTTAATTGCCAATGCCTAGAGCCAGGCCTAATTGGAGCAGTAGTCCAGGCCTTTAGTGTTGGCATCAGAAGCCTTCCTATTGCAACTAAAACATTAGGAGTCCTGTCTCCTTTTCTATAATAGCTATTTCCACAGAAGGACGGAAAGAAGGAAATGTACCTGAAGATGCTTTTCTAGAAGGCAGCAAGATACCATTTGTTCACAAAGACACATTAAAGTGATTACTATAGGGTATCCATTCTTCCACCTTTCTTCTCTGCTGAGCTTCCTTCCAATAGTGGGATTATGGTTGAATGCAAAGGAAAACTGCACCTAATTTTACCTGGAGGCAAGAGAAATTACTACATGCCTCACACACAATATGCAGGGCAAGAGATTAGAGAAATGCAGGAAAAGAAATTGTAAAGGAGTGATAAGAAGCACCATTAAGGACACTGAAATGCAGGGGAAATTAAGCCTGCTCAGCTGCACCTCTCTAAGAGTGCATAACTTGAAAAGCAGAACCAAAATAGTTCTCACAATGTGTTTTCCTGTGTAACAAGTGTTTAATGACTGCATTATCTAGGTCTTCATTACTGTGACTATATCCAAAGACACAGCAAAATTAAAAATGAGAAAGCTTTGACTTTAATGGTTAGCATATTAATACAGATTTGGAAAAGTGCATACAACTAGTCATTAGTCTTTAAATATTTACCTTTCTTAACAAAAATATTATTAACTTAAACCCAATAGAAAATCTCAAACTACTCCTATACATGAAAGACTCATTCATGCCAATCTTCTATGAACGACAAGGGAAGCACTCTAAGGTAGACTGTTTCCAGAGGTCAGAGCATTCATCTCTGACATGGAACACAGGTCTACTTGTGTCAGAGATCAGTCCTTAATGCCAACATGTCCCTTGGTACCTCACCTCTGCTGGATTTGTGCCACTTGGTCACTACTGACTGGTGTAGCAACTTCACTGTTGTGCTCAAGTAAGCACCCTCAACACTAGGCTGCATGTACAGTGTCAGTAATAATCTAAACCACATCTGCCAACTGGTATATTCAAGTGTTACTACAGAAAGAAACAGCTTAATTGATTGTGGAAGATTAAGACACAGCTCAAGGCTACAGACAATTAGCCATTTAGCTAGCAAAATGACTGCCTTCAGCTCTCAGATGAAATGAGATTAAAACTGTATTCCTTTAGGAGACAGTTCATGCAGAGGTGGACATGTAATACTCACCAAAAAAATTACTAAATTTCATCTCTAAATTAAAAAAAAAAAGGGTGGAGTGTGCAAGAAAACCCAGGAAAACACAACTTTTGCCCACAGATTATTCTTCAGGCAATTCCACTAAATTTTTATGAGAAAAGATGATCTGATTTCCAACCCATCAGAAGACACCAGATATGCAACAACAATTCTACAGTTTTACTTTAACAGGGCTAAACTGCAGTTAGCTGCCTGAGGTCTTAAGCATAAGTGAGTATCTAAAGGGAATTAATGGATCCCTATTTTCTCCCCAATGGCTCTTCCAATCCATGAAAAAGAAGGATCCTGGGTATCCAGAAAGCCAGTTGTATTTCCCAATACTTTGGGCTGATTTGGGTTGAGAACTGGCTGTCAGACCGGGCTCAGAGCGTCCTGATCAGTGGAGCAGAATCTGACTGGAGGCCTGTGACCAGCAGTGTTCCCCAAGGGCTCAGTGTTGGGTCCAGTCCTGTTTAATATCTTCATTGACGACCTTGATGAGGGAACAGCATCCACCCTCAGCAAGTGCCTGATGATACAGAGCTGGGAGGGGTGGCTGACACGCAGGACACTGCGCTGCCATCCAGATGAGAGAGCAAGTGTAAAGTCTTGCACCTGGGGAGGAATAACTGTCTGTATCAGTACAGGCTGGGGGATGACCTGCTGGAGAAGAGCTCAGTGGAGAAGGACCTGGGGGTCCTGGTTGATGACAGGTTGGCCATGAGCCAGCAGCGTGCACTGGTGGCTAAGAGAGCCAATGGGATCCTGGGATGCATCAGGAAGAGTGTGTCCAGCAGGTCGAAGGAGATGATCCTCCCTCTCTACTCTGCCTTGGTCAGGCCCCACCTGGAGTACTGTGTCCAGTTCTGGGCTCCCTGGTGTAAAAAGGGCAGGGATCTCCTGGAGAGAGTCCAGAGAAGGGCTACAAAGATGATTAAGGGGCTGGAGCATCTCCCCTATGAGGACAGGCTGAGTGAACTGGGACTGTTTAGTCTGGAGAAAAGAAGACTTAGGGGGGACCTAATTAGTGTTTATAATTATCTTAAGCATGGGATGCAGGGGAAATTGGCCAGCCCCTTTTCAGTGTCTGTGGGAACAGGACAAGGGGCAATGGCTGTAAACTGGAGCACAGGAAGTTCCACACCAACATGGGGAAGAACTTTTTCCCAGTGAGGGTGACAGAGCACTGGAATAGGCTGCCCAGGGAGGTGGTGGAGTCTCCTTCTCTGGAGAGATTCCAGCCCCGTCTGGACGCCGCCCTGTGCAATATGAGCTGGGGAGCTGCTTTGGCAGGGGGGTTGGACCCAATGAACTCTCGAGGTCCCTTCCAACCCCTACGATTCTGTGATATACAATATTTTGACATCTCCTATGTAATTGCTCTACTAGATAACGTGGGCATTAACGGACCACAGATCAGATGAATACCCTTATGGGCAGTCAGGCATCAAAGACCTGTATCCTGTTGTGAGAACTCTCTTCACACTCAGAAGACACAAGACCAGTCAAAAGCATCAGATAACCTGCCCCTGCCTGCTCTTTTAACACAGACCTTAACATGCAATTAAATTTGCAATGTTACAATTTTGTGTTTGCAGTCATTACATGGAGTTATTTGAGAGGAATTATTGAGAACTTTGTGATTTAACAGCAGCTGCTCTAATTTAATGGTGGTTTCTCCACCTACATATCTGTAGTAATGTTCTCAGAGCCAGTACAGGCAAAGGAAGAATGACATTGCAAAACATCTAGATACTGGATTGTTTTGTAAGCTCTGTGATGCATTTTCACACTCTCAACATTTAATGAGATTTATCCCCAACAGACTATTTACTACATCACTCTATTTCATGGCACTGTATCTGCAACAAGAGGGGAGAGCAAAGGTTATTTCGGCTCCTTAGCCACTAGAAGATTCTGTAAAGAAATAAAACTGCAACCACCTAATTCATAAAATCATTTTAAGAAGTTACATGCTCTATAAATTGTGCTTTATCTAACTCACACAGCTTCAATTCCCATTTGTGTTACCTAGGTAAAAATATATTGAAACTCCATAAACAAATGGCTTTTTACAACAGACTTCTATGTTCTTATGTTTTTGAATAAAAACAAATTAAATCCAAAAGACCTTTTTTTATTTGATTATCACAAATCTGACATTTTAAAAACAGCAATAGAATTAATTATCCCTTTTTAAAAAACTATTAAAATGGTAATGATCACATGAGGATGAGATTAATTCATCTGCAGTGGAAAAGATGTGATCCTTTTGCCAAATTTTAAAACTTTTGTAAGTGAAACAGGTAAATAATAGCTTTCATGTGAAGCATGTAATTTGTCATTCAGTTTCACTGTAACAAATCATGTTTTACTCTTAAATGTTTCTTTTTTTCTCCCATTTATTAAAAAAATAGATTAGAAACTATAATTTTGAAAGCCAGTGTGAGAAGCAATGATGACGTTACATGCAATTCCAGCCTGTTCTTTTGGGGGGGAAAAAACCTTGTTGGACTCAACTTTGAGCATGTCTGAGAGGTCTGTATTGATCAATAAACCACCACTACAAGATCTGTCTCATATTTCAATGTATTTCTATAACCTCCCATTGAAAATTTTAGACAAAAAAAGAAAATCTATTACTGTTGTTCATCACACCATTTCTTCTGAAAATGTATCAACAACGTTGGAGTTCAAGGCTGAGATCTGTTAAGTCCAAGCACTTAGCCCCAGAAAGATCCATATTTGTTTAGAAACTTCCATTCCTTTCTTTGATCTGGGCCTACATCAGTTATACAGACAAGGAGCATGTTCTCTCATCTCACCCACGGGAGGTCTTTTCTCCATCTTTGACAGGACAGTGGAAAATAACACTGGTAAGAGTCAGAGTGACCATAAGGAAAAGGGAAAGGTGCATACAAAAGCTTAGGATCAGGTCAGGAGTAGATAAAGAACTGACTTTCTCCAAGCATTTCCTTAAATAATGGGAAGTAGAAATGCATGATTTGTAAAAGCAGATTGGTTATGTCACTCTAATGGCAAGGGGAAAACAGAAGTAGGTTTCTAAATCCTTCAATTATGTAAATACATAATGATGCCAATGACAAGTTTTAGAGTAAAATTCTTCAACTGCATTGAACTGGTTCAAATACAATCAAGGTAGCAGCGACCATGATCATCTGACAGTCACTGTCATCAGTAAACCAAGGAAGTGGTTCTGCCCATTTACTCCAGGATGTGTCTATCTTCACCATTAGTGACAGAGTTGGAACTAATCCTTCCCTACTGTAGAGTTGGAACTAATCCTTCCCTACTGTTCAAAGGACACCAAGAATGAAGCACAGATGAAGACAATTCCAAACTCTTCTGGAGGAAGTGACCTATATTGTGTATCTAGAGTACTGTGATATGAATGTCTCCATAAGATCACAGAATCACAGAATCGTAGGGGTTGGAAGGGACCTCGAGACCCCCTCCCAGTGAAATAATTCAGAGGGCTAGTATTTAGACTAGGACTAACCAGAGCATCAATTTCCAATGCTTTTAGGTCTGTCACTTAGGATATAATAGTTCAGTTTTTAAAAAACCCAAAAAAACCAACCCAAGAAGAAACACATTGTCCAGAAACGTTGCCACCTCCCATTTACATACCTCAAGCTCATCAAGGGCACTTCCAAGAGTAGCTGTGTGAGATGCAGGTTGTCCCATTTTATTTCCAACTCCTTGGGAAGCATTAGAAATTACACTGAGAGCATTCTGTATTTCATTGCAAATTGAATCCTTGCTGGCTGTAAGGGATGCAACATCTGAATGTTCCAAACAAGCTGAACATATTGAATGTAGGAGAGAGGAATTTTCCTTCAGGGATGCACGTGCTGCAGCAATTTCATCTCGCTGATTGCTAGATTTCAAATCCTGTCAGCAAAAGAACATGCTGTTTAGTTCCAAAAGCACTTCAAAGCTGACAAGTAAGGTATAAACATATTTTTTTTTCCCCCTCTGTACTCTGTTTAAGGAAACATCAAGTTAATTTCATCAAAGACTGGGAAAATGGACTACAACAGTACTTAGAATTGAATCATCTCTATCTCATCAGAAATGAACAATGTCTGTATAAAACAACTCCCATTTTTATTGTGACCTGTAACCAGCACCATGAACTGTCCATGTTTTGCTTGTTTTTAAGCAGTTTTCCTATGAGAAAACTGGCCTGGAAATTAGCTGCCTTTCCTCTCAGACATGTCTTTCTTAGCAAGTGATGGAGGAAGACAGGGTTAAGCAAGGAATTCTACAATTGTTGCAGGATAACAAGTTTCCTGTGTTTGTCTCCCTGCCCCACAAACACATGTGCTGAGCACACAGCAGATCAGGGATGAGAATCCTGTATTCCTGGGAAAGAGGAGGCACAGAAGGTGTGGAAATTAAAAAGATCCTTGAGAGAAGCCATCTCTGCAACGTGTCCCCGTGTGTTTCTCCTCTCTCCCTACGTACACACACAAACCATTCAGGGACCTTACCACGCTTGTTTCTCCCTTTTCCACCCAGACCTTCCAGAAACCCTACTACCTCCTGTCAGCCCAGACAAAAAGGAACATACAGCTTGACAGGGCTGCCAAGTCAAATTTAACTGTTTCTAGGAATCAAGCTTGGGAGCTGTTATTTGGACAGCTGAAAGTTACAGACTTTGGGGCAACCATACAGTCAACATTAGGATTGTAAGCAGCCTCCTGCCTCATCCTACTTTAATCTAGATGCTCCCTCCACTTCCCCACTCACCTTCCACATCTTGTCCCTTAGAAAAAAAAAACCTAGTAGGTATTTGTAAAATGGCTTGGGTGGAGGAGACAGTTAAAGTCAGGGGGAAAGTAAAACAGGAAGGGAAACTAGCACATCAGAACAATAAAAGCCTGTGGCACCAGCTTCAAATGATGAGAAGAGGCACAATGGAGAATGAATGACAAAATGTATGCAAAACTGCTCACAGGCTGCTCTAAAGCAAGCTGAAGTCTTTCTAATTATTTTCCTTTGCATCACATCAGGCTCTATGTGCATTATTTTAAAAAAAATCACAGTATCCACTTCTCATTGCATCAAGTTTCTAAGTTTATGGATGAAGAAAAGAGCACTCAATATTAAATGAACCCATCCTAGGTTTTTAAAATCTCATTTACTGCAAGATATGCATTGGTCACAGGATTGCATCTTACCTCCTCAGGCTAACTCAGGGATACAATAAAAAACAAACAAAAGACCCACAAAAACCCATCACAAATATGAGAGACAGAGAGAGAGAGAGAGAGGAGAAGCCAACAGTGGAATGAATTACAAAACTGAGTTTTCGTGGTCATATTAATGTTTGATCTATTTTTACTTTTTTTTCAATAAACCAATATGTAAATTAAACACCAATGTGCAGGAATTACTTCCTTACCCAGTGTGCTCAAATCCAAACAGCAGTGCACCTCTAACCTTGGTAAAGCATCTGCAATTTATGTAGTGCACTCTCAGCAAACTGTTTATTTTTAAACAGAGAGTGTTGCTTTAATTAATGAATCTACCTTTCCTACAGTTAAATTACAAAGCAACTGGATGCCCTCTTTTCTTGTGTGCTGCAAGGAAGCTACAGATCTAGAGGTAAGTCAATACAACAGCAGTCTAACTGTCTCCCATCCTTAAGCATTTCTTACTTTGCTGGATCATATGCAAACAATCAAACTCACAAGTCCTTCCAAATGACTTTCCCCCCCTCCCTAAAACTGTACAGTCTAGCCAGGAATGAGGGGTTCATAAGACATTAAAAACTGGCAAGCCAGTAGCCCAAAGCCAGTAATGGCAAGGCAGTAACACAGAATCTGGATACAGTCCCAAAAATTCAGTGTGTTAATGTTTTTAAGACACAGAACCTTTTATTTCACACAATACTGTGTAAGATTCAGACTCATGGTATTGGTAAATTCATCTATGAAGAGCGTCACTTTTGTTCAATAACACTTTAAAAAATAAATGAATTAATGCTTAGCCCCATGAAATTCATCACTGCTTTTTTGTTCAGTTGTGAGCCTTGCAAAGTCCCAAAAGAAGCTGTAGGGCCATTGCAAGGAAAGAAAAGAAAAAAATCTGTTCTTTATCATTCTTAATACATATAAAGTTTGACAGCACAATACCCCAGGAAGCCAGCTCTTGTTCACTGAGCATTCGTACCAGCACAACTCCTGGGATCCACGCATCACTGTGGGTATAAATCACACTGCCATACTTTGCACCAGCTACAGTCAACACAAGGTTCACAAAGGCAGCTTCAAATAAAGTGTGCTGCAGTCCCCTAGCTCACTCTTTGCAGAGACAGATGTCACTGAACTGAGTACTACATCCAGGAACAACACAGCCATACAAACCACCACAATTTCATACCTCTCCAGAGCTTGGAGACAATAGCATTCATTTTTATCACAGCTTAAACTTGGGGTTTAGTGTTTAGCTTTCAGTCAAAAGTGGCTGCCAAGTTGTGTGTATTAGGGGATCCAAAGCCAGTGACAAAGGTCAAACTCTTCCGAGCATGTTCATGCACTGTTCAGGGTAAGGCCCCAGTTTACACATTTCATAAGTACTGTGTAGCCTTATTCAGAGGAAGATAATCTCTCACCAACAAGAAGGTGAAAAAGATCTGGGGTTAATACTGCCTGCCACACTGCACTTCAGCTGTGTCAGTTCTTCCAAGATAACACTGCTTGCATGCAGGTTTTGAAGGCTGATTTCTGTCAGGGCCCGAGAGAGCTACTAGGCCTCAGAGGCCTCACCCTTGGGCCCTGGTGCCCCAGTTGTACTCACTCACCTCAGGTCCCCACAGAGCTGTATCATAGGAGTGCCAGTCTCCAGCGCTGCCACAGCTGCCCCCCTTCCCAGACACTGCCCTGTCACAATGGTGCTTCTGTGGTATCACTGGGCAGCCTCTCACCCTGTTACCCTAACCTGGATCCAGAGAGTGGTTTCCCAGCTGCTCCTCGGCCTGCCAAGTCACCACAAACTTTCCTGATGGTCTGGAGTCCTGGCTGAACACAGTTACCATCACTGGCCATGCCCAGCTCACCTTGCTGCTAGGGGCAGCAAGACAGGGCCCTGGCTGGCAAGGCCACTGCCTCCGAGAGCAGCCAGCCCTTGCTGCACCCCACAATACCTTCTTCTGAACAGATAAGCCCCTACCAGCAGCAGGGATTGCTCCTCACGAACTCTGTCATAAAACAGACCCTGCCTGCTCTACCACATGTTAACTTCACAGAAGTTGAACAACATGACCTAATGGCCTCTTTCCTCCATGGCAGCCTTTTAACCATATATCTGAGCTGATGACCTACACAAATGACTGTAATCATATAGAAAAGAGACACAAATGCACATAGGAAAACATTTGCTCGAGGATAATGGCTTTGTCAGCACAAACAAAACATCACTAGATCATAGAGCTGTACTAAACTGACCACTGAAGGATCATTAAACTGACAGAAAACTCTTCAAAATATTTCACCTGCTCCTTCAACAAAGCATGGATTCCCAAAGCTAGTTCATCTGCATTTTGTCTTTCTTTTTAAATACATAGGCTTCCAGAGTTGATTCCAGTCCAGACAGGTAGATGAAATAAGTGAACACTGTTGTACTCCAGGAATGCAAAAATTTTTTCTTTCTTCTTTCTCTTTGATAGACAGATAATACCACAACACTGACAATCCCCAAAACAACACTGTTTATAGAAGTAAACCATTTTAAAAGATGTATCCATAAAGAGTGACTAGATCTGGAAACAGAAACAGGAACCTTTACAAAGCAGCAACACAGAATCACAGGGGGTGGAAGGGACTTTGAGAGATCATCCGGTCCAACCCCCTGCCAAAGCAGCTCCCCAGCTCATATTGCACAGGTCGGCGTCCAGACGGGGCTGGAATCTCTCCAGAGAAGGAGACTCCACCACCTCCCTGGGCAGCCTGTCCCAGGGCTCCCTCACTGGGGAAAAGTTCTTCCCCATGTTGGTGTGGAACTTCCTGTGCTCCAACTTGCAGCCATTGCCCCTTGTCCTGTCCCCACAGACACTGAAAAGGGGCTGGCCAATTCCTCCTGCATCCCGTGCTTAAGATAATTATAAACATCAATTAGGTCCCCCCTAAGTTTTCTTTTCCCTAGACTGAACAGTCCCAGTTTATTCAGCCTCTCCTCATACAGGAGATGCTCCAGGCCCTTAATCATCTTCATAGCCCTTCTTTGGACTCTCTCCAGGAGATCCCTGCCCTTTTTACACCAGGGAGCCCAGAACTGGACACAATACTCCAGGTGGGGCCTGACCAAGGCAGAGTAGAGAGGGAGGATCACCTCCTTTGACCTGCTGGCCACACTCCTCCTGATGCATCCCAGGATCCCATTGGCCCTCTTAGCCACTAGTGCACACTGCTGGCTCATAGCCAACCTGTCATCAACCAGGACCCCCAGGTCCTTCTCCACAGAGCTCTTCTCCAGCAGGTCATCCCCCAGCCTGTAACTGATACAGACAGTTATTCCTCCCCAGGTTATTCCTCCCCAGGTGCAAGACTCTACACTAGCCTTTGTTGAACCTCATTAGATTTCTCCCTGCCCAGCTTTCCAGCCTGTCCAGGTCTCTCTGGATGGCAGCAGTATGGTGCTTGGTTAGCAAGAGTTCCAAGCCAACTTTCTACTAACAAAGTCTTGACTGGCCTCAAGATTTATTTTTTCTGACTTGAAAAGTTATCAGCAGTCCTTAGTGTCTTGTGCTAAACTATATGCCAGCATGTATAGAGTCCATAACCACCACATATATAGACACACACCCTGTATGTCTATAATCTGTAGGCAGAGTTTGGTTTTATCAGCCTTACATCAGCAAAATGTCAAGTGGCACAGTACAAAGCCATGTCAATGTTAACACAGGACTAAGCCTTCAATAATCCTCTCTGAATCTAAGACTACTTCCCAGTCTTTATAAACCTATAACTTTCAGCCAACTTAAAGTGGGAAACAGCTTTACAGCACTGAGGTTGCCAGTAGAAGGGAAGTCTTGTACCTTTCTCTATCTATGCCTATTTACTATTAAAACATTCTCAAACTGATACATAATAGCAGAGAAAAGCAAAGCTATCTTATACAAAGTATCAAAACCTGCCCAGGACTGGTTAATAACAGGGTTTGTTTCAATTTACTGATGTGTTTCAGGAATTTTCTGTTCAGCTAGGCAAGATAGGTTTTCTTTTGATGACTTTGTTGCAACCACTGCACAATATTATGTGTGTCTCATGCTTCAGCAACTTCTAGCCCAGTTACAGATGATAGAGCAACACCTTGCTGTCACTTCTCCATCCATTATTTCAAGATTTGGTCCTCACATTTCTAATACCCTGCTCTATTAGCTTCCAGTCTCCTAGATGAAGTTACTGATTTTGAAAGGTAGCAAAGCAATTTTTCCCTGTAAGAATTAATGTAAGATTTTTTTCTTTAAGTCCAGCAAAGCTTTTTCTACAAATATACACCACTTAATATATTAGCTCACAGAGGTTTTCTCCTGGTACAGTTGCAGTCACATTTGTCAGCAATGAGCTTGGCTGGAACTACAGTAGGAAACATTCATCAGAAGTTAGGAACCTCCAGAAGGTCTTACCACATGAAGGAGGAGACAAATAACAAAGATGTGAAGGGAGAGGCAGTGAGGAAAAAGAGAGAGAGAAAATACAGCAGAAATACAGCTGAATTGAGAGTCAACCAGGAACAGGAGATACAACACAAAAGAATGAGAGTGAAAAAGATTGAGGAAAATTAAGATGAAGAAATAATGGATGTGAAGGAGTCAGAGATACACCAACCACACTTGGCTCCAAGCATTTGAAAAACAAGATTCCCAGTGTAGAAGCAATAAAAAGTAGGGCAACAGCAGCCTACAGTCCTTTTATGCTATTTAATGAGTAAAGCAGCAATCTTTTCTTTGTAAAGAAAAAAAAAATTACTAAAGCAGCAATTTTTCTTTGTTAAGATTTCTACCTAAGGAATACCTTCTCATTATGCTGCTGTCAAATACAGATTAACGTTTCCAGAAGGCCACAGTTTTCATGGCATAAATTTTCTTTTCTGATCTAAACTTTTTTTTCCCACTGCCTAGTTTTTAACATGACTTAGAGATAGATCTCTTTCCAGACAGCTAAAGAAGTGGTAGGTGTAACCATTTGTTTCAAAAAAAAAATCGCCTCAGTTAGTGTTATTTTGACCTACGTTGCTTAAAAATCAATCTTACACTTTCAACTACATCACCTGCTTGTTAACATCCATCCTTGAGAGAAAAAAAAAGCAGACTGACATATATTTCTGGCAGTCAAGATAACGTATAATTAAATGTAAAGCTTAATATAAAAGCAACCTACCCCAATTTTCAATAGACAAGGAATGTGTGCACACATGCCTAAGTAATACCAGGCAGACAATACAGAACATGGAGCCTGAAGGAGGAAGTTCAGAAGATGTGCAAAGCAGGACCTAACTTATTTCACAGGCATAAAGACACCTGAAATCCAGCATTTGTGAGAAATCACAGGATGAAACTATTCTATAAACATCTGTACCAAAAGATCCAAGTAAAACACACTAAGTAAGGTGCAGTACAAGATCTTTCATGCTGCAGTTATTTCCAAGGTATGGAAAGCACAAAGTACTGACATTCATATATAGTACAATGCAGAGAATATAGTAGCTGTTAAAGCTTTGAGGAAGTACTTTGGCTTGGATTTTTTTTAGTGGAAGATGAGTCACCAAAAAAAGTGGCAGAATTACATTTATTCACAATTACTTCTGCAATTTCATTACATTCTCTTTATAGCATCTGCAATTTTTTATTTTTTTTTTTAATTTTTGTAGGGGTTGGAAGGGACCTCAAAAGCTCATGGGGGCCAACCCTCCTGCCAAAGCAGCTCCCCAGCTCATATTGCACAGATAGGCGTCCAGACGAGTCTTGAATCTCTCCAGAGAAGGAAACTCCACCTCCTCCCTGGGCAGCCTGTCCCAGGGCTCCCTCACCCTCACTGGGGAAAAGTTCTTCCCCATGTTGGTGCAAAACTTCCTGTGCTCCAATTTGCAGCCATTGCCCCTTGTCCTGTCCCCACAGACCACTGAAATGGGGCTGGCCAATTCCCCCTGCATTCCCTGCCTAAGATATTTATAAACACTAATTAGGTTCCCCCTAAGTCGTCTTTTCTCCAGGCTGAACAGTCCCAGCTCACTCAGCCTGTCCTCATAGGGGAGATGTTCCAGGCCCCTAATCATCTCCGTAGCCCTTCTCTGGACTCTCTCCAGGAGATCCCTGCCCTTTTTACACCAGGGAGCCCAGAACTGGACACAATACTCCAGGTGGGGCCTGACCAAGGCAGAGTAGAGGGGGAGGATCACCTCCTTCGACCTGCTGGACACACTCCTCCTGATGCATCCCAGGATCCCATTGGCCCTCTTAGCCACTAGTGCACACTGCTGGCTCATAGCCAACCTGTCATCAACCAGGACCCCCAGGTCCTTCTCCACTGAGCTCTTCTCCAGCAGGTCATCCCCCAGCCTGTACTGATACAGTTGGTTATTCCTCCCCAGGTGCCAGACTTTACACTTGCTCTTGTTGAATTTCATTAGATTTCTCCCTGCCCAGCTCTCCAGCCTGTCCAGGTCTCTCTGGATGGCAGCGCAGTGTCCTGCGTGTCAGCCACCCCTCCCAGCATTTACTTGTTTCTTTTTTCCAGATTTTAAAATTAGAAGGAATTTTTTTATATTTATTGTACTGAAAATGTTTTCATTCTCTGCCTTAGTGGTGTTAGGCTACATAGAAACAACTTAAGTAAAATTATTAGTAGAGGAAGATCATGTTGAACATGGCCCACTGGCATTTCCACTGATACACACACTGTTTAACAGACACCAAACAAATAGATCTTTCACATTTAGCCTATTCTTGTTTAGCCTGCCTATTGTATTCCATCTGCCACAAGAGTTCAGGATCTCTTTCTCCAACAAATCAGCTCAAGTTCCCCTGGGTACCAGTTTCTCCTGGTCTTGAGCAGAGCTCAGTTCAATTTTCCTAGACTTAATATCTCAATATGAAAGATGAGAAGTCATCAACAATAAACAGGTACATGACTCATATCAGGCAGCCTGTTCCAACTGCTGTTTTCTCACAGATTATATACTCAACTAGTATTCATTACCCTTGTTCCTTCTCCCCATCTCCAGTTACAATTTAACCATTTTTAACATGTATTAGAAAGAGTTCCCAATATTTCAAATTTGCCAGGTTCCCTTTTTCTAATTTAAAAAAAAATCCAAACCCAAACCAAGCTGAATCAAGTAAATCAATGTCACAGCCTCCCACAGACACACACAATTCAAACACTGCAGGGAATATCAAGTTTCTGTAACATGAAGACACGTACAACTGACGTGTGCTAAGAGTGGCACTCAAGCAAATGGGACTGAAGTGCTAATCCATCAAAACAAGCTGATTAGCATTGCCAATTTCAGAAATGAGAACAGTAGGTTTTGTTGTTGCTGCTCAGCTTTAACTGCAGAATGAGCTGGTTTCTAGTATTCTTCATGGACAATATTGCATAGCAGTTTAAGGTTTTTTTAACACTGTTCTGCATGCCTGGCAAACACTTACAGGACAGCAACAGCTCAGAGCAAGGAAGAAAACCCTAAGCCCTTGAGCTCTGTACTGAATGTTAATGCATTTGTATATGATAGATTTAATACAGAACTGAGAATAAATGACTTCCAGCAACTGCACTCTGGACTTATAAATCGCTGTGAGTACTACAAAATCCATACAGAGGAAGAACAGCTGTATAATTTACAGTATCAGTATCTGTCAAGAAATGCTGCAAATACAGAACTTGATTTCTTCGTTTTAGCATTCCTATAAAAATTAGAAATTACCTGTACACAGGTTCCATTTAGAACTTTTATCCATCTTCCTTGATGGCAATTCAATGCAGGACATCATTTCATTCTTACCAGTGTTAAACAAAATTCAGAAAGCATAAACACCAAAACAGTTGTATAAAATAAATGTTAAGAAGTGTGTAAAAAGCCAGTGATTAGCACACTGTATTTTAGATGGAATCTGCTTTGAGAAAATCAGAGAAGTATAGTACTCTGATCAGATGGTTTATACTACACAACAGATGCATGCTACACAGTTCCACAAGAAGAAAACCTCAGGGGCAAAGGTCTAAACAGGTGGATTTTTCTCCAGATGCATCCTTACCAACAGTACAGACAGCCACCATATCACACACTCTATTCTTCTTTATGCTTGAGAGAATTTTCCATCACCTTCACAGCACAGTGAGACCAGCCCAAAAGTATGACCCAATATAAAATATGCAGTATTAACAACAATAGCTATAAAAATGGTGCACACTCTAACCAATTGCTAAAACCTGCAGAGTTTCACAGAAGAAATCCAAAGGTTTGGGTCCCAAAGTCACATATTCTTTCAGCAGTTACACATGATTGTTTATTTGTGAAGATGAAGCAATGGATTTAAGGAACAAACAAGATTTGTACTTAACAATTTGTACTTAACAAGGAAGCATAACTTACCAGACTGTTTTGATTCAGAAAATGAGAAAAACTTCTGGGTTTTTTTTTTTTAAACAACATTTTAACAGTTGTTTTAATAAAATATAGTCTTTAACATCATCTTCATTGACACAAGTAAGCTCAAAATCCATGGAACCAAAATGATTTTGGTTTTTTTAAGGCATTACAAACAGTTCCTTCAAGAATGAGATCAGTATGGAACTGCATTGCCTAGTACATCTATTAACTTAATAAATTACTGTCTGTTAAGAGTAGTTTAAACCCACCATTTATAGTTGAAGTGACTCAGTTGGAGAAAATGTGTTCCTGGTCTGATAGGAAGTGACAGCTAACCCTGTAGTGCACTTCTTACATAGTGATAAGGTTGGTAAATGCCGTGTTCTTCATCTCTAAATATATAAGAAATCAGGTGTTCAAGTCCCATGAAAAAAACCCCACAGAGGTAAGCTGATCTGAAAGAAGACCTTCCATTATGATTTTTGGTGCAGAAAAGTTCCAATACATAATTTCCATTTTTCTAAACAGAATGCTCTTTCAGAAAGTTGAGTCCTAAGAAAGCCCTTCAAATGACCAGATTTCAGCTTTATCCCTGTATCAGCCACATAATACTACAAAACAAACCAGCAAGCCTGTTTGCAAGTATCACCTCACATGGCACTAGCTGTTATGATTCAGCAGGTTCAACACAATTCTTAACCTTGATACCAGGGGTACCACAGACAACATGCTCCAACACAGCCATGTTCAGGGAAACAACATCCAAAGTATAATGAAACTCACTAATATAAGAAGAAGCAGTGGAAACCAGTCACAGTTTAAAGTTCATTAGGGAAAATTGGGTGAGGATCCTATGGATGCTGAGAAACACTGAAATGTTTACCTTCCTGTTGCAGTTTGGTGTAACTGTGCTGCTTCAGTGGCTTTTGTAAGCCGCAGTTACAGCTTTCTGCAACCTCAGATTTTGAAAACATTGGTCCATTCAAGGGCAAATTTGAGACTGAGCCTATCAGAGCTGGTCACAGCGCCTCTGGGAATCACATAGAGGAGAAAAAAAACCTGCTGGCAGGCGCACTTTGCCACCGGAAGGGGAGTGAGAAGATGGAACAAGCTGCACAGACACCAAGGCCAGGCCCGCAGGAGGCGGGAGTGGGGGGTGAAGAATGCAGAAAGAGAGTTTCCCCTGCAGCTCGTGGTGGAGACCATGGTGAAACGGGTGTCCCCCCGAAGCCCATGGACGAGGACGGGGAGCAGAGACACCTCTGCCCTGTGAAGATTGATCCACGCCTCAGCAGGTTTGCCAGGGGACTTGTGACTTTGCAGGGACCAGGCCGGGGGGTCTGGGCCCGGCTGTCAGCACCCTGTGGAGGGGAGAGTCCTGCTGAGAGGCCTGTGGGGAGGAGGTGACTCCCCAGAGAGAGGCCTCACGCTGCAGAAGGTC
>VZTU01007708.1:0-10284 GCA_013400835.1 Zapornia atra | reverse complement strand
TGATGAAAGTCAAGAGTGCGAAGAGGCCAGGGGTGGGGGGGAGCAGATGTCATAAGATCTGGGGAAGAAAAGCAGCTTGTTGGGAATCACCGGAACCCCACTGCCCATTCCCTGCCCCTCCCCGCGCCATGTTGGGGGGGAAGAAGGGAGTAAGATCGTGATGAGTTTTAAGTTTGCTAAGAAGGGAGGGGTGGGGGAAAGGTGCTTGAAGACCTGGCCGCTTCTTATCTCGTTCCAGTTCACTGGGTGTAGTAGTTGTAGTAAGTAGTAATAAATCACTTTTCTTTCCTTTATTCTGTGCTGTGCCTGTTTTGCCCATTGCACTAGTTGGAGAGTGATCCCTCTGGCCTTATCTCAGGTCCTGAGCCTCCCAATATCTATTTTCTCCCCTTTTGGGCTGAAGGGGGGAGTGAGCGAGCGGCTTGGTGGGTATTTGGCCTTTGGTTAGGGCCAAAACCAACACACTTTCCCAAACTGACCTTTAATATATTAGTTACAGAGTTGCAGTGTAACTCCTAAAGAATAACATATGAATCCAGAGGTGATCATAGCTGTCAGGAGAACCAAATGAATTTGCTTCCCTTTGTTATCACCCCCTACCTCAGGACAGATTCAATGAGCCTATAACTGTCCTTCCCCTGCAAGAGAAGAAATGCTGAAGACCTTCCAGCTTCATGCAGCAACTCAAATGTCCTCCACCCATGCACATGCTTGGCTTCCCAGGTTTGTTTGATCTAAGAGAGAGAAACCCATAGGTACCTGTCCTTATAGTCATAATTTTTCCTTATTAATTAAATTTTTCCATTAGCAGTGAAAATATCCTGCAAATGGCTAAAAAAACGTTATCAGAATTAGTTGGATTTGGTTTTCCTTTTTGTTTGGTGGTTCTTCTGTTTTTCCTAATGATAGCATCAACAGTGTGGGAGAACACTGATGAATTACAACATCCAGAGATTCAGCTAATTAAACTGCTTAAGAAGTTTTCAAGTTCAAGGGTTTTGTTTAAGTACAGTTATTCTCTGTTTCAAGCCCTTGCTTTGCAACAACTTACTGTTTTTCTTATAAGTACCTCAACATAATAAACCTTAATAGACTGCACTCATTGCTGTGACTAGCAGTTTGGCACAAGGGATAATGAGATCAAGTTTTCCATTGAGGAAAGGTCACTGGCAGAAAAAAATATATTTATCAGTAGCATTTCTAGTTAGAAACTACAGTACTGTAAGGGCCTCAGACAATTTAAGGAGTCCAGGACAGCCTTCCTGGTTGGGAAATATTTACATTGCTCACTCTCAAGTGTTAAGAAATAAGCCATTTTTTCCTCTGTTCAATCAAAAGACACCTCATTAGTGTTAGCTAAAGCCCAGAATCTTGTAAAATAAACAGTACAATCTTCAGTAAATATTTCAAGTACTTAAGTAAAAATCTTGGGAAAAACACAAATCATTTTATTTAAGAAAGAAAAGGGCAGAGGTTAAATATAATATCAGTCTTCCTCTGCTTCCCTTAGGACATCATTCTGTGAAGATAGATTAGAAAATTTGGGAAAGACAGGTATATTTTATGCTTCCAAAAAAAACCCCAAACCTACAAGCTTTCTGGTTTGTCAAGTTTTTAAGAGTTCAGAGGAAGTCAGCTGTGCTGGAGCATGAGCACATAGCATGTGTCTGCAGGAACCAGGTTTACTCAGGCTTGAAAAGAGAAGGGTGCCCAAATGGAGGGATCCCATTTACAGTCTACTATTAGAAAGAGGGATGTTACAGAGAAGATGGAGCTTAATTCTCAGGGATCCACAGCTAAAGGATGAGAGGAAAGCAAATGCCCATCTAGACTTACAGCAAGGAAGAAAATTCATAAGCAGTAACTTGATGTACCACAACAGGGACCTAGAGAGGCCATGAAATTTTTCTTCCTTAAAGATATTCAGAAGTTGACCAGACAGGACCTGAACAGTGTGATCTAACTTAAAATCAAGCCCTGCTTTTAGCAAAAATATTGGACTAGATCGCTGGAGGTCCCTTTCAGCTAAAACATGACACTAACTTTCATTATTCAAGGCCTAAAAGTGAATTTTCTGTAGCTTTATGGAACATCAGGAATCTTCCTTTTCACAGGGTTACAGAATAGCCAAGTCCTGCTTGAATGGTCCCCACTGGGGGAAAAGGATAAGCAATTTATTGTTATGGAAGATTCAAAGCCAGAGACATGTAAATCACTAAACCTCCAAGTTACTTCAAGGCCCTGGATTCAAAGCCAGAGACATGTAAATCACTAAACCTCCAAGTTACTTCAAGGCCCTGGTTCTGCATCTTTGACACTGAGAGCTCCTACTACACAAAGCAGGCAAAACTTGTCATTGTGAAAGGCTAACTGGCCCATATTCCACAAACCTGACAGACTGGAAGAAGGAAACATTTCAGTAGAGGTATCTCTCCTCCCCCATGTAGAACTTTAAATTCCACTTAAGTATGGACAAACTTAAAGGAAAATAAACCACAAATTGCAGGTGAGAGATAAATTGGGAAAATGCTCACTCTGCAGGGGCTGGAGTAACGCTCCCCTTCATAAAAACATCTGCTTCCAGTCGGTCAGCATTCTGACAAATGAACAGGTGGTGCTAAAACTGATCACATCCAGTACCTGGAGGGGTTTGTGTGGGTTTTTTCTTATTTAATGTTTTGTTTACAGAAAGGATGGGTTCAGGCACTTTCAACTTAGAGGCTAAGGAAAGCCTTCTCCCCATGTTAATACAGTCTGAGCAGTAATTTCTTCAGAGAAACAGCGTTTCCATGGTTTTTGTTAAGAACCAATTTAAGATTTGCTTCCCTTAATATCATGTAAAGTTGCAGTTGCAACAACACCAGATCAAGTACAAGATAACCTACAGCATAACAGTTAGGGCACTTTTCTGAGGGGAAAAAAAAAGACTCAGAATCCATTCTCCTGGGAGACTGCTCTGACATGAAGCCACATCGTGTCAGTGCACCAGGGTAGACAAGGTAAAGGAGCAGAAAGACAGTATCTTCATCTCTTCCTTATTTGTTTTGTCACACTGAAAATGCTTTTTAACTTTAAGCCTATGTCACAAACTTGATGTGAAAGAGCAATTTTATCTAAATTGGTTTTAAAAGCTATTCTTTAAGCAAGAAAGTTATTCCTCCATGCTAATTATAAGACATCGTATTAAAGCAATCACATACTATTCTTCCAGTTAGTCACTGAGTGCATAGTTTGGCTACTTCTCACAAAATAAAAACAAAACTCTATAGAATTAAAGCAATTATCCATAATTGCCATGTTAGCCTTTGGAGGCCTGACAGTTTGCTGTCTGTAGGCTCTTCTATGTTTTCCTATCTGTACCCCATCCAAGCTCATTCCTCATCACAAAGCACGCTTCCTATATATTACCTGATGCCTGCCACATACTTTTCTCCCCAAAACCAGCTGGCCAGCATTTTGGTCTGCTCCAGCCTCCTGCAGAGACAGCCTTTGCTCCTCACAATTACAGCCGTGAGCAAGACCTGTGCACAGAAACCTGCCTTTCCCAACCTTTAATGAAAAAAAACTCCACAAGAATACAGCAACACCCCACCCAGCAGAAGTTTGTCAATTATGAACAGTGAAAATATAAATGAGCAATATCCTCCAGTTCTGACATAGTCTCTACGTGCTCTTGAGAATGCGAGAGACCCTGACTGGGATACAGGGTCTGACATACACTGAGGGAAGCAAAAATGAGGGGTGAAAATGAAGTTATGTAGATAAGTAGATATGGAAGATGAAAATACGGAAGATAAAAGTTACAAAGCATTATTATTAAATTAAGGAAAGAGGTAGGGGAAAAGCTAAAGGCAAGAAGCACATGAAACAGCAGATATAACGTACTAGTACACGTCGCCATCAGGCCTCGGTACTACATGCTACTAAGGACTACGGCCTTCTCAGGGCATTTGACTTGGCAGGTAAACACAGCAGTCCCTCACAATAGAATCATAGAATCATGAATCATAGAATGGCATGGGTTGGAAGGGACCCCGAGGATCATAGAGCTCCAACCCCCCTGCCACAGGCAGGGACACCAACCTCCAGGCCTGGAGCTACACAAGGTTGCCCAGGGCCCCATCCAACCTGGCCTTGAACACTGCCAGGGACGGGGCATCCACTACTTCTCTGGGCAGCCTGTTCCAGCCCCTCACCACTTTTTCTGTAAAAAACTTCCCCCTAAGATCTAATCTAAACCTTCCTTCCTTTAGTTTTAATCCATTCCCCCTTGTCCTGCCATTGTCTATCCTTTCAAAAAGTTGAATCCCCTCCTGCCTGTAAGCTCCCTTCAGGTACTGGCAGGCTGCAATGAGGTCCCCCCGCAGCCTTCTCTTCTGCAGGCTGAACAAGCCCAGCTCCCTCAGCCTCTCTTTGTAGGGCAGCTGCTCCAGCCCTCTAATCATCCTCGTGGCTCCTCTGAACCCTCTCCAGCAGTTCCACATCTTTCTTGTATTGAGGGCCCCAGCTCTGGACACAGGACTCCAGATGGGGCCTCACAAGGGCAGAGCAGAGAGGGACAATCCCCTCCCTGTCCCTGCTGCCACCCCTCTTCTAATGGAGCCCAGGATCCCATTGGCCTTGCGAGCTCAAGAGCCACTGCTGGCTCATGTTAAGTTTCTCATCCACCACAATCCCCAAGTCCTTCTCAGCAAGGGGTGAAAGGGGGAAAGATGGATTCCGATATGCCAAGTGTCACAGAGCACGGAAAGAAACCTCATTTTCTCTGTCTCCTGCCTTCCTCTACAACAGGCTCCCTTTTTCTCTCCAGCTGTGTGTCAAGGAAAGAAAAAAAGATATTGTAGGTGGGAATGGAGGCTCAGCAGCCAGCACTGAAACTACTACCATGGCCACAGCCTCGTATTTTAGATTTCATTAGAAAGGCCTCATTAGTAAAGTGAGGCCAGGTAAGTCAGTCCAAGCGGCACCATACTTCACATAGCAAATACTTTATCAAGCAGGAACCATCTTGACACTTGCAGCATCTAAAAACTTACTTTTCTCCTCACTTCATGCAGAAACATAGTTCCACATGCTCCCTGAACACTGAACACTTAAGCATTATTAGGACCCTACACTTCCTCTGGCAGTCGCTCCTCTAGCCAAATACCAAGTTACCAATGAGCCTAGAATTTTCCACACAAACCCAAAACAGCATCTTCATAAAAATTGTGAAGAAAATACTGCAAAATAAACAACACCAGTCATCTTTTCTATGTCTGGGCCTATTTTGGTTTTTTTTAAAGTTAACTCAGACATTTCTGTCATTGACTAGCTAAGTACTGCCCAATCAATTTAAATTTAATTACTTTCTCCTCATTACAGTATCAATCGTTCGTTTGCAGCACACTCCCACATTCTAAATTTTACAAGTATCCAGAGTGCTTTTCATTTACAATTCTGGATGAGTGGTATAATTTCCTGGGTTAATGCAGTAAATTATATTCTTGCTTTATTCACCCTAAGCCACACTACAATCACAGAATCACAGAATCACAGGGGTTGGAAGGGACCTCGAGAGATCATTGGGTCCAACCCCCCTGCCAAAGCAGCTCCCCAGCTCATATTGCACAGGGCGGCGTCCAGACATGGCTTGAATCTCTCCAGAGAAGGAGACTCCACACCCCCTGGGCAGCCTGTCCCAGGGCTCCCTCACCCTCACTGGGGAAAAGTTCTTCCCCATGTTGGTGCGGAACTTCCTGTGCTCCAATTTGCAGCCATTGCCCCTTGTCCTGTCCTCACAGACACTGAAAAGGGGCTGGCCAATTCCCCCTGCATCCCATACCTAAGATATTTATAAACATTAATTAAGTCCCCCCTAAGTCTTCTTTTCTCCAGGCTGAACAGTCCCAGCTCTCTCAGCCTGTCCTCATAGGGGAGACGTTCCAGCCCCTTAATCATTTTCGTAGCCCTTCTCTGGACTCTCTCCAGGAGATCCCTGTCTTTTTTATACCAGGGAGCCCAGAACTGGACACAATACTCCAGGTGGGGCCTGACCAAGGCAGAGTAGAGGGAGAGGATCAGCTCCTTCGACCTGCTGGACACACTCTTCCTGATGCATCCCAGGATCCCATTGGCTCTCTTAGCCACCAGGGCACGCTGCTGGCTCATAGCCAACCTGTCATCAACCAGGACCCCCAGGTCCTTCTCCACAGAGCTGTTCTCCAGCAGGTCATCCCCCAGCCTGTACTGATACAGACAGTTATTCCTCCCCAGGTGCCAGACTCTACACTTGCTCTTGTTGAATTTCATTAGGTTTCTCCCTGCCCAGCTCTCCAGCCTGTTCAGGTCTTGCTGGATGGCAGCGCAGTGTCCTGCGTGTCAGCCACCCCTCCCAGCTCTGTATCATCGGCACTTGCTGAGGGTGGATGCTGTTCCCTCATCAAGCAGAACTGTAAACTACATTTACATAAAAACTTCAGTAGAGTCCTTTTGTCTTGGAAAGTTTGTTTAACATGAAAATGTTTCATTTCTTCTAGAGTATTCTTGTGATATATTAAAGCAGCATTAAACTTTTTTCAGAAGACAATTCCTCACTGTTAGAATGATAAATCACACTCAATGACTACCTAATCAATTTACTTTTTAGATTATTAGAACATCATTTCTGAAAAGTGAACAGAATTTTTAAAATATAATCCTTCAGAGACCTGATCTTCAAAGCTAAGCAGCATAACTGTCTTCTCAAAGGGAACAAATCTTTTGTATTTCATAATAACTGTCTATTTTTACACAATATCAGAGAACTTATTCTTGCTCAGGAAAAAAAGCTCCAGCACTTCTTATATAAACTTCTTCCAGCATGAAGGTGAGGTGCAGTTGTGTGTTTGTATATTTCAAAAGAAAATTTCATATATTCCCCCCCCCCCAATAGATTTATAGACTTTAAATCTGTGAACTGTGTTCTGGTTCTGCAATACTAACTGTGTTCTGGTTCTGCAATACTAACTGTTTCTGAAATACTAACTGTTTCTGAGTGAGGAGAAGGTCTCCATTTCTCTGCTGGCAGAAACTGTTGTAGGCTTGCCTAGCAGCAGCTGAGATCAGAGCCTCAGCATACAGGCACCACATAAACCTAACATGAGGGACACTTTGCTCCTGACACAAACCACCACAAACAGGTCATGCTATGAACAGAAGAGAGAAACTACATGGAAAGGAGAAAAACATGTGAGCAGAGGGATGTGTCATTTTTAGACACACCTTCAGCTTTTTAGTCTCTTAAGCACTCCCTGGTTGAAAGGGGAAAGGAATGGAGTAAGAGCATCTGTAATTATAAGGGGCAGCAGCAATTTTAGGAAAGCATATCTCAGTAACAGCAGCAACGGAAGAGAAATCTCTCTCTCCTTTTAAGAATCACAGAAGTGGAAAGAATAGCACCTGGCACACGAGCTGTCTATGGGAGAGCTAAAGACTAGTGGTCCCAAAGAGGAACAAAAGCCATATGGACTCCTGCAAGCCCCCAGACTGCCATGAGGTTGCACAGAGCCCAGCTGCACTGCGCGCTCGCTCCAGGGCTCGCAAGACAGAGCAGAGAAGGTTCTGCACGTGGACTCCCCCAGCTCGTCAGCAACTATGTATTTAAGAGTTCAGAGAGACAGCTAAACAGTCCTTCCCTTTAACATCACTCATGCTAATCAAAAACCAGTAAAAATTACTCCTGTCTCAGTCTGTGAAACCATACATTTCCCAAGTTTGGGGGGTCTTTTTGCATGGGCTTTGTGGTTTTTTGGTTGGGCTTATTTTTTGTTTGGGTGGCTTTTGTTTTGCTTTAATAACCATCCCCTGAAACCAAAGAAATCTGTTTAAAAATTGCCTAACATAACTTCAGTGTTCTTCAGCCCACATTTTCTCTACAGAATTGTGAGCAAACTGGAACTCTATTAGGAAACTAGCATGGAAAATATTCTTCCATTAAAGTGCTACTCAAAGACTAACCAAAAAAAACCCCAAAACCCACCCAAAAAAGATATTTAACAAATGCATATACCTGCATTCTGGATATTCACTCCATTTACAACACCCACACAGCAGCTGTGCAATGTCTGTTATTACCTATATTTCCTGCTTTTTAGACCCTCTTCTAACTTAGAGAAAAATAATTTGTCCTTGTTAAGCAGTCACAGAAAGCCAATTTCTAGATTTAAAATCAGTCTCATCAATCACTTCAGCACAGAAAAATGTCCCAAATGCAAAACATTTGAAATTCTTTTGAGTGCTGTATTAAGAACTCAGGTTTGTGAAAGCCACTGAAATATCTTCAAGTCTGCTGCTGATTCAGCCTGTTAATACCAAAGTAAGAGTAGGAAGCTGCCAAAAAAATCCAAACAGATAATAACAATTCCCATTGGAAAACAATCTTGATAATTACAGATTCTTCAGATAATCAAGGGGGAAAAATAATCTCCATGAGAACATGTTCTTTTCTATCATATCAAAATTCTTTCTGTAGCATGTATAGGTAGCATTCAATAGCTGCTACATTGCAAGGAAACTTTCTGATGGCTCTGGACCAGCATCACATATGTTGTCAGACAACTTGGGGCATATCTGGCAACTCTCCTGAGGCACTGCTTGTGGTCTTGCACTTTTCCATCTGCAAGAAGGTTTGTGTCTCCATTAACCAGAATCCTTCAAAAGAGAGAGCAAGATGGGTAGCTTACTGCTGAGAAGTACATAAACAAAGTATGGAGAAGTCCAACCCTGATAAGCATGACAGTTCACAGAAATTAGAGGATAAGTAGAAAAAGCAAAATACACATTTTATCTGACCTGGCAAAACTTGCAGTTTCTGTAAGTGGCAAAAATAGTACTGTGAATGGCTACACGTGCCAGAAAGCAGCATGACAAAACTACATAGCCAACTAGCATATAGTGTAAGATCACCTCTAAGGAGGTAATCCTCCCCCTCTACTCTAGCTTGGTCAGGCCCCCTGGAGTATTGTGTCCAGTTCTGGGCTCCCTGGGATAAAAAAGACAGGGACCTCCTGGAGAGAGTCCAGAGAAGGGCTATGAAGATGATTAAGTACATGAGACGAAGATGATTAAGAACATCTCCCCTATGAGGACAGGCTGAGAGAGCTGGGACTGTTCAGTCTGGAGAAAAGAAGACTTAGGGGGGACCTAATTAGTGTTTATAAATATCTTAGGCATGGGAGGCAGGGGGAATTGGCCAGCCCCTTTTCAGTGTCTGTGGGGACAGGACAAGGGGCAATGGCTGCAAGTTGGAGCACAGGAAGTTCCACACCAACATGGGAAGAACTTTTCCCCAGTGAGGGTGAGGGAGCCCTGGGACAGGCTGCCCAGGGGGTGTGGAGTCTCCTTCTCTGGAGAGATTCCAGCCCCGTCTGGACGCCGCCCTGTGCAATATGAGCTGGGGAGCTGCTTTGGCAGGGGGGTTGGACCCGATGATCTCTCGAGGTCCCTTCCAACCCCTGTGATTCTGGGGACACTAGTCTGCCAAATTAGTAAATATGTGAGAGACTGAGCTGTGAGTCTGTGATTCTGGAAGGGGAGCAAAAGTTCGTTATCTGTGCAATTAAAGTATCTAGGCATCTTTGAACCCTTTGCCCCACTGGTTGCTGCACAGCCACTACTGCTGCAGGAGTATGGTGCTTCACAGGCTGCCTGAATAAAAGGATACCCCCCAAGTGAAACTCCAGGGTCAAACTCTTTGTGCAAGAGAGAGATTAGGGTTTGTGGCTTGTTGTCACCTTGGAGGAAAAGCAACACTGCTACTTCCCTTCTGGCAATGATGGGATAATTATGATTGCTTCCAAATGAGGCTGCTTAACTCTTCCAACAGAGATGGTAGTTTTCCTCCTCCTCCTCCTTCGCCAGAGAGCTTGTACCTGAACAGCACCACAGCATGCAAAACCTTGTTAATATTACTACTCAGCACTTAAGTGAAACCTACAGGGACTAATTAGTAGCTTTTGGAAAGCTTTGCAAAGGTGCAGCTCAAAGCAACCTTCTGTCCTGTCTAAAGCACTCCTTTCTGCTGTCCTCTAAGTGGTGAAAAATCATGCATGGAAGGGAAACTCGGTGAGCTCCAGCTTACTCCAAGTGGGACATGGATGAGCCTAACACAGAGAATGCTGCAGGACCAGTGAGAGCTGTGACCACCACCAACTGAAGACATTTCTTCTCAAATTAGAAAAATTTCCTAATCTTCCACTTCTCAATGAAAACAGGTCTGCTCTTTCCTGTGATCAAACAGAAAGGAGGGGGGAAAAAAAGGGGGGG
>VZTU01007701.1:0-11299 GCA_013400835.1 Zapornia atra | reverse complement strand
AGCCCTGAGGAGAAGAATTTAGGGAATCTTTATTGATGAGAACCTCAACAGAGGCTGANAGCCACTAAGATGATCAGAGGGCTAGAGCACCTCTGCTATAAGGGCAGGGTGAGAGATACGGGTTGTTCAGTACCTATGGGGGGCCTACGGAAAAGCTGGAGAGGGACTGGTGATCATGGAATGTAGTGATAGGACAAGGGGTAATGGCTTTAAACTGAAAGAGGGTAGCTTTTGTTTAGATATTAGGAAGAAATTCTTGTCTGTGAGGGCAGTGAGGCCCTGGCACAGGCTGCCCAGAGAAGCTGTGGCTGCCCCCTCCCTGACAGTGTTCATAGCCAGGTTGGATGGGGCTTTGGGCAACCTGGGCTAGTAGCTAGTGCCCCTGCCCTGCCCAAGTGGTCTTTGAGGTCTCTTCCAACCCAAAATAGTCTATAATTCTATGCTTGCTTGGCTGCATAACTCAATCCATGTTTCACAGGTTTTGTTAAAATCGGTGTTATCTGATAAAAGTTATTAAGTCATTTGGCAGTCCTCAAATGCATTCAAGAGCTAGTGGGAATGTGGGTTTGGTTTTAGAGTAACTATCGGTAACTTCAGTGTTTGCTTATGTTATTTATCTTTCAACAGTTCATTGACAGTTATTTAATAAATTTTTTACTGGTTATCATATTTTACATTGTGTTTTACCCATTTGAACCTTGTGAGATGCCTAACAAATCTGTGAAATATTCTCTTGCCCCTTTATATGCTGTCCCAGTACAGACTACCTGGGTGAGAAGATTAGGAAATATTGCCTGATTTGGCTCTGGACCTGCCCCCCACACCCCCAGCAAAGAATTCTCATCTAGATGCAGACAAGCAGGCCAGAATTGAAGGTAACTGGATATTTCTGCCTTTCCAAAAGGAAAGATTGTGGTAGGGAGAAAAGTAGGCAGCCAAGTGCTTGTGAATTGCCATGTCAGCAAGCGCTCCTTATTCATCTATACATTTCTCATGTCTGTCCAAAGGAAGCAAATCTCCCTGGGACCTTGACTAATGCTCTCTGCCAGGAGATGAGGATGTTCCTCAATTCCCTGAGCCCTCCCTGGGCAGCATTTGCACAGCAGCTGGTTTGAAACAGATCCACAGTGTATGATACATACTACTCTGGATTCGGAGCAACGCCATCGTTTCCTGATGCACATCACACTGCTACCAACCCTGTTCTTGTGATGTGTTGTTACAGTGCTGTAACAATCGGCCTACAACAGTGGGTTAAAACCTTTGAGAAAACCTTTTAAAACCGCTCCAGGAGAAGAGGCCCTGCTTCCCTCTCTTATGCGACGCTGCTGCCTCCCCCAGGGTTGCCAGCAAGCCAGGCCTCAGCAAGTACGGTGCCCATGTGTGTGAAATAAAGGAGCAGAAAGAACCCTTACATGCTTTCTTTTGAAAGAGAAACTGAAATGCTCTGTGAGTAGTCTGGGCATCTGCCCCCTCAGCAGCCTGGTGAAGGGCATGCCCTCACAACGTGTAAATGAAACACATTCAATTCAAAATGACCTGCCCCCATTTGCTACCCTGCTCCTTTGGCTGGGTGCTTTCTGCTGGTGGGGTGGAGGTCACCCAAGCCCTGGCCCTCGGGGGTGCAGAACAAGGAGGATTATTCTCTAGCTCCTTGGGCTGACAAGTTTCTCCCAGATCAAGATGCAAAGTGATTTACATTCCTAAGTACTAAGTCACGTTTTTTGAAACTAGGATGTGGGTTTCTCGCCTGGGAGCAATTTTAAGAAAAGGGCAAATTTGTGTAGCTTCTGAGAAAGGGGAACCAGTTCACTGGGGACAGTGTTGAGTGCAGCCACGTCCAACTCCCAAGCAAGTCTTGCACAGTGACTAAAGCTGATGTGTGACAAGTACTAGCACAAAATGGTTAAAAAAACCCCTAACCAACTTATTTGACTGCATTTGCTCTGCCAGAAAAATGTTCATATTTTAGTCATTTAATCTTCCCAGATGATTTAATCAAGTATCTGTGTGTTCTTCTATATGTTCTTGTCCTTTGTTCAGCATTCATTTTTCTCAGTTGCCATGTTGTTTGCAGACTGTGGGATTTGCAACCTACCTGCCATGCTTTGGGGCAATGTACACATTTTAATGACAGCAAAACATGTATTTGCAGACCTACTTCTTTCCCCCCACAGACACAGCACATTGATATCTAACTGCAATAAAAAGGCACCATTTTTCATTCAAGCAGATTCAGTGTCTGTTGTAGACGCAACCATTTTCCTGCTGCAAATTTTCAGATGATTCAACAAAGATCTCTTGCATTTGTCCTTCCATTGGTTTTCTGAGATTAAAACCAGACTAAACATTTCTCACATTTCCAGGTTTCCCATAATTTTGGATGAACCTGCATTCTAGAGTATCCTTGCTTCCCATACTTGATGAGAGCCTAATTCTTCACCAAGCAGCATATAAAAGTTCAATTTGCTCTCTCGGTGCTACCAATTAATAGTACAGATCTTTTTTCCAAATTATGACTTAAATTCATATCAGTGACAAAACTTCTCACACGCTTTACATCCTGGGGTTTTTTAACAGCAATAATGCAACAAAGATTTTTGTTTTCACACATGCTGAGCTTGCTGCCTAATTTTTCTTGTTACAAAATGCTCCAGGAGGTGTTCAAGTCGTCCTCTGAGCACCTCTTAGAGCTGGCAGTACTTACCAAAACTTTAATTGCTCAAGCAGAGATTCTTTGACAAGGTTAAAATACAAAAATGACCAAGGTTAATCTTGGTTGAGTGCAGGTATTGTTCTGAATTTCTTATACTTGGTTTCTCCTTTCCAAATAGTGAGTTAAATGAAATGGCAAACCGTGCCCTGAACTGGCAGGAATGTTTCCAGTTTGCCCACAGGCAGTGGGTTCTGCCCAGAAATATGTAGCCTGTTGGGGAAAAAAGCTGCAATTTGCTTCCACAAGCATTCTATAGCACTGACACAATAAGTGAAATTAACTTTTTTCTTCTTCTTCTCTTCCCACCCCCGCCCCTTCCCCCCGGCCTGGGTAGCTTATGTTCTTATCAAAAGATTCTTTCTATTCTTTCCACAAAATTAACGCTTTCAGTATGATGCAACACCCCATACTGAATCAGTTTTCAGCCGCAAGCTCTTCCACTGCCCAGGAGTCTGTGTTGGAAATTTGATGTAATACTGTGACTTCCCATATGCAGCCCAGCTAACAGTACCACAGGCTCTGAGACTGGCGAACCTGGCTATGAGGCTGTGGATTATTTTTAGCGTTAGCGGTTCAAGAGCTGTTCTGTCTCAGTGTGCAACAACTTCTGTTTCAGTATGCTTACAAACAGCTTGCATGCTTTTTTGTACCTCTTACTTAAGAGGTGAAAACAAAAGCCATCAGGCACATCTTAAAAGCCAGGAGGCCTGTTACTGGAATCTTACAAGCCTCGCAGGGGTCTGCTGTTTTCAGATTCGATCCTGGAAGCTGATCTGTGAAGGAGCTGAGTTAATGACATGTTATTCCAGGTGCTCTGTCCAAGAATGAATGATAGGACACTTCTGGAGGAAAGGCGGGATCATAAATAAGTAAGCAGGGAACAATTTCTCATGCTGAAAAATCAAAAAAACCTTACATTTTTTAAATGTCAATTTAATTTCACAATAGCTTAGTTGTTTCTCAGTGCAAGATGACATTGCCTTCTTTTCCAAGCTGAGGTTTATGTGTGCAGTCATCAGGAAAGGTTTGCCTCTGTGAAGAAGGGGGCCAAGTTGACTTAGCAAGAATGCAGGCAGGGGCCCATGAGGCAGAAGCCAACCTACGATGCTGCAGCAAAGAGGGAAATGGAGCAACCCGATCTAGCCCATTTCAGCAGCTTCCATGTCAGCTGCATTATCCCAGCAGTGATATCCAAACCTGCAAGCAATGGCAGTGCTCCCGCTGCAGTATGTGTGTGTTTGTGTGTCTGATTCCCCCCCATTTGTTCTGGCGTTTTGTACACATACTTCTGAAATACAAGGCACTGCATACCCTGGTATGGGACTAGGCTTGCAGGGTCTCTGTATGGCCACCTGGCTTCATCTGTCCAGACAAAACAGGCATTTTTAGTTAACTTCTTGTGGCAGAGTGCTGGAGACTTCTCTGTCTCAGGCACGACTGCTGTCAGTGTGTCAGCAAATGCAAGGTCAGCCACAGTGGGATGTTAGCTTAAAATAAGGTAGGCCAAATCTTTAGTATACCAGTGTTTTGGCTTGGTAAAAGTAATACCTAAACCAGCTATTTTTAAAAATTCAAAGCAGAAACTTACTCCAAATACATGCTAATGATAACTTTTCTCCATAGTCTAGTGTCTGTTGCAGGCCTTACTTTACAGGACTGTTGATGTCAAAAACCCCCTGAAAATGTTAGACAGAAAACCTGAAACTAATTAAAACATAGTTCAATAGTTGATATTTCATATCTTTATTATGTTGCTGTTTCAAGTCACATCGTATATGGAGCTTTTTCTATGAAGCACTTTACTGCTTTATGCATCTGTTAAAAGATTTAGAATGGAAAAATTCAAGGTGTGTCTTGTGTGAAAAAGCCCAATAATAAATTCCTGCTGCTTCAGCACATTATTTTAACAAATATATTGAGTGGAAAGATTGGCTGAAGATTTAACATGCTACTTCAATTCTTACCACCATTATTTTCTGAACTTTCAAATAAAAGCAATGCAATATGTATGGATGGATTTTGAAATATCCGTTGTTGGTTCAGGTGTTCAAATTAAGCTCTCCCTTCAATCAAAGCTTGGCACTTAATCCAAACTTCCAAACAAAAAGTAAAAGAGTTTTTTTCTCTCCCTTTTAAAAAGGTGTATATATATGTTTTGTCACATCACAAAACACTTTACATAATACAAATACAACTTATTTTACTTTGCCCTAGGGCAACTTCCATTCTGTAATAAAAGTTACTTTATTGTGAAAAGTACAGTGAAAACTGTTATACAGATAAAATCCTGAAATGATGCATGGATTCCTAGCACAAGGTTTGTGACTTTCATGAGTATTTTTAAGAGCTTAGCTTGCATATAAAAGAACTGCAAATAAAACTCTGTATGGTAAGCTCCAACGGGACAACCACAGTCCCTAGAAAGAAGAGGACAGTATTCTCCATAGGAGGAAGAGGTTTTAAAGAACTTCTTGTATGCACATTCAAACTTCCCACAGGGAGGTCTACCTGGTTCAAAGTCAGGTTCCCAAAAATGATACCGACATTGCCACTTCTAGGGGGGAGGCTTTGCAGATCATTGCTTTCACAGGGTAAGTAATTCCAAGAGCCCAGAGGCTGGTCAAGTAAATCCAACATTTAAATGGTGAGGTCAGAATGGCTTGACTCACTCAATAGGCTCAAAAGTAAAGCTTGGCAAGGAACTGTTTTTCCGTCCTGCAACCTTTTTATTTTTAAATATTTCAACATATTTCTTTTCTGCAGTGGGATGAAACCAAGACCATTTGAAGCTTTTTTGAGAAAAAGGGAGAGGGGAGGACACTCCTCTCTGTGCTTGTTATGAAACCTCCTGCTTATGAAACCTTTTTGCCTGTTGGATGCTCCTTTCTCCTCCTTTGGACGTGGTCATGCCTGGAGAAAGGCAGCTACATGTTCAAGAGGAAAAATGAAGCTTTGCTCCACCAGCAACAATCAATTTCTCACCTTTCATGTCTGCTGGACAGAAAACTCCAGGCTCTCAGGAGTGCTCTCTGGGTGCTTACCATGCCCCAGTTCCTAACTTAACCTGGACACCAACATGAGCGTGTTGCCCTTACAAATATCTCCCTTTTGTTTCTGGCAGGTCTTTAGGGATGTGGTCTGTGTGTGTGAAATACATAATTTTGCTAATATGGGTTCAGTATTTGGTATTCAACTGGAATGAGCCCCTGCCTGTTTAATATGCCAGGACTTTCTCAAAGGTTCAGTATTCCAAAAAGAGTCTTCTTTTTAAAATTCTCCCCCACCTGCCCCAAAATATTCTTTGTCTAATTTGACCTGGCTTTTAGTTCATTTTCTTTAAAAAAATTGAAGTTGACCATCTTTCATAGCCCCAGCGATTATGATGCCTGTTGTTCCCATGTATCTCTTTTTTAAATGATTTTGTTTGCTTACTCATTTAGTATTAAAAAAATCTGTAATTCTCAAATGGTTTCCAGTGTTAAAATTGATTTTAGGATCTGTGAGTGCACTGATGAAGAAAAGCTAGTACAACAATTTACAAACTGTGTTCATATTTTCTAAACTATTGAAAAGGATAAAATTTCCCATATTGTGTAGTATTGTATTAAAACTCTTTAGCTGTCTTGTAATGGCTGCCAGCAGAGTTTTGATGTAGCATTTTTGTTCAGTGGTGTGTTTTGTCTAGTTAATATCAGAAGTGAAAAATATCTTTAGCATGAGGACTGAAGTTAGGAGCTTTTGAAGAAAGTGAAGCAACAAATGAGAATAAACGTTTTGTTTCATCAGCTCAGTTTTGGTGAGTGTCTTAATTTTAAATATTAAAAATCGATAGTGAAAGCAAAAAGTGATGTGATATGAAAATTCCTCTGTGAAACTGCATTAAACTACTCACATGCAAAGTTTAGGTCAGCTTGCAATCCAGCATTTTTAATTTATCTTTTTCCTCAAAAATAGGTAATTTTGTGTTGGAATAGATCATGTGATTCATTGTGAAAGATCTGATCTTGAATTAAAATTTTAAATGAAATTTTAAAAAAAATGTTAATCACTCCTTTTAACTAGACAACCTCCAGATGGTAATAGTGCAAGCCAAACGTCTGTGGACCTTTTACATATTTACCTAAGATTTCACTTTTTGTTTTGTTTTGTTTTAGAGCTTACAGAAGTATTCCATGGCAATTAAAATCAGAGAAAACACAGAGCTAGGTGGCAGATGAGTGTTGTGCTCCAAGCAGTATCAATTGCCCACAGCTGCTTCTGCGGTGAAATTTCGGGTGCTGACTCCATGTTCCAGAGGGCAGACAGGCCTGGGAGATGGGCTCTGCCCTTCAGCTTTGCATTTACATTTCATATAATTCAAGGCAGTTGCAAAGTTTCAGCTGCACTTCCTTCTCTCTGGACAAGGAACATCTTTTGCCTTTGTGTGATCAGTTGCTCTTACCTGTGGGAATTTTGTAGGGCTCTAGGCCAGCTTGTCCCACCACTGCTGTCCTCACAGCCACTGGCTATTTAACAACTATGTTTTAAATCCTACTAGACAAATCACTCACAAAAATGTCAAATCATCCCCATTTAGGGCATAGTGGCTGGGAGTCCTGCTTAATTCTTCCTTGCAGTGGAAAACTGAGACTTACCTGGTCTAGTTTCTACCAGTTTGGCACCCACTTCCTCACTGTTTTATCCAGAAAATGTTTCTTTGGTTAACTTCTAAGAAAGCCTAGTAAGGGTTTTGACACTGTTCTATGTAAATTGATATAAATGACATTTGCAGCTTCTCTCCACCCACAATGCCTGTTACTGTAATAAAACTGGAGTGTTTTCATGTACTTTGTTCTGAACAATTTCACGCTGCCTGTAATTTATTGCCTATTTATCTTGGAGGCAGTTGTTTATTTGCTCTTGTATTTTTTAGTAACTGGAATGAAGCTGACTGGGTTTTTAACTTTTTCTCTTTTCCTCCCTGATAAGTTACTGCATTTCTGCTTCTTTGAGTTTTTGGGAACCCCTTTCTGTCCATCAGGCATTTTCCTGTCAGAGCTGTTAGCAGTTGCACTGCTCTCTACCTAACGTGAATGTCACGTGTGCATTTAAAAATCAAGTATTTGCTCCTTATCCTAATCAAAAGCCCACCCCAAAATCCCTAATGCGCTAGTAATAACTTGGATCGCTTGGACCCTGATACACTGTGGAGTCAGCCCTGGTTTGGCCTTTGCATGTAGGGTTGGTGCCTTGGAGACCTGTATAGTCCTGGATTCTTTATCATTAGTAGGTCTACTGCTGTCATTCTTCCATAAAAGCCTCTAGCTTTGATGAAAGTATCATCATATCTCTAGTTAATAGATCAGACATGTCAAGGATTTTTTTTTCCAAATCCAATGAAAATCTAAAGAGAACTAAAGACAGACAGTCTTTTCCCATTAAGTGATGCTTATAACGTACTTAGAAGAGCTTTAGCCATTGCTATGTGTATAAATAAGGTGAAAATCAGGATCAGGTTGCATCTTCAGCAAACCTGTAAGATGGCATCTTTAGCAAAGATCTTGGGCCTTGAATGGAAGGAAACAATCTGAGTGATGTGAGGTACAGTTATGCCCAGCAAAGCAATGCTCTCCAAGCTCTTGTTCTCAGGCAGAGCATTGCAAGGTTTCTCAGAGTCATGACCTGGTCACAGATTTTTTTTGTACAAGTGTTATTTTCCTAGGTCACTTCTGCAAGGCCCCTGCAGAATGTGCTGCCTGCAGCGAATGAAGGGGGGATGCTGAGAAGCATGAAAGATAAGCTAGCTTAGCAAGTGCAGGGAGAGGAAACCATACTTCCTCCAAATCATTCTCAGCACTGTTTCTAAGCTGTTTACTTCCTATTTTGATACCTAGAGCAACAAGAGACAAGGTTTCCAAGCAGGCTTTGACTGGCCTTGGGCACTGTGCAGCCCCACTTCCTTTCAGGAAGCAATTGTGATAAAGTCTGGGACTTTGTTCAGGGAGGTTTTTTCCATCCATAATGTTGGGAACACAGCAGTCTATTCTTTGTGGGTTTACTAAGAAATTTTGAGGCACCTTAGTGATTTTAAGAGGGTTTTGTGTGCTAAAACACTGAGGTTTCATTAAATGCACTGCGTATTCTGACCGTCTCTGCATTTTCTAAGAGCAGCATCTTAGCACTGCTGACAATGCATGGGCAAGTCCTAGCACTCAGGCTGAGAGAGTTGGGGCTGCTCAGCCTGGAGAAGAGAAGACACAGGGGGATCTTATAGCGGCCTTCCAGTACCTGAAGGGGCCCTAAAAGGAAGCTGGGAAGGCCTTTTTATAAGGGTATGGAGTGATAGGATGAGGAGGAACAGTTTTAAATTAGAAGGGAGTAGATTTAGATTGGGTCTTAGGATAAAATTCTTCAGCCCAGAGAAGTTGTGGCTGTCCCCTCCCTGGCAGTGTTCAAGGCCAGGTTGCATGGGATTTTGGGCAACCTGGTCTAGTGACAGGTGTCTCTGCCCATGACAGGGGGGTTGGAACTTGATGATTTTTAAGGTGCCTTCCAACCCAAATCATTCTGTGATTCTATGAGTCTATGAAATACATGTTTCCATGGTCCAACCTGTGTTGATGTTCCTGCTGATGGGAACACTCCTGAGCCCTTCAGTAGGAAATGTACTTAAAGCTCTGCCTATGACTGTTTCTATTCCTCTGAGAAAATAGTTTTGGCATGTGACAAAGCAAATGCATTTCTTAAGCTATAAAATCCTTCCCAGCCAAAGCCAAAGGAACAAAGGAAAGCTTGGGTGCAGGCAAGAAAATGTCGCTGGTAATTTTTCCCTTCAATGAGCTGTTTATCCAGCTACATCTGCAATAAGGCCCTAAAAACCCAGTTCCCAGTAAGTAGCAAAATGAAGGTCAGGAATGAATGCACAGTACAGAAACATATGACATAAGCCTCTCAGTGTCCTGCTCTGGTGCTTTAGCCAGGTTGTGCAATGGCCATATTTAAATATAAGATGATACCTTTTATTTACCATATTCCTTTTTATTTACCATGTTCTATTCTTGGCTGCTTGGCCAGCAAGATAGCTGAACAGCATTAGATATGAACATACTGTGTCTGCTAATACTCTCTTCTCTTTACTTGAGCTAGTCTTATTGAGCAGGAACTGTGGAAGAGAAAAAAATTTCTGAAAAAAAAGCAAAGTTTCTCCCAAGCTTTTGACACACCTTGAGATATCCATGATGCTTGAAGAAGCCTCCTTGCTGCCTTTTATGGGAGAGTCAACTCATGTTTCTGGATTAATATCCTATCAGTATGCTAGTTTTGCTGCCCTTGTTTTCTGGCTTCTCCTGTGTTTTGTAACTGTCCCTCTCACCCACTACTTGATGACAGCTTTTTTATATGTGCTTTGTATTAGCCTGTGTTTCACTGAAAAGCACTTATTCACCCTCTGCCTTTTTACAGTTCTGCTGATGCCAGACCAGTGCATTTTGTGCATACAGTAATTCTGTTCCATTTCCGAATCAGCTTTGAAAATGATTGCTTGGGACAGGATTTGATTATTCCTTCTCACTGTGTTACATCTGGGCACCTTAAAGAGCAGGTGCTGTTGCTGTTTCTTAGCTTACTTTCTTCAGACCCGTGTGTACTACCCCGGCAGTCCGCACTCGGTGCATTCATTTTCATGGAAAGATGCCCAGCCCTTTGAATTTTCTTCTTAACTCTGATTGCAATACTAAAATATTACTGAGTTGCTGGATTTTTACAGGGTGTTTTTGTTTCTCTGCAAGAATTAGAAATCTTCACACCATCTTAATGTAACAAAAACACATTTTGGAGGAGGAAAACACATTTTGGAGGAAATATGCTCGCAGGCTTGCTCGGTAGTTGATGGGTTGCCAGCATCTTTTTGGCTCCATTTGAAATGTGTGAGAAGTGGTGTGACGCTTTTCAATGGCTAGAAACTGTAATGGTCTCCCGGGGTTTAATAAATGAATAGGAAAATGTCAGGGCAATTTTCATGAATATTATAAATTACACATGGGAGGTTATCTAAAAAGTGTACAAATAACTGAGGGGGGGGGCCTTATTTCTTCTTTTCTTTGCCAGCTGCACTGCAGAATTGAAAGCTCTAGGTAGGTCTAGGGCTTTGATATATTTATCTGAGGAAAGTAAAAGACGAAAATGTATGCATATATAAATGTATAGGCACACATATATACACATACATACACATGTTCATTTTTAATTGCACTCAAGCAGAGTAGCTTTCAAAAACCTGTTTCAAAACAAACCTCAAACTGTTGTCTTTAGACAACATGGAAGGCAGTGTTTAAAGGAAGGTGTTAACTGAATAACTGAACTACTCCGGTGATTAAAGACACAGGTTTACATTAGTAATTTATACTTATTTTCCACACCGGACCTGTGCCCACAGGTGTGACAGTGGGAAGTGCAATAAGGGCACAGTGTATGATGACAAAGGTGGGATCTGTGCTTCTTCATGAACATGATGAAGAGAATGCTGAGAGTGTTGGGCTTCTTCAGCCTGGAGAAGAGAAGGCTCTGGAAGGACCTAATAGTGTCATCCCAATACCTGAAAGGTGC
>VZTU01007695.1:0-18678 GCA_013400835.1 Zapornia atra | reverse complement strand
GGCCCTTCTTACGTATGGGTGTAGACCTTGTAGACCAAGGACTATGCTTGCAGTCTGAAGTGAAGTAAATCCCATAATACTGTCATTTTCTTCAGCATCCTGTGCTTTGTAACTCTGGGGATTTCAGAAGTAAAGACTTTACTTTTTAAAGTTTTATTGTAATGAATTTTAAAAGTACACTTCAGCGGCTTGCATGGATTTATTATGTAAAGACCATACAGTCAGCATCAGGCAGGTGATAATGGAACTAATTTCTTGCTTGAATAACTCCTTTGAGTTTATTTCAAGGAGCCCTTTAAAAGTGTGGGATGGCCAATGCAATCCTACAGGGAACTCTAACATAAATCTTCCAGGGCAGAGCAACTGATAACTTGGTTCCAAAACTGACTGTAACTGCAATCTTCATCAAAGCAGTGCACAAATCTCCTGTTGGTGCCTTGTTTTTCTAGAGACACAGCTGACCATAGATCAAGCACCGGAGTTTTGGAAGAATTAGTGGATGCCTAGGCAGGTGAGCAGAATACTTGGCCTCCAGCAGAGGGTAGGTACTGTGTATCTTAAACAGAATATCCTATTTCTAGGCTGATATCTAGAGAGGGCTTTGGGCCCAAGTCTAGATATCTAGGCTGATATCTAGAGAGGGCTTTTTGGACCCCTTCCCAAGCTTTGGGCTTTGGGAATGCAGATATGAAGGATTGTCTGTCTGGATGCTATGTAGAGGAAGGAGAATTCAATGGCTTGGCAGCATATGATTAAAGTGAGCAAGAAAGAAGTGTGGGACAGAGAGTCTTAACAGGAAATGCAGGGTGTGCTACTGTTTAGAAAGAAGCTGGAGGAAAGTCAGGAAGGATAAATTCTTGGGACCATAAGTCAGAGGATTTGTTCTACCTTTCTACCTTTAATACTGGTTTTGCAAATTGGACAACCAGCCCATTCTCTGTCTAGGTTGCTTGTTCCTCAGGGATGTGATGACTTCCAAGATGCTGTTGTTTGACAGCCAGGGCTATTGAAACATGCCGAATGCAACCATCTGCTAGCACCTCCCTAAACAAAATGTCACTCCTGTGCTATGTTTAGTCTTCTCTAGTGGTATTTCAAGTATGGGAGCAACCTTCCAACCTTTGATAGCAATGCAAGGCAACTGCTTAGAACAATGAGTGCTAAAGTATACTAATAATGACAAACTATTTCAAGTATTTGGGCATTTTACATGGTAGCAAGGTACTAATTTTCTCATAATTCCATGGCAAAAATCTGTCAATGTTTTGTCCTTTCACAGCTGGGGAAATGGTGATCCTAGCCAGCTTCAGCGAAAGCAAGACGAAAAGCAGTTTGGGTTTAAATTCCCATTCCAGAATCCTTTAGAAGAAAATGCACACCTCTCTAATCTGTGTAAGGTCTCGTCGGACCTTACTTCAAATCTGTTCCTAATTACTGCCTGAGGTTTTGGAAATGCATTCAGGTCTGTGGGTGCATTGAAGCATATCTCTGTAGAATTTATTGCAAATGTTTGTTTGTATCTTTTAAAACCTACTCCTTAACTGACATCTGTCCTGCAGTTTTTTTCTTGACTATGTAAGGAGTCTGGATATCCAGGTATCTCTTACTTGTTTTGTTACCTGAAACACAATGGAGAATACAACTACATTCAGGACTTCATTCTACTTACCACCCACATTTCCATGACTCTTGGAATCCCTGTCAAGGCTATGACTTCCACTAGATACTATCAAGCAAATCCAACCTTTATCTATAGACAACTGTGTTTACATCTGTTACTCTTCCAAGAAAGGAACGCAAATCTGTTCAGAAGCCACAACTGTCCATTATGCAGCTAAATAATGTGACTAAAAAACCTGTTATTAGGACATACTTTGCTTTCTTCATGAGAAGTTTTTCTGAGTCAGGATAATGCACCAAGATTTCATTGAGTGTTTTCTTGTCCAGAATGAAAAGGTTGGCAAAACCGTGAGCCACCACGTTGGCAGTCCTTCGATTTCCTCCACCTGCAGCTAATAGGCTGTAATGAAAACAAACATCTTCAGTCACATTGTTAGTTGCCCCAGTGAGGAATCTCTTGGCTGAGGAATCTCTCCATTAAAGTAATCTTAAAGCTCACTTACGTGCCCAAATGTTCTACCTGATGTTCTGAAAAGTCCCTTTGCAACTGGGATTAGAAATAACTTCTTGCCTCAGGAAGGCAAATCATCACTATTACTGGTCAGGCATATGTTGATATTAAGGACCATGCAAATTATTGCTTGATAGAGACATTTCTCCCAAGCGACCCCCACTGCAAGGGCTGCATTTATTTTAGTCCTCATGTGAACTTGTCATTTCATCAATTTTATTGTTGAAAATTATTTACATCAGAAGTAGAGCAGCACAAGTCCATTATTATTGAAAGAGTTATTTACAATGAAGAACGATCCTCCTAGAATTTTAATTTCCCTGGGTGAATAACCTCTGTGGGACTTTGGTTTTCAGTTTTCTCACATACCACATCTCACGTTTGAATGTTGGCAGGTTGAATGATATGGATGAGGAAGGTCTTTCAACCTGACAGTTACAAATGTGTCTGCCAGAAAAAGAAGGCTGTTTTGTTTGAAAGTAAGGCATTAGACCAGTTTAATAAGCAGCAGTTGGCCATAGGAGGGGTATCCACATAAGCACTGGATGTTGCACAAATTAAAATCAAAAAGATTCATCTTGCATTAAGCAAATTAACTGGAGAGACTTCACTTCTCAGCTATGGTGATATGGATGAGAGGTTGCATTTTGCTTTTAGTACCTAAACTGCTTTAGCACTCCATTCAAGGAGATCTACCCTAAAATTTGTCCTGTAAATATCTTGCAGTGATTTAAGATTGTTAGAGAATATTTAACAATATTAGTTATTAATAAAGGATATTATGGACCCCATAAACCAGGTATGAATATTAATCAAGTGTATAAAGATTGTGATTAATATTAAATATCTTTGTAGAACATATTAATAAATTAAATCCTAAAGATTATATATTATATTTTATAAAGGACGACCTGAGACCTCTGCAACTCTGTGTACAAGGCTATTTTTTCTGCACATGCCACAAATACACACTCACACACGTGCAGAGTGGTTTTTCTGCAACCCAAGATAGCAATCAATAGATGAACTCAAGCTGAAAATGCAGTATGTGATCTTCTTTTTAAACAATTCAGTACAATTCCACAGGTAGAATAAAACTATTTGCACAATAAGAAAAGCAGCTAAAGAAAATTGCAAACAGCTTTTGAGTTCTGATGAATCACTTCTCAACAAGTCATTGAACAATCATTTTCAGGCTTTCCTAACAGAAAGCTCATTTTATCAAGGCAGACTAGGACTAAAGAGATCAACTTTTTTCATTATGGTGATGATGTGAGGTGAATTTTACAAGAAAGACAGTCCTTGATCAAACAGAACCATTTTTGACTAAGGACAGTGTTATGGATTTAATCATCTGGTTTGGCTAATGTGCTAAAAGTTACATGTTAGACCAAATTTTTAAAAATAACTACATTTGCCTTGCAATGGTTCTTGATAATGTGATACTGGCATTAATAAAGAAATTTGCTTTTTTCATATGATTTTCTATTCCAGATGTTAGCCTGAAATGCTGTAGTATCACCGTGAGATATTAAGTTTTGAATTCTTATGCTAGCAGATTTAATTTAGAGGTATAAAGTTGTCAGAGCAATGACTCAGCTTATCTATTATATTTTTCAATAGATGATCTCTGTTGGAAGCTGCTGTTCATTGAAATTAGCCAGTTGATCAGCGCATCACCTGAACATTTAGGGTGGTGGCAGTTCGGCACCTATGTGCTTATGGAGACAACAGGTAAATTGGGAAAGGGAAATAGGCCTGGGTTTTGCTTTTGAGCAGGATGTTAAACACCATAAGGTGCAGCTCATTTAAATGCAGCAGCTACCAATTTCTGGGAAATCCTGGGAGAAAGTGGAAGAAGTAATCTTCCACAAAGCTAAGGCCTCTCTTTAGTTTTGATTTTTATTTTTTTTTTAAATAAAAGTTAAAGTTGCAAAACAGCAGAAAGTTAAAGCTGAGACCAAACATTTCGAGATCTTCTTGTCAAAAAATTACATATAACAGAGAAATATTTTAATTTTTCCAGAATTACCATTTTCTGTTAGGAAATTGTTCCAATGAAATAACAGTAAATGGATGAATGAGGACATCTGGCTTAAAGTGTAAATTTATCTGGGCTAATGAGGTGTTGTGTTATAGTTGAATTTCTCTCGTTCTCAATTGTCTGTGCAGACAGGCTCTCATTAGGGCAGCAATCTGTTTGCCTCTGATTCTGAGATTATTTTGCTTCCCCAAACTGCTATCATCTATACAGGAAAGTAGCGACGAGGGTAAGATGTTAATTGGACGGCAACTCCTATTACTTAATCTGTTTCTGTAATAATGTTCAAGGATGAAACTAGCAAAGGACTTGTTTGACATTAGTCTTGCATCGGCCTTCTGGTATAATTCCGTGAATTTTTTTTTTTAAATAAACATTTTTTGTTTTCTTCAACTCCTTTGCCCTCAGAGACTCTTTAAGCATCATTTACATGCATTTTGAGCAGGGCGAAATTGAACAGCAAGTGTCTTATAAATCATGTAGTTAAACCACTCCGAATGAAGCTGGCGTATTGCTCTAAACACATCTTGAATCAGAAATCAGAAGGAAATCAGCCTGATATCAGGTGATAACCACACTATGAATACTGAGGGGAAAACTTGCATATGCTAAATGAAGTGATGTTGTATCCATTAAAGAATGGGTTTTTTTTCATTTTCTTCTGCTATACGGTATTCAGAAGACCTTGACAGAACTTACATAGAGAAGCACTATACAAACTCATTATTTTCTAGCATTATTTGCCACAAGGAAGAGGATAAATCTCCACCGATACACTTAGTGCTTCATGTCTTTCCTTTTCTTCAATTTTGAGGATGTCTGCTAGTTGCTGTGTATTTTCTCCTCTAGCTTATCCAGTGCCTGTCATTTATATGCAAATTACATGTGTCTGAACTGGTATGCTGCTGCAGTAGGTCAGCGATGAATAAAACAAGACTGGAAGTGTAAAGTTATAGCATTGCTGAGGGTTTTAATGGCCATATGTGCAATTATGTGAAGAGCAACACGTTCTGGGAAATGAATCTTTACAGGCAGTTGTGTATTTCTCACGTGGAAACAAGCACTCACCTGCATTAGATCAAAAGTTTGACAATCCCTTCCTTGTTTGCAACCAATCATTATCATTTCTCAGTTTAAAAAATGACATCCTTGCTCCAAGTGCAAGAGTAATAAATAATTGAAAACTATGTGCGTGTTAAATATCTGGGCTGCAGTAGCTTTTCCTCTTATCTTTTCATTATTCAGCTCTTACTGAAAGCCAGTGCATTCTCAGCCTTTCCACATAACTTTGAGTCTCTCTGCTCAGGTACTGTATTGTCACACAGAGAAATGCCTTTCAAATAACCTCCTCTCAAGGAGCTGATATAATTCCACTTTCCCACTCAGTGAAGAAAGGTCCGTATCTGTGGGATATATCAGGTGTTTCCCACTTGAGGTCTAGGCAAGTTCTGCCTGAACGTCTGTGGATACACAGGAATGTTTCCCTTACCACAGAGGAGACACGAGTAGAAGATAAATGCAAAACTGGCACAGAGCTGATTACCGCTTTTCAAAAGGCAGATTAAAGCTACCAGCAAGAGGATTAACAATAACAGGAAGGCAGCTGGAGGAAATCAAGAATCCACTTTATCACATTCAGCAGCACATGTATTTTGTTACTTTTCCTCAGGCCAACCACAGCAGGGGGACGCGGTTCCTAAAATCCAGCACTTGGCTAATTGGGGAGCGCAGCCCATAAGAGTTAATGGATTCTGCATAGCAACCACATGGAGAATATAAAATATGTTTGTAACCACGTGAGAAAAAATTTATTCTCCAGATAAACTCATATCCAAAAATCTGGTCTGTCAGCCTTTTTGCTGTTTTGTATGCTCTTAAACAAATACTTTTTCAAATGTGGACGCCCGATTTTCAGCAACTTAATCCCTACTTCAGCTCGTAAACAGATCAGGTATATTTGCTGGTTTAGATTTTTTTTTATCTCCGTTGTTGGAAATTAATTATCATTTTTACCATCTGCTGTGTAAGGGCAGTAAAATGCATCCAGTCCCGCTGCATTGCAGACCTCAGAACAGCAAGGTGTGTTAAATCTTTTAAATGCTGAAAGAGAAACCTGTATATCACTGTTTACATTGCCCAAAACAGTAGTCTCAGATCTTGCCAGATTGGTCTCTGATGTTTCACTTAGATTTTCCTTCTCTTACCTGTATTGCCTTGCTCAGTGTCATCCTGGTTGAGCCTAACAACTTTCCAGCCTCCCTGTGGTAGCTGTCATGCTTACCACAGAGAAGTTAAAACATCCATGGATTATTTGAGCAGTTCCAAAGAAAGTGTTAGAAAGATCAAAGGACCTACCTGATCTCCCCAAATACAGCTCCTGCTCTGAGTGTAACCAGGACTTTTGTACCATCAGGGCCTCCAAGGACTTGAACTTCACCTTGTTTAATGATGTACATTTCTCTGCCAATTTCCCCCTGGGCACACAAACACAGAGAATCTCATGTTTTATCTGAGCAGCATGATTGTGGGTTTTGTTTTGTTTTTTTTTTTTCGTTAGAATAACCTGACAAGCCATTCTTTAAATATCTTTCCACTTTCTCATCAATATGTTTACTGATATTATGGAGAAATAAATACTTGTGCTACTTTTCCTAGCACTGGGCATAAGCTCAAGGACTGACTTTGGCAGATCTAATTGTGGTGTGGAACAGTATTTGAACAAAAGTATCACTACCTAGACCAGCTTGGGAAAAGAAGAATAGGTAATAATCAGGATTTCAATAGATATTTCCATCAACTGACCTGGTGGAAACTAAAGTACTTTAGCAGTGTATTTAATAACAAGGAAGTGCAAAAAAGCCTATGCTTCATGGTCTAAAAAGCTTCAGTTTATACTATTATTTCTAATCATCGCTTACTAATTTAAAAGGAAAATAAGAATAAACAGTCATTCAAAACTTCTACTTTTATGCAGTCACTGGATGGTTTAAGAGGTTATTAGTTTATTTATTATCCTTCACATGACCTACTAGGATTCAATGCATGACATGTAATTTACAACAAAAAACAGGCCAGCTGGAGCAATATAATGGCCTTCACAGCAACGATTACTGTAACAATCCTCACAACATCCCACGAAGACAGGCAAAGGTATATTTTTCTACTTGTGCAGCTGGAGTAACTGAGGCAAAGCAGCAATTTCATTTTAAAAGTGAAAAGGCAACAGCAACAAAGACAGAACTGAAAACTTTGGGCTTGCACTTCCTATCCCTTCCCTTGCACCTCCAAACCTGCCTGTTGAAGCCTCCTTGGTAAAAGACAATGAGGACAACATAGGTCCAAGGTGTCATTTATTATCTCTGTTGTGGCAGAGTCCCAGCTGCAGCCTAAAATCCTTTCATACTGTGCACTGTACAACCAAACACCCTAAGCTACTCTTCCACCCTTCCTACCCAACAGCAATTACATCCAATGCTGCCTTTTGAAAGGAGACTTGCATTCACTTGGTCAGAAGCGGAGCTATTACCTGTGCTACTATAAGGCTGTGTTTGAGCCAAAAGGCTGAGAAAAGATGTATCTTCTTCCTAAGGGACAGAGTGACAGCCTTCATCTGGAAGTCTGGAGATTGCTCAAAGCTGTGAGTGGAGGTAAGACCTAGATCAGATCCAGCTGATCTTGCTGTAGGGGATGAAGTGTATTTTGTACGTTCTTGGATAACTCCATTTAAAAGTTTCTGAATACACCAATGAAACACATGCGGCCTATCATAGAGTGAGATCTGCAGGCTAGGTTTCCATGTGTATTTGTATAAATAAATAAGCTTTCTTTATTTTAATACTTTAAACTTCATGATGTATCATTAGATAAGCCATATTTACATTAAGTACTTTCCCATGTTACTATAATTTTATGTTTGATAATGTAAGTAATAAAATCCATATTGTCTTGTTCCAGGTGGAAACCTGAGAGCATATTTGTTATTATTAGAATACCTTAATTACTTCTATGCTATGTAATTCGCTCAGGATTAATTTTATTTAAAATATGCTGTTGACCCGTATCTGAACCATTTTTCTACAATGCATACTATAATTATTACTTGAAAGGGACAACAATGCTCACCTTTTTGCAGACAAAATCACCAGGTAAATACACAATGGATTTCAACCTTAGCAGCATATCATATATCATCTGGGTATCGCACCCCTGTTAAAATAGTTAGAATTGATAGCTTTATTAATTTAGTAACACAAGAGACTATTAGAGCTAACACTAGTCAGCAAAAAACAACAATGCATGAATGATCCAGGGATTCGTAAGTGGAATGCAATCTCAGAACATCGTAAGGATGATCTTTTAAAGCAGAGGAAAGACTGAAAGAACTGTAATTTCAGAAACTTATAAAGTTTCCTTTTAGGTTGGACATCGCTTCATTTTTTGCAAAGTAAGCTTCTGTACATCCAACTTTGGTGCAGAAGCTCAGTTAGTGCTATGTTCACAGCCTTATGGGTCTCTCATGATTTTTTTTTACTGATCCCAGGGGAAAAAAACCAAACCAGAACATACCAAATGTTGGTATGAATTTATGAATTCCATGGCTTCAGCAAATATGGCAGAAATCATAACGCTATGTAATGATTATCAGAGATATTATATGGTTGGATTTTTTTCAATCACCCTAACGAACAAATTAGCATTAAGGTTACTGTACATTGAGACTACTTCTAAAAATGCAGTTTCTCCTTGGTTTTGTTGTTAAAAATCCAATCTTTAGTAGCACATGTAAATTGTATCTCTGGGAAAATACAACAAAGAGAAAGTTACTGAAGAGAAGCATTCACTACATCAGCCCTATGATTCCAAATACATAGCGTTGGTGTTTTCTCAGGCAGCGTGAGGCAGTACACAGCAAGGCAAGTGAACTGTATTAAAAATTACATCCTTCTATGTTTAGCTGCTTAGCTCTTGAGATTAGTTTTACCTCGAAATCACAGTCTGATGATAACATCAGCTTTAATATGTCGATAGAACAGGGCTATGCCTTAATCTGATTTGCCTTTTTTCTTTTTTTTTTTAATCGCTGCTGACACAAAACATTCAGAGGCAGGTAGGTACTTGGCTTTGTCCTGACATGTCTCCATTGACTGAAATATTTCTTAGACCTATTATGCTTTGTGTATTAATAATCACACTCTTAAGTGTTGCAAGATGTACAAAACAAGGTTTCTGCCTCAGGAATCCCACACATTTCTGTATTCTCCTGTAAAACTACTTGCTTTGAATAAGTCAACTTTATTGACAATGGCAAAGTTCACATCAATTGCAATGGCTAATTGCATTTTGGTTGGCATCTGCTCCAGTAATTCTGATTCATCTGTAAAAGAAAAAAGACCAAGCACACTCTGTTAGTTAAATACAAAGGAAGAATGAAAGGATATTAACAAAATTGAGCATTGTGCAGAAAACTAACTTAATGGAGCTATTCTAACCATTACGAGTTCAAATGAGGAAGCTGCCAATATGTTTTTACTAAGATATTGTCTTTTAAGTTACATATCCATATCTATACAGAAAATCATGTATAGAATCATAGAATCATAGAATGGTCTGGGTTGGAAGGGACCCCAAGGATCATAGAGTTCCAACCCCCCTGCCACAGGCAGGGCCACCAACCCCCGGGGCCGGATCTACACAAGGCTGCCTAGGGCCCCATCCAACCTGGCCTTGAACACCTCCAGGGATGTGACATCCACCACCTCTCTGGGCAGCCTGTTCCAGCACCTCACCACTCTCTCTGTAAAAAACTTCCCCCTAATATCTAATCTAAACCTTCCTTCCTTTAGCTTTAGTCCATCCCCCCTTGTCCTCCCATTATCTACCTTTTTAAAAAGATTCCACTCTTGTTTGTATGCTTCCTATATTAATAAAACATGTGAAATAGTAAGCATCATATTTCTTTGGAGCTGTTTCTTCTCTAAAGTAAATTGAAATCTCTCCTCACATGCAATTCAGAAAAGAAGAAATAGAATTCCACCCTAGATCTGCATCTATACAACCACTCTCACTGGGAGTTTCTGTGTAGCTGGAATTGGAAAGCCTTACCCAGCATTCCCTGAGAGTCCCACGTATATTCATACCAGGTGCGAACACGATTTTGGACCATTCTTGGAATAGAATATGTGTTCATATAGGAGACAGTGTTGTCCATACAAGAACGGTAGTAGTTCTGCCCTGCTGTAGCTGCTCCAATTACATCTCTCATCTGCAAGCATCAGTTGGTCTTATTATGCATTTCAGTAAAAATAGTCCTGTATTGAATATCTTATCAACAACATATAAAAAGAATAAAACACTTCTTCACAGAATTACTGATTAATTAATTATACATTCAGCTACATGTTTTGAATAGGTGCTTCATACACTGTTTCAGAAGCATTACAGGTTTAATCTAATTGTATTCAAAAGTATTTTAAAGGAGTAATTTGTGGGTTTCATCTTACTTGTCTGTCATGTATTTCTGGATATGGATGAAAAATATACATAATGCTTTTCTTAAAGATCCATGATCAAGCTACTCTGCAGTTGGTGCAGAACGCAAGTCAGAAATGAAGCAAACTGGGTTGAATTTCTCTAACAACGTCAGTTGGCACCACTAGAATTAAGATCCTGACATTGTTTAAATAATTAAGTGAATCTAGTTAAGTTCTAAAAATGCACTTTGGACTGAAAGTTATCCTTAGAGATTTTAGTGCAGGAGCATCATTTCAAATTCCAACACGAATGTAGTCTGGTTTTTACAAAGTGCATGAGTTAATGCCCACAGATATTCCTTCTTCAAAAGCGTCACTGTATAGACATGTTTTAGTCAAATGGCCTCGTATTGCAGTGGCCAAGGATTGGTGTGTTGGTGGTCTGAATTCTCTTTATTACAGAAATAGGAATGACAATTTTGAGGCAAGTATGCTAAACCGGGAATAAGTCAGTAATTATAAGAGCTCTTTGCACACAGGAACTGTAACAAGCTGCAGTGAAGCTGTTTGTGTGTTAAGGTTTAAGGTCTGAGTCTGCAAATGACTACACCAGTTAGAAAAATTAATCTGTAGAATCTTTGGGGAGGATGCTTTCATTGACAGCTATATCAGCTCAGAAAAAAAACTATAAATGTGCCACTCTGAAGTTTAATTCAGTATACTTCAATTCAGTAGTTTTCCAGAATAAGTACTGTATATGAACTACTTTGTTTTATTTTTGGCAATTCTTGTTTGTGGATGAATTTCAAATCCTATAGGCAAGGGGCTGTTTTGTGATGATTATCTCTTCTTGCACTTCTAAACAGCAAGAGACATGGAATTTTTAACTGTTTGGTTGAATTTTCTGTATTCAAAATAAAGTTTAAATTCGAGTTTTTATTTTTTTCCTAATAATTCTTCCAATAACAGACATACACAAATCAAAAGGTCTGGAATTTCTGTTGGAATCTGATAAGACAGTCTCAAATAGAACCGTGGTATTTGTTTTTCTGTAGGCAAGGTATTTTATAACCTAGGGATCTAAAGCTCAAGTTTAATAGTTACAGGTCAGAAATATTTCAATTTTATTAATTTGGAAATATAACTGATTTCCTGTGCTTTGGGTTTTTTTTTTTGCTCCTGCCAAAGGAGAACCAAAAGAAACAGAAACCAGTTAATTTTCAGGTTAACAAAAGTATTGCAATTTATGGGAGAGAATAGAATTCCAGTTTGACAAAAATCCTGGGATTTCCATTAAGAGCATTATATTGGTGGTAGCATCAAGCATTACTTATTCAATAATTTGTACATATTAATATAATATCTACAATTATATTTTTTATATCAGATTAACAATATAGTGTTAATTTTAAGAAATTGTCTCTTTGGCTGTGATGAAGAAAAAACTATGTATTTGTCAGAAGACTAAGTACAAATGACAGTTAAATACGGGGAGATACAGATGGAAGCTAATTTTTTTTCCCAGATCTAAACTTAATGAAATTGAATATATTATCACTACATTACAGTAATTTGAACATATCTTGCTATTGATGTCTTGATGTACCTGTCCAATTAAGCTGGAGAAGACAAAGACACCCAAGAAAAAATTCAGCAGTTGAAAAACTATCTCAAAGAGGGTTTGTGGTTCTGGAAGGCCACCGATGGTGATTAAAGTACGAACTGCCCAGTAGTAACACCTCAGATACCTGTGGATACAGACAGCAATTTTGTTATTGGCTATGGTTCCTTGTGTAGTGGAAGTTAAGCATATACTTCTTCCCTGTATGTGTCTGTTTTCTCTTACTTCTCATACTTGAATTGTGAGCTCTTTGGACAAAGACCTTTTGTTCTGTTTGTACAGCCTTGTGCATGACAGAACCTGTGGCTTTCAAGTATGATAACACCAGTTTAGGAAAGCAACAAAAGACAAGGACAGAATTTTATTTTTTTAAATTTATTTTTTAGCAAAGTCATACTAGCTCTCATATGTATAAAAGTGCCTTGGCATCTCTAAGCTTCTGTTTTAAATTTTGTTCTAGAACATGGCACCAGTAGTAATGCAGCATCCCCCATACTGTGTGGCCAGGAGTAATATTAGTTTAAATCATTGTCATGAATGTACTATCATTTCCTTCTCTGACCTAACAAGCAATTGGTTTAGGAATATTTTTAAAGGCTGCCTACAGATTAGAATTTGACTTCCTAAGTCTCTGTACAATCAGACTTCAGCTTCACTAATGATTAGGAGTGGAAGTTTGTTTTCTTTAATTGTATAATGAGATTTTTCTATTATTTCATCTATCACTATTTCTTCAAAACCAATGACATTCCTTCTATTTGTTGAATTTTTCCAAAATTGAAATAAAAACAACACAGCAGAAATACTTCTGGAGATGTTTGTTTTGAAATAGATAGTCTTACATACATCTTCTCACACCTACTCTGAATCTGAAGCCACCTGATCTGGTTGCACACTTCAAGTGCACATTTTAATTTAGTGGCCTCCACTTTTAAACTTCGCTCATATTAAGATATGAGCTCCCATCCTATTAATAAATGGTCTACATAACAGTACAATTGAGGGTCAGTTTTATACACATATAAGAAAATAAACTCACAATAACAAGCAATTCCAATGAGGGTTTTCATTTAAAATAATTTGAAACTTGTTTCAAGTCTTTCACCTAAAATGTCAGGCTTTTCCAAACAATTGATTTTTGCTTTTCATTACAAAGTCACTTTTTCCTTGGTTGCAGATTAATGAAATGCAGTAACAATGAACACTTTAATCATAGTTTTCTAGTTTTAGATTGTAACAGCCAAATCTCTTTGTTTTCATTCAGAATCCTTAAGTCAAAAAATCATGGCATATCTGCTTTCATACCATTTTTCCTTCTCAGGGTTGCAAAATTAACAGCTAGATTACACCACTGTAATATTTTTCACTTGGGCTCAAAGGAAATCATCACCTATGCATGCTTCCAGCAAAGTATGTGTAAGTGGCAGCTTTCTCTTAGACTTTTGTGGCATAAACAAACAGTAAGAAAAAGCCTCAGATCTGTTTTGGAGGAACTGCAGATTTAAGCATAAAATGATATATCTAGCTTGTCTGAGTAGAATTACCATTTAAAATATATTAATATAATATTCATTTGCCATAACTGAGAATGCTGTAGTGCTTGAAACTTGTATAATTTATGAATATAAATGTAAAGAAATTAACATTATTTCTCTGCTAGTCACTATAGGAAAGGAAAGTAATTAACAAACTCCTTCACCCCCAATGGCCTTGGATGCCAAGCTTGCTAAGTCCACCATGATAGACAATATAATCTTCATTCTAAGAATGTCTACAAAGAATGAAGGCAGCTCCTTAAAGGGATTTAGGGGTCACTTTCTTCTCTGCAGCATTGTATCTCCAAAATGTGATATATTTTTTTTCAGGTTTGCCCACCCCTTTTTGCAGATGTAGTTAATACAGTGTATTCTGTAATTTTACTTCAAAAGAAACTTTCTACTGGCAATCACATGATATTCACTATCTCTGAGGCACAGGTTTTATATTTTCTCCATTTATGCATTTTATTGTTTTTATTTTAGTCTGAAATGAAAATTACGCAGTTGAAATACAAAGTAGATTTTTTCCCCTAAGAAGGGAAGAAAAGAGATTGTAGATGTTATTTAAGGAAAGCCAGAGAAAACAGACTGCTATTTCAACAGTATTAGCAGCTCTGCTTCCTACTAGCAAGTGTCTGGAAACCATTGTTGCTCACCAAACAGCTTACTAGCCTGCTATAAAATTACTGTTGAAGCAAACAACATGAGACAAGAAAGGACTTTTCCCACTGCACAACACAGACAGTGTTTATCCTTCAGGCAATCAAGCTACTAGATTTTTCCCTAAAAAAAGTCCTAGGTATGAAAACATACCTAGCATTGCAAGTGAGATATCTTGCAATGTTATACCAAAAGAAATACATTTTTCATAAAATTCCATTTCAGAATGTGTCAAACTTCTCACATGGCTTTGGTTAATACAGGTAAATTAAGTCTTTGTGCATGTGGCTATCAGATTTTAAGGTGGTATTCTCACATTCATTTCAGCCCAGGTAAGCATTATTTCAGGGCTGTCATGTTTGACAACTCTCAGATTCCAACCAGGACAGGTTTAAGCAGGCTAAAGAAGTGGCCCTTATAAAGTGATACAGTCATGTCCTCCTCCTTGGCACCTCTTTTTCTTAAGTGTCTTACTCATCAGGTGGGAGTGGGATCTCAGACAGGATGGTGTAAATTACAAAAGCTTTTATCTAGAAAGTGTGGCTGCAAGAAGGAGACCTGAAAGCCTGATGTGCTTGTGCTGGGCTGTGCCTTCAGCAGTTGTCTGGAGGTACAAAACTACCTCTGCATAGCAAGCACTGCAAGTGGACACATCAGACCTATTGCAAGTGCAAGGTATATCTGATATCCACTGAGTCTGTGCCAAGAGCAGGAAGTCAGCAAAGCTGTACAGAAACATCATCAGGGTGCAAATAGATGTCTTGATTAATAAACATGGTACAGTTTTTGCAAAGTACTTGTGGATGACTTGCAAAGTGCAGACAAAATATATCATGAGCAAATGGAAAGATTTGTTTTATCCTAAATTTAATCTGGACCTGTGTGGTTTATATGGGAATTTCAGGTCCATAATTTTAGTTTCCTTTGTAGAACCACAGAATGTTTTGGGTTGGAAGAGACTTCAAAGATCATCAAGTTGCCAGCCCCCTGCCATGGGCAGGAACATCCTCCTCTAGGCCAGGTTGCCCAAAACCCCATCCAAGCTGGCCTTGGACACTGCCAGGGAGGGGGCAGCCACAGCTTCTCTGGGCAACCTGTGCCAGGGCCTCACCACCCTCACAGGGAAGAATGTTTTCATTTTCTCTAATCTAAATCTACTTCCTTTTAGTTAAAGCCATTACCTGTTGTCCTACCACTACCTGACCTTGTAAACTATTATGGTCAGTGATGAAAGAGACAGATACTTCCATGGGACAGTTCAGAACAATGACATCATGTTCCTGCCTTGAATCAATTTCTAGAGGATTAGTCCATTTTTTTAAGTAATTAGGGAAACCAATATCTTACTTAGGTAGTTAAATTAGATTGTAAATAAACACATGTAGTTCAAACTGTTCACCTAGCTATAATTAAGAGACCTTTTAATTATCCTGCTGCCATTTTTACATGGGGTCTACACTATGGTGGTGCATCAGAGGCGTTATTCTCCTGCGTTAGAAGAGAGAGCCTAATTATACCAAGCACACGAGTGTAGTTTTAATGCTGATACCGTCTCATGTAGCTAATTTAGGTGCATTGCAGGGGGCAAAAGTTGACTGCCTTTTGCACATCAGGTCAAAGGCTTTGATTGAATGCTACCATGCAAAAGACCACAAATCCTCTTCGACAGGCATTAACACTTCAGGGAGTGGACACAAGCTGGAAAAGAGCACAGCTAGCAGAACTTTACAAAAAGAGCTACTTTGAAAATTTTGCTTGTGGTTTGAGTACTGTGTGCAGCTGTAAGTTTCAAATTGAAGTTTGCCAGTTAGTATGCCTGCTCAGGAACACATATACATATATAAAATAAAATAGATGAGGGAAACTGTTGTCTGAGTATTCTTTTTAGCCTGGAAAGGAAAAAAAAACATTTTATGGACACAGCAGGGATTCTACATAAAACATTCATACCACTAAATTAGTACCAGATCATTTGCTTTGGGTCAGTGTAATTTGAGACCACTAGAATTTTGATTTATTTGTCAAATTACTTATTGTCTTTTTTTTTTTTTAAATTAACTAGAAAGTTATGTTTGTCTTATCTTCTTTCTGAATGTGTTCCTTTTCTATGTGAGACCAATGGTGGCATACTTTACTTCAAATATTGACAACTCTAACTGCTATGTGAAAGGAAATGACATCTGCACTGCTGTGCCATAATATATGCTGCACTGCTGGTCAATTTTTGGACAGATTTTTCCAGGATTATTTCTTGCTTTCCAGATAAATGAATATACCTAGAAGCATCTTGTCCGATATGTTTAAATTCACATTGGATCTCCAATAATAACTAGCATCCACACAATGCTCCTCTGTCCAAAATCCCCAAATATTTTGCAATCAGATAATATGTCATTCCCAATTCTCTAAGGCAATGACTACCCCATACAGAAAGCATTTGCTGTTAGTGAGATACCAAGCTATACTTTATGACATGCAGCTCAACATGGGATACTCTTTAGGGTTACATGTACGCAGGACCTTATAATACAGAATGAGTTGGATACAAGCACAAGAATAAAGTCATACATTCACTAACCAATGACAAGATGATGTAGATTAACAGGTTAATAAGGCTTACGTGGATATATTTTAGTATGTATTTTATTTCAGCATTTTAGCTTAATGCAGACCTTGAATCATCAGTTTATTTTTATTATTTATTAGAAAGTCCTGCCCTAAATCCCATGCCATTCCAGTGTGACATCATTTGAGGAGTGTTTTTGTCTGCTCATGGAAAAGATATCACAAAACATGAAAAAACCTGACTATTGCCTCTGGGCAGAACTGCATTGTCTGTGATCAAGCTAACAAATCATTATTTCCCTGAGTGAAATGTAAAATATTCTTGTCCGTGAAAAACAGAAGACTTTTTTTCCTGTTCTCTAGGCTGCTCTGAAGAAACACTAAAAATCTGAAGACTTAGGAAGAGCTCTGTTTTCAGTGCTTTCAGGTTTCTAAGTCTTAGTTACCTTATAATTTAATTATGAGGCATGAATTCCCAAGAATGACATTAACAAAAATAGCTATAATGGAAATCTGTTCTGCATTTCTCTTGTCAGATTTCTGGAAGCCTTGAGCCTGCAAATAAATACCTGTGTGTGACTTCCCTGGCAGAAGTGGTCCCTCTGAGGTCCATGAATCTGACTGCAGTAGTCAAACTGGGTATTTTAGTGTTGTGTGAAAACTTTAGTCATGTCATTTTTCTGAAGGAACCCTAATTACAAAAAATGAATGCCACTTTACACAAAGTGTGTTTTGCTCTCAAAAGCTATTTCCTTACCCTTCAACACAGTGACTTCGCACCAAACTTCTGATGTCTGACAAATTTCCAAGCAAGAGGAGCATGTCTCCAAGAGAAACGTGAAAAGTTGTTTAAAGGGTGATTTATGACAGCAGGAGCATATTATATGTGATTTTGCAAAGAACTTAATTAATGAAAAAATTGAGCTTCTTAGGCTTTTGAAAGAAATGAACACTCACACATCTGAACCCCTAGATATGTTTTTATATAACTGCACACAAAATATATGATGAGTTTGCTGTTTTCTCTTGCTTCCTCTCCATCATCTTAATGAATGTCATTATTTGGCATCCAGCCTATTGCTGTCAGAACAGTTTGTGGAAAAGTGTGCCAATCTCCAGTCTTTCCCACTGGAAGAGGAGTGGGAGACATTCTGACACATGTTTAAGCATGACCTTCTCAAAAGATCAGAGAAAGTGGGTGGATTTTTTTCAGACTAATCACTGTGGTGTTTAGAGGAACTAAAATGTTGCATTTTAATGACACAGTACTGTGGCAGAAAAAAAATTAAAATCTGTGTCTCTGATTCCTTGGAGGGATTGTTCTGCAATCCTTCTAACAGTTCCCATGTGCATATGAAATCAGTAAGTTTAATTTATGACCCTTTTCACTTTCTAAATGTTTAATTAAGTTAGTGCTTAGCACTAACTCAGCAGCCTATAAAAGCTGAAAGTGGTAAACTGATTATTTACTGCACATGCCCTCCAAATATGTTTTAGTATTGAAAGGTGCTAATCAGCAGTCATAGTGCTAAACGTTTGCTATCCAAGTGGTTGCAATGTAAGGGCATACCCTAGGAGCAAAGGCAAGGGAAAAGGAGGATGATGCAGGAAGGAGCAAAATCAACAAAAATCTCTTGCAAGAGAAAAGGACT
>VZTU01007692.1:0-15166 GCA_013400835.1 Zapornia atra | reverse complement strand
TGGCCGTCGGTGCAGGAGGAACGGAGTGAGGGGAGGGGAGCGAAGGGCACGGCAGTGCCCTGGCCGGGGGGCTGGGGGTGTCTCCGGCATTTCCCAACCCTCCAGCTCTGGCGTTTGGCCGCAGGCAAAGCCATCGTGCTGCTCAACAGCCCACACCAGACACCGGCAGGGAGCCTTATCTCAGAGGGAACGGAAACCCCCGAGCGGGTAAATCCAGCCTCTTCCTGCCTCTCCCGTCCAAACGCCGCGGGCCAGGGGGCTCTGCCGCCCCCCCCGAAGGGATGGACAGCACCGGCAGCTGTGAGGAACGCGAGGGGCGAAGCAGCTTTCCCCCGGCTGCTCCCAGGGAGGCGGGGAGGCGCTGCCACTATAAAGCGGGGCGGTGCGGAGCACGGCCTGGCACGCCCGCGGCTCCCGCTGAGAGCAGGCGGCGGGCGGAGCGGGGCGTCGCGCTGGTCTCGCGAGAGCGCCGGGCTCAGACGGCGGGGAGGGCCGGGCCGAGGCTCTCGCGAGAGCTACGGGCCTGGACCCACCATGGCGGAAGGTAAGGGGGGGAGCCGGAGCGAGGGGCCGGGCGGGGCCGCCGGGCGGACGGGGAGCGCCGCCGGACGGGGCGGCTTCTCCATTCGTAGGGGGCTGGGGGAAGCTCCAGTGTGGGGCTGCTGCTCCTCCCCTGTGTAGGACCGGGTCGGCCCTACCCGCTGCAGGCCGCCCCCCGAGATGAACGTGAAATGGCGGGGGCGGCTGTCTGCCCTGCCCGAGGCGGCGGGCGGACACCCCCGAGTCAGTCCGGGCCTGGCGCAGGCGCCCTTTCCCCTCCGCAGGGGGATCTTTGGGGTAGCGGTAGTTCTGGGTGGTCGTTGGGGCATCCCGCCGAGCTCCTCTCCCGCCTGACTGGTCCGGCGAGATGCCGCATGCTGCGGGGCTGCGGGGGGCCCGGAGCGGTCTGTCGGGGTCGCTGCGGCCTTTGACGGACCGAGGAGGGGGGAGAGAGAGGCTGTGCCGCAGCCCCCGGGTCCCCGGCTGCTGGGAGGCCTCTTGTCGACTTTAGGCTCTGATGGTGCCTGCAGCGCTCTCGGACTGCGCTGGCGTTGCTTGGGGGCTGTCAGTCACACGGCTTCGGTTAATTAAACCGAAGTAACGAGGTTTGAAATATAAGACCCACAAATGAAAACCTTGGATCTTTACAGCCTTCCTCCTTCCTGCAAGGCAGAAGCTTCCTCTTTTCCTCCCTGGAGGAAACTGAGTTGGCAGACTGAGCTAAAACGCCCCAAGTTTCAAAGGGAACAAAGACTCTGCCTTTCAGCCTCAGAAGCCCAGCCTTCAACTCTTGGAGTGCAGCTCTGAAGCAGTGGCAGAGTTTTAAAAAACACTTGTGGAGGATTAACTAGCAGATGCTGTACTTCTGGCGGGCATCGGTGGGGAGGATGCTGCAGTCAAGCTGGTTTAATAAAGCCTTACAGCATCTCCTAACTTTGTGTGCTGAAATACCATGGCTTCATATTTAGCTGACCAGCCCCTTAGCCTTGCTTTTAGGGCTTGGTGACCCAGTTCTGGTGGGCATTAGATATTAAAGATGTCTTAAGGTGTTGAAACTTGGCCCACTGAGACTCTAAAGGATCCGAAGCTCTGGTGTGGGATCCTGCTCTGCAGAATGAACCTGGGGGTGATGCAAATCCTGTTTCAGACAGCCCAGCTTCTCAAAGATTTTTCCCTGATTCCTGTAACTTTCTGATCTTTTGGCTAAAGAAAGCATGTGACCAGTGAGTGATTCTGCATGAATAGGGGTAATAAGCTGGAATTGCAGCTCTCCCTAACAATTCCTTAGGGCAGGGGCACATTCTGAACTTCCAAAGTCCTGCCTGTAGCAACACTTCCTAGGTGAGCAGTGCTGGTATTGGAGAGCCAGATAGGAAGGGCTACTAAGGAAGGGAACTTGTCAAACTGGTCAAAGCTGAGTGCTTTTTCTTAGGAAACTGCTACTTCTGTGTGCAGAAGTTCTGAATTAGGTTGATTGTAATTACTAGCTGCAAATTGATCAAACAGCTTATAATGACAAATTACCAGCTCAGCTCTTATTTTTTCCAGGAGTTCTCTGTCACCAGTACCAGAGGATGCTAGGTTATATGCAGCCATGGGCAGAAATTGTTACCTTAATGTTTGCATCCAGAGCAGCAGAAATATGCTTGTCGTGCTTGGGGATGGTTGTCAGGGTAAAGATCCTAAGTATGCAGAAAATGAGGAGGACCAAGAAAGCAGTCACTTGCACAGCCTTGGTGAGATGGGGGTGAGCATGGAGCAGTGGGTGAAGGACATGACTCGAAGGCATAAGGCAGTAATACGTATTTCTAGGATATTTTACTTGCTTACCCTTAGTGCTTCTGTGACTGCTCTTGAGAGGGAGATGGGCAGTGTAAGGGGCTCCACTACACCCTGTAGATCATGTTCCATGCTATCTGCCACCTTACTGCTTGTTGCCTCCCTGCTTATCTCTTTGGATTCAGCTTTCCTGTTGCTCTCCAGCACTTTTGTGTCTTCTCTAAGAAAATGGCAGTAGCTTTTTTCTGAAGTCCTCTTTGAAGCCTTTGATATGGAGCATACACTTCTGCCAGCTCGGGATGTGAGTGTAGCTTCCAGAGACCCGTTAACAAATGGCTTTTATTTGTCTGTCTAGCTGGACTAAGCTCAGAAAAGGAATCACTTTGTGTACACCTCTGCTGAACCCAGACATCCTGTTCACTGATGTGTGTGAACTCCTGCTTAGCCAGAGACTTAATGGTATCTTCCAGTAAGGGTGTCTTGTTAGTGTCTCAATGCAAAGATCTTCACTGGGTCTGTGTTTTGCTTTTGAAGCAAGAGGGCTCTATGGACTTTAAGTGAACTGTGTACAAAGAAAACTTGAGGCTCTACTCTTCTGCAGTGAATGTTGATTAACTGGATATTGAGAACTGGGGTGAAGGTGCAGCTGAACTGTGCTGCAAGATGGCTTATTGTCTGCAAGAGTGCAGCAGTAGCTGCTACACAACTGGTACATGTCCTGTAGAATAGGAAAGCCCTTCATTTAGGGCTTGCTTTGTGCCACCTTTGACACCTTCCTTATGAGTCAGCAGTGAGGCAGTTGCTCAGGACATGTCCTTCTACTTCTGAGAACGCTGCAACCATGTTTATCTGCAGGTAGAAAGAGTAGACTAGAATTCCAAGACCTCTTTGAGGGTGTTGGCTATGATTTCAGAATCGTGGTACCTATTGCAATAAAATAGGGAAAGTATTCCAAAGCAGATAGTGTCTGTTAACTCCTGAAGGCTGAAGCTAAATAAAAGGTGGCTGAAGGAAGAACACTGCCAAACCTGCCTAATTAGTACTAACTGAAGAGTGAAATAGGATCAGTTACCTTCTGTTTATCCATTGCGGTAGTTAAGTTAAATGACTTGAGGGAGTGCTTGCTGCAGCAGTGCATAGAGGGAAGACTCCAATGGAGTGCTGTGTCTGCACCTGAGCAGAGAAGGATGTTCTGCCCTGGGGATGTGTGTTGGAGCAAAGCCAAGGTCAGCTGTGCTGTTGGAACTTTCCTGCAGAAGCAAGAAGAAAATGCTGGTCAATAGCTTGGTTTCTCGCTGTTTGTTTTACTGCCTTCCATTTAGTAAATATTTGAGGAAAAAATGTTGAACAATGAATTCCTGGTTGATAGGGAGGAATCTTGTAGGAACTTTCCCACTTTAAATCACTGACTGCCCTCTGGATTTCTCTTCCCTGCTGCCTCTCATTTTAGGGCTGGTTTTTGATGTCAGCAGTATTTGGAAAATCACCTTAATGCTGGAGGGGGACAGGGAAATAAGTAAGCACAACAGTGGCTACATGTGAGTTATGCAGCTGATCCATAAATAGAAGTTCCTAAGTCGGGCTGTCTTTATGCACCTGTACTGATGTTTGATTCCAGCAGTGAAGTGGAGGCTTCCCATACAGGTGGCCCGGGTTGAATTCAGGGAACAAACATAGTGTAAAGTGTTGTACTGACTGTTTAAGTATGATGCAAGGGTGTGTTCTGCAATGGGATGGAAACACTTGGTCAGGGATCAGGGTCCCATCTGCTGTTGCATGAAATAGCTACCATGGACCTGATGCTGGGCAGTGATGCCTTGTCCGGGTGGTGCCTCCAATGTGTGCCAGTAGTAAGTAGAGCTTTGTCTGGTTTTTTTGACTGGCCTTTAAAGCATAGATTCTGTGAAGAATCCGTTTCCCACTCTTGACATTTCCTAAGGAGTCTCTTAGCTGACTGTGTGAGGAGTTGACTGGTCAGCTCAATGCTCTGAGGTAGATACAGTACATCAGCAGCAGCTCTGGTGCTCACTTGTGACTGATGCTTCAGCTGTGAAGTCAAACAGCATCTTAACTAAATTGAATGAATGGGTAAAAATTAAAGAGTTCACCCTCTACCACACTGTAATTTTCAGTCATGGACTCCCATGGCTTGGCAGGATTCAGGGCCTTTCCTTGTAAGTGGCTTCTGATTATTTTATGTTTGGCAATGATGGAAAATACAAGGTTTAATACTGCGGATGAGATGCCGAAGTAAAGACTCTCACTGGAGTTTTCTGTGATTAAACTATGTGTAATGTACTTGTAGGGTTAAGTTACCCTCAGATGCACAACAAAGGTGTCCATGTTTCAGCCTCATAGTAACACTGTGTGCCTCTACAGAGGAGGTGGCCAAGCTGGAAAAGCACTTGATGCTTCTTCGCCAGGAGTATGTGAAGCTGCAGAAGAAACTAGCTGACACAGAAAGGAGATGTAATCTTCTGGCTGCCCAGGCCAACCAGGACAGTGCCAGTGACACCTTCATCAGTCGGCTGCTGGCCATTGTTGCTGAGCTCTATCAGCAGGAGCAGTACAGGTAAGAAATCCTCTGGGGAAAGGGATGTTGCAGTGATGTCTGGCTGCAGTAGGTGTGAGTCTCTCCATTGCCAGGCATGAGTAGAGTGCTCGCCTGCAGTTGCAGGTGGAAGAGTGTGCTAAGATCAGGTGGCATACTGAATCTGGCTCTTGAATCAAGAGCACCAAGGAGAAGTTCACCTTTGAGACTGACATTTAAGACATATAAAGAAATGTGATAGTTTTCACTGCCAACAGCAAACCTCCCCTTGAACACAAGTAATTTTAGACTTACCTGTGCTGAGTTGATGGATTCATTACAGATTTCTTCCAGCAACTAGAAAGGCCTTCTTTCTTGCAAGGATGTGTCTGAAACTAGCTCTGTACTCCTCCTGTGTGTAAAGAAGCCTGATTAAATTAACTTGTCTGGTTGTATGATGTAACAGGTCTTAGTGCTGTTTGTGACTTAGTGCTATAAATGATACTGTATTGTTGAACCTCCACACAAATGATGTTTAATGGTTTCTTTTGCATAGGCACATTAAGGGTCATCTTCAGTTCTCTAGCCTTTTACTGATTTAGTTCTGAGACTGCAATAACACATAAAGTTGATCTCTTGAGGTCCCTTCCAACCCCTATGATGATATGATTCTATGAAATTTCTTTGGTATTACTTATAGCAATGGCAATACAGTCAAGGAGTTCAGTGATATCAGGGGAAAATACATAGTTTTGATTATAGCTTCCTTCCCCTAACATCTCTTCATGACCTTTTCCCCCTGAGAAAAGGCTCTGTGCCTGGTAAGAACCTAATATAGCATGTTGGGTAAAAGACTTGTTAGGCAGCATATGTCAGAAGAGCTGGATCGCTTTAAACCTCAAAAGCTGAACAGAATTGAAGCAAGGAGTAGTGGCCTAGTTATAAAAGGAGAAAGGAAACATGTCCAAACACAAGTTCTGTTAAGTAACATTGCCATTAATTTGCACTTCAGTTTATAGCAGTGCTTTGATTTAGAAAATGGTCTGGAAAATACACCCATGCAGTCAGAACACTTACAGGCTATGGGACTATAAAATAACAGGGCAAGTCCTTCCTAACTACCAAGGATAACCTGGTGCTAAAGGGGTCAGAATTAAATTGAAGTGTTCTTGACAGATGGTCTCCTGGGAACTGGGGATTCTTGGAGCTTGCCTTGTAGTCAGACTGCTGTCAAATATAATTTATTTTCTTGCTGGTGTTGTTTGAAACTGCTGGAGCTTAGCTGACAGTACTAGCATGGACACTGTAACATAAATATTTAACTTAGATTGTTGGATTTTCCTGTCTTTTTCAATAGTTTCCTTGCAGCTTATTCCAGAATAGTTATTAAAAACCCCAAGCAACAAGCACTTCAAATATTAATGCCTTGTTGCATTTCTCCCTAGAAGAATGAGTTGTGCCACTTGGCAACATGTTCTATTTAATTAAATGCAGCTTGATGTCTCAATTTGAACTTCAGTGTGGATATCAGGGCAGATACTAGAGATGCTCAATCATACATATCTAAGCATAGGGGAAGCCTGCATTATACATGTATATGCTTTTTTTTCCTTTATCAGTGATCTGAAGATAAAGGTTGGGGACAAACACATCAATGCTCACAAGTTTGTCTTGGCGGCCCGCAGTGATGCTTGGAGTCTTGCCAACCTTGCCTCAACAGAGGAGCTGGATCTGTCAGGTCAGTCATTGCTTAGTACAATGTTCAGATTGGCTTCAGGAGGACTGATGAAAGGGCTTGTTGGGAAAAGAGTCTCCATGTACCTTTCAGACTATTATTGGCCACAAAGAGTGGTGCTTAATCCATTAATTATGGAGCTCTGTCTCATGGTAGTACGCTTGTGAACTCGGTGCTAGTGCCAGTTAAATCAATAACCTACCTTCTTTCTCTTTAATGAACAGGGGTTGAGAATGGTGGCCTGTTTGTCTTTTCTAGGGTCAACTAAACATTATGAAAAACAAATCTATATGGAGGAGCTTGACTTCTTCCTTTCTAAGGACAGGGCTTTTTGAGGTAGTGTGCATACTTTCTCTGAAGTGTGTCATGGGTGGAAATACCTTGCTGCTTGTTAACTTAGTGTGTGTGAAATGAATACAAATACTGATCTGTTATTAAAAAGTGATTTGCTTCTGCACTTTGACATCTTTACAAAATAGGTGAGGAAGAAAAGTTTTCTAAAAGACAGTCTTCTGCAAGACACTGTTCTGTTCTGCTGTAGCTGTTTCTTGCATGTGTTTACACTGGGTGGTACTTCTGCAGGTTGAACTTCTTGACAGACATTTCTTCTGTACTAAACAGTATAGAAGAGTCTTCTACAGTTGTGAGCAGTAAAAACAGGCATGAAGCTAAGCAGGTTTTTTGGCTGGCATGCTGAATATTAAGCATTGGCTTCACTTTCTGTGCTTAATCTTATCGTGAATCTCAAGTGCAGACAGCCTGGAAAGAAGCAAGTCACAGCAAGCTGGTTTTATGAGACAGTGTAGGCTCTCTTGTAAAAGGATTTATGGATCTTTCTGCAGCCACAAGACAGTTGCCAAGGAGTCTTTAAATGGAGTGTTATTCTATCAGAAGGATATTACCAAAAACCTCTTTTAATTAAAATTTTGTTGCAAGTGGCAGTCTAGAGCACTTCCAGCTCCACATTTAAGCTAGTTTGAGAATCTCAACTGTAACTGTGGTCTTGCATGTGGAAGGCTAATGCAAATGCTTACTATTATAGGATGATACTTACAATAAGTGCTTGTAATGATACTTCCCACTGTGTAAGCTCTAATTTATATGGCACAGAGATGGAGTTACTAAATAGTTGCAGCAAGCAACAAGCTGTTCCCTAAAATCATGATTATCAGAAGAGGTTCTCTTAGAGTTGCAAGTTAAGATTACCTGAATTGAAACTTTAAAATACAGGTGACATTCAAAATTGTTTTCAGAGCTCATGTCATCTGTGGGATTTTCCACTCTTTAAGGAGAGGTGAAAGGTATGAACACAGATTCTCTTGTTGGAAGGGAGAAACTGAACTCTTACATCTGCCAAGGCAGATCTGATATTACAGCTCAAGTAAGCTTTCTGATTACTTAAAGTTTGGCAGAAAATACTTGCCATACCAAAGCCTCCTGTTTCTTAGAAGGCAGTCTACATGCTATGCCAAGTACTCTGCAAGTAATCTGGGGCAACCCACCACGTAAAGGAGATGTTTCAGTGTCTTTACATATGTGTTTTTGTTTGAGAACTGAACAAAACATCTAAATATTTTTCTAAATTAATGTTATATTTTGTTGTCATGGGTCTTATGTTGTGAAGTAATTCTCATCTACATCCCTGTAAGGAGGATTGCCACTATACTTCTGACTGGGGGACAGAGGTCCCTGACGACTGGGCTTGTGTATCATGTCCTGTGCTGTAGGTTTCTAGTTTTCTTTCTGTGTAGAAATGCCAGGCTTGGGATCAGTGTTGTAAACACTTGAAATCCAACCAGCTTGAGCTGTGACACTTTTGTACCTTCCCAAGAAATGGTTCCCAGCAGTTTTAAGGACTTTGTAGTCATTACCAAAGTGTAGGGTACCTCTGTTGGAATGCAACAGGTGGTAACATGGGGCTGTAATATAAGAGGGAGGATTTTTAACTCAGAAAGGGTGTTTGGGCTTGTCAAACGTAGATGTGGATTTAGCTGTATGTAAGGGACCAAAGGGGCATCACTGACCCTGAACTAAGCAGCAGTTGTGTAGCTGGGAGTAGGTGATGTAGAGCTCCTTGCATTCTGTAGTCTTCCACTGGAAGAGTCTTCCTGCTTGGTGCCACTATTGTCAGTAACTTCAACTTCTCACTAGTTGTGCATCTCTTCAACACTTTGAACTAAAGCAGTGAAGTTTCAATGAGGCTGGTTTCTTGAGGCTTTTTTTTTAATGGTAGTTGTGACTATTAAAGTCAGAGGAACAGTAACTACTTGAATAGGTGGTTGTTCTTTGGGTGTTTTATTAATCCCTGTTGTTCTCTGTACCAGATGCTGACCCAGAGGTAACCATGGCAATGCTTCAGTGGATCTACACAGATGAACTTGAGCTAAGAGAAGATGATATCTTCTTGACAGAGCTCATGAAACTAGCTAATAAATTTCAGCTCCAGCTGCTTAGGGAAAGGTGAGTCTTTGTAAATAGAGTGAATGTTCTTGAACTAATCAACCTTGTTTGACTAGAAATAGTGAGAGCTGCTGGCAGTTGGATTAAATTTTGCTTTTTCAAAGTCTTAGGGTTTTCAGTAATACAGCATAATTTCCTGTGATCAACTGAATATCAATCCTTGCACAACAGTTACACTGCAGCACTTTCTCTCAATAGTTTTTTGTGCTTACTTTCCAGTTCTTCCAGTCAAACTAGCATCCCTAATTTGGGATTAGGAGGAAGTAGAAATCAGCTCTGGAGAGTTTCAGGAGAGGACTTGTTAGGAGGCTAGGAAGAGTCAGTGGCAAGCAGCTTGGGGTAACAAAATACCATGGGTGGAAACTTTTGAGTAGCTGCTGGCACCTGCTGTCCTTCCTCTTTATTAGACAAATAGCTGTATGTGACATGCCTTTTCCTAGCTTTAGCACAATCTGCTTATGATCTCTGTAGCACTTGCAACAGTGGTCATCTTCCCTGCTTGTTAACAGTGAGTGAACTGTGGTTTGTTCCCCTGGGAGAACTAACGGTGTCTGTCTCCACTCACAGGCTCCTGCAGTGTGTGATGTTCTCAGGGACCTTAGTTCAGATGGACTCTTAATAGGTGTCTGCTTTTAAGGGCTTCTGAATGAAGTGTCTTTATGCTGCTCAGCCCTGTGGTAAAGCAAGGCCAAGCCATTTTCTACTGGCATCCAGGGAAAGGAGTATACAGCACCCTGGGAGACTTAACTACAGTGAAGCTGTTTCCTGGTCACTGAATGCTGTCTGTCTTGTTTTGACAGGTGTGAGAAAGGAGTTATGTCACTGGTTAATGTTAGGAACTGCATTCGTTTCTATCAGACTGCTGAGGAGCTGAATGCTAGCACTCTGCTGAACTATTGTGCTGAGATAATTGCTAGTCACTGGGTAAGTACTGTAGGGAGGAAGCAAGAAGAAAAGTGTTTGCAGAATATAGCAGCTTAATCAGTAGAATTTTGTGTAGCTTACTGCGCTGTTGAACCTCAGGAGTGTTTCTTGGTATGCCACCATTCCAGTTGGGAAGGGTGTTAGATGGATTCCTGATAACTTCCAGTGACTAAGGGGACCTGTTCTGCTGACCCTTATGCTTGCAAGGAGCAACAGTGTTGATAAAAAGCTGTCAAATCTGCCTGCCCTGTTCTCTGGTGTGAGTGAAGGGGCAGCTTCTGTGGCAGAACTGACTTTTCTCTTCCCATCTGCCTATGTGCTTTTGGGGCAGTATGTTATTTGGCATTCTCTAAAACATGAATTCATAAATGTTTGAAACAAAACATGTTAAGTGGCTCCTTCTCAGGGTTTTATCTTTGGAGGTTATATTTTTTGTCTATCTTGGTGTGAATGTCTGGACAGGGGAGAAAGTAGCTTATAGCGTGGAGAGTTGTTCTGTTTATTGGAACTACCTCACTGTAAAAAAGCATCTTGCTTTCCTAAACATGAGCTAAACCAAAGGGACTGTATTCTACTAAGCAAGAGAGTTGTTTATCAGTTCTGGACTTTGAACTGTTTAGAAGTTCATCCATAGCTGATCTCTGTGTACAGATCACAAATTCCAGGCCTGTGTATACTTCTAAAAATAATCCAGGGAAAAGTTTCTCCTGTAATGGAGGGAGTGGCAAGGAGTCTTGCAACTGGCTTGGAAGTTTTATTTGCTCTAATCTGTTGTTTTGAGGAAAAATTGATTAACTGTGGAGTGGGTTTAGCCTTTAAAATGACTTGTCAACAGCAGAACAGTGTGTGAGTATTTAGGTTATTCTAAATCTAATATGCATTGTCCAGATGTGGATGTTTGGCTAATGCTAAAGCAGAGGGGAGTGCTTTAATCTGTGAGTATATAAAAACGATTAATGGCCAACCCACAGGTTCAGATGTTTTAATTTCCTGCTTCTGGCTCCTAACTTTTGACACTGTTGTCTGTATATAGGCTTGTTTCTGTTTATTTAAATGAGCTTTAACTTAAGGTCTTGGATTCTAAGTTTCTGGTTACTTTTGTTCAGTTTTTCCAAGTCCTGTAGCACTGTTGGTGTTCAACAGTGGTAGGACTTCTTGTCAAAAAAGCTAATCTGTGATTTAAGCACAGATAGAGAACTATGTTAGGGACTAGATGTTAATCTACTGTAATGTCTGGTAAAATGCTAGTTCCCCATGTCTGTAGACAAAAGGAAAGAAAAGTTTCATTAACTGGTCTTGAAATGTTGTTTTGGATTGCTCCTGCTGCTTGTGATGTTGGCAAAATGGAGCTTTTAACTGAACTCATTTTGTGAACTTCCTCTTCTATTGTGTGATGCCTTGCTCTCACAGAGGAGTATTGCTGACCCTCTCTTCATTGCTCCTAGGATGACCTGCGTAAAGAAGACTTCAGCAGCATGAGTGCCCAGTTACTGTACAAAATGTTCAAGTCCAAGACAGAATATCCTTTGCACAAGGCTATTAAAGTTGAGAGAGAAGATGTAGTCTTTTTGTATCTTATTGAAATGGACTCACAGGTATAGTGAGACTGACTTGATCTGTCCTGTAGAATTTGGTGTTTCAAAGAACTACTTCCTAACTCTCAGTCTGTCTTGTCACTAAGTCTTCTTTGCATGTTTTATTGTTACCATAGTTATTTCTATGTATGCAGTGGAAGTCTAATGGTAAAGGCTCCAGAAAGACACAATTTGGAAGTGATAAAACACCTTTGATAGAACAGATGGTATCTAATAAAGTCAATACTCGATATGGCTATGGACATCTGTGGTTGCATGGTGTAATAGTCAGCTTGGTTGCTTCATGGTAGTTCAGTGAACATTATTTCTTTGAACAAATACCTGTTACTTCAAACCTTCAATAGAAGGGGAAAGGCATGTGTTTGGATGAACACTAAACTAGCAAGTAAGCTGCCTCCCAACAAGGAGAAAGGGACAATTATTCAAGTATTAATTATCAAGAACAATCAAGATGACAATCAAGTCCTCTAAGATGCCTCAAATCCAAACTGGAAGCTGGGACTGTAGCAGTACTTGGTACTCCTAGGTGCTAATCCAGTTAGGATTTGAGGTACCTTAAAGAAATAACTGAATAACTTCTTGAAGTAATATGTTGAATATGCCTATGTAGACAGCAACTTCCAAGAGTGTACTAGCCTTGCTTCCTGTGAGCTAAACAAGGCTTGCAAACAGAACTCCTGCTTTCTCACTGAACAGCCCTTTGGGTGGCCTTGCACAGGGTGATGCATGTCTCTTTTTCTGTGTAAGATGCACTTAAATGCAACACATGTTTAGCGTGAGAGCTGAAGGTCTTGCATTGTGGTAGTTGGAACAGACTGATAAAATGTTACACTGGGTGGATGAGCATCCCTCTAACTGAATTTGTCTTGTAGCTTCCTGGGAAGCTTAATGAACTGGATCATAATGGAGATCTTGCCTTGGACCTAGCCCTTGCCCAAAGACTGGAGAGTATTGCAACTACCTTGGTCAACTACAAGGCTGATGTAGACAGGGCAGACAAGAAAGGCTGGAGTCTGTTACATAAAGCCATCCAAAGAGGTAAGCAAATAGCATATGAAGCTTTGTTAACTTGCAGTTGTTCCCAAAGTGGAATACATATTCCAAAGTCTGTTCCTGTGTCACTTTGTAGCTGACACTTCAGTTGGAAAATTTTAGTCAAGGATGAACTCTGTCCTATTTCTTTTTTTAAACTTAAACCCAAACTTTCCCTTGGTATCTGAAAGCTGCCCTGCTGGCTGGGGGACTAAACTTACGTAGTATAAGCAGCCTGGATTGTCTACTAAGGGAAGAAGTGTAGGGAGATACTGAGGGGATTCTAACTTGACAACACTGTCTTTCTGTCAAATAATTGTGTCAGGTACGATGGCCTAGTCATAAGTAAAGACAAAACCATTTCTAGGTGTGGATTGAATGTAGCATATGCTTCTCTGATTATGTTTAACAGCAAGGGTCCTTGCTACTGGACAGCAATTTCAGGGGAGGAAGGATGGGCTGAAAGATAGAAGAACTTTGACCTGCTTTTCACTATGCCAATCTGAATATCTTTGAGCTGCAGTGAATAGTAGCAGAGTATCAGAGTGGAGTCTGAGTAGAAGTATGTTATTTTCTTGAGCTGTTCTCCACCGTAGTGGAAAATGCATCTTAGGACAACTGGAGCAGATTAGGAGCTGGTTCCTGTGGCTGTAGTACTCTAAAGCAGCAGCATCCTATAGCCAAAGCCTGGTGAATATCTGTAGGGACATCTCATGCTGCTAGTTGCCTGTAATGAGATCTTTGGCAGCTCTGTTCCAGAAAACCAGGCAGAACAGGAACCTTACTTCTGACTGGAACCTGTGGGTACGGTAGTGCCATGAACTTAAAGCACGAGCTTATTTTTAACAGCAAGCTCTTTCAGACTCTTGGGAGTAGATGAAGTTTTGTGAGCAAAAAGCACAGCTCCCCACTTTCTCCTTTAATCTCTTACGTGTCTGAACAGGGTAATGCTGATGTCTGGTCCTGAGAATGAAACTGCAGCAGCAAGAGTAGGAGACCTTCTAGGCATGGGTCAGTGTTGTGATGGCTGCAGCCCTATAAAGCACTAGAAAGATTGCAGCAGGCTGTTCTTTATACTTACTGCTAGCACTTGTCCTCTAGTTCTAATGTCTGCTTTCAGTCTAAGCTAGAGCTCTGAGAATGAATGCTTGCTTTTCTGTAACCGAGGCTTCAGTGAATTAATCACTGTTAACAATCACATGTTCTTGAAATGGATCTTAAAACAATTTGTTTTAACTTGCCATGTGATTCTTACTACTTCTGATTGCTGAAGAGTCAGGGAATATCAGATAGAGAAATCAGAAAATTGGGTTTGTTCTTTTGCAGGCAGAGATAATACAGCAATCTCTATTGCTTATAGAGGCACGTGGCAGTCTCTGATCTCCAGCCTTGCATTTAGAACAACTTGTGAATATGTATATTCAAAGTAGTTTTGGAGAAAGGGGAATTAGTATTCTCCCAAAGTCATTGTCTGCATCTTTGTGTTGTAAGTCCAAGGTTCCTTACACTGAAGTGAGCCCAAGTTCTGACTTCTGAGAAACTCTTGAGAGGGATTTTTAGGAATGCCATGAATGGTGTGCCCTAACTGTTCAAGCCCTTATCCTGTATATATTATGGGGCCTAAACTGTCAAGAATAAAAGCTCTGTTATTGCTGGTCTGTGTAGCAATGTTGAACAGATGACTAACATCAACTACACACTTTTGATGCCCTGGAATATTACCTTTTGTTTAAAAACTACTTGTGTGTTAGTCTCACAATTTGGCCAATTATGCATTAAAGCAGGAATGGATTTATCTTGACAGAGGAACTTGCAAACTCATCAACACTATAACAAATTAACGACTGTGTGAACTTGTCACATAACCTCTGGGCAAAACATGTTTTCCAAGGGGTTGTTACAAAATATTTTGATTCTGACTTTGCAATGAAGTGTTCTTGAAGTCACTTACTGCTAAGGCAGGCTGAAAGCAGGCACTTGCATTGCAATGACTGGATGGTATAGAGAGAAATCATGTGTACCCATTTGCAGAACTTGTACAAGGTATTTCAGTATGACACACTGGAACCCTAAAGAACCTTATTTTGCCTCACAAAAGGAGATAAATTTGCTGCAAACTTTCTCATTAAAAATGGTGCCCGTGTGAATGCTGCTACACTGGGAGACCAGGTGACTCCTCTGCACCTTGTGGCATCCTACAGCCCCAAGAAGCATTTGCCAGATGTCATGGCAGAGATGGCACAGATAGCAGAGTCCCTCCTACAGGCAGGAGCCAATCCAAACATGCAAGACAACAAAGGAAGGTAAGTACTGTGTGAAGCAAAGTCTGTTACTGGTTAAGCAGATACCACTGCAGTGATTAGAAACAGCCCACAGGTGCTACTAGAAGCAGGAAGGTAAACTAATTCATCCACTTTGAGCCCTGTGGGTAGCACTCAAAGCAGAAAGCTCTTCCAGGCTGGATGGTACCTGTTGTGACTAAGCACAGCCCAGCTATAGAAATCTTGGGTGAAGAGATTTTTTTTTTGATGGGGAGGTGTCGCAGCTGTGTGAGGTTGGGTGCTGGGAAAG
>VZTU01007689.1:0-20280 GCA_013400835.1 Zapornia atra | reverse complement strand
CTATGATTCTATGAACAGGCAAGCTAATGTGTTGGCAGGGAACAAGGGAGATGGAATATCAGTAATCACTTCTCCCCATACACCTGCAGTCACCCATGTAGGAATTACAGCATGCATTTCTCTTCATCCAAACAAGATGACACCAACAAATCATACCCCCTCACCCTCTTCAAATGTAAACTTCATGAGAGCTTTAGTCACTATAGCTATAAAGTGCTGTAGACCCCAGTTGAGATTTGGTTAAAATGGCAACAAAAGCAGCCTAGGCATGGTGGTTGGCATCCACCCCCAAAAAACAGCACAGTGCTACACAAACACTACCAAGAGTAGTGGCAGCAGCACCCAGGGCAACCAGCTCTCAGTGGCCTTCTGGTTGAGCATAAACCTATTCTGGAACAAAAAGCCTTCCTCCTCCTCTCCCCTGAGCTCAGCAGCCTCTACGAGTTTAAAAGTTCTCAGGCACTACTTGTCTTAGCAAACTGCTAAGTCCTATTTCACCTTAAAAAACAGCTTGCCATGCTGAATCACACCTAATCCCATTTATGAGCGGTTTGGTCCATACCAGGAGGCAAGAGACAACGGGAAGGGGAAGTAAAGTTTGAGAAATTCAGCCTTACAAGTAAGAAGTGTTAGGAAAACCCCTTATTTTGTGTTTTATGTTGTGTCCAGAGCTGGGGCCCCCAGTACAAGAAAGATGTGGAACTGTTGGAGAGGGTTCAGAGGAGGCCACAAAGATGATCAGAGGGCTGGAGCATCTCCCCTACGAAGAGAGGCTGAGGGAGCTGGGCTTGTTCAGCCTGGAGAAGAGAAGGCTGCAGGGGGACCTCATTGCAGCCTTCCAGTGCCTGAAGGGAGCAGAGAAACAGGAGGGGAATCAACTTTTTAAAGGGCAGACAATGGCAGGACAAGGGGGATGGATTAAAGCTAAAGGAGGGGAGGTTTAGATTAGATATGAGGGGGAAGTTCTTTACAGAGAGAGGGGTGAGGTGCTGGAACAGGCTGCCCAGAGAGGTGGTGGAAGCCCCATCCCTGGAGCTGTTCAAGGCCAGGTTGGATGGGGCCTTGGGCAACCTTGTGTAGCGCCAGGCCTGGAGGTTGGGGGCCCTGCCTGTGGCAGGGGCATTGGAACTCTGTGATCCTTGGGGGCCCTTCCAACCCAGACCACGCTATGATTCTATGACTCTGGACAGAAAGACAGAAAGTAGATTAGTTTAGGTCAACTGTGGCCCAATAGGAAATCTCATTTGATTTAAGAAGCTGGGTTGACAGTCACATTAAAACTAGTTTTGTAGGTGCATGAGTAATGGCTGTGTACCTGGCCTAGCTGTAAGACTTCATAGACCTTTGAAAAGTAAAGGTATGGCCACCAGTAATGATGACAGCCTACTTCTGAACTGGCTTGCTTATCCTTGTCAATCCTGATTGTCTGCCCTTCACACAAATCTGCTCCACACACTTCTCCAGTCAAGTCTCCTTATAACCAGATACTTGCAGTTTCTTACTCTTACATGCTCACTCTTTATCTTTGCTCCTCTTTAATGCCAATCCTTTTAAGAGAGGTTGTGGATGTCCCATCCCTGAAAGCATTTAAGGCCAGGCTGGATGGGACTTTAGGCATTCTGGTCCAGTGGAGGGGGTCCCTGCCCACAGCAAGGAGGTTGGAACTAGATGATATTCAAGGTCTCTTTGAACCCAAAGCATTCTACAGTTCTCTGATTCTAAGATTCAGAGAGGTCCTACACATTTAATCAGCTCTCTGCCAGTCCCTCCCTGGAAAATTCTGATACCATTGAGAACATTACAGCCAAGAATCACCTCCACTCCTCCCAGCTCTTGCACACAGAGACCATTCCTGTAATTGACTTTGAAAGACTTTTTCTTTAATGATTATGTTAGCATCTTACACAGATATTATTACCAGTTCATGCAGCAGGCCTGCTCTTCCCATGTTCATTCACATGCCAGACTGCTTGTTCTTTTTCTTTCATCACTGTTCTCCTTCCTCCCCTTCCATTCTCTACTTGCCCAGCTTTCTCAACCTTGACTCTCTTCCCACTACCAGTCAAACCCATACAGCTCCATCAGCCAATTTCTCATTTAGAACTCAATTAGAAAGTTATTAACCAGACCCTCAAAACCTTAATTATACTCAGTAATCCAGCTCTACCAACTGGATACGATTTCAATTCCCAACCCTCTGTTACTGGTTACAGCTCAAGTACAAGCATATTCCTTGGTTTTCACAGGATTTCTGACTACACACCACAGAAATAAGTCACTTGAATATTGCCCTGTTGTTGAGCCATCGAGCCAGGCAAGTTTTCCATGTTGAAAGAAGATTTTATTCCTATTAGTTTTCAGTGACAGAGTAAGCAAAGCATAGCCTCATCTCCTATTGCTAACAAGCCCCTGGATATCATGTAATTGTTGCTCACAGGGTAGTGAAGCAATAGCTTAGTTTCTTGCAAAGCTCTTTAAAAGCATCACACTAAAATGACATTTGGGTATCAAGACCATGCCAAGAAAACAGCAGCATTACCCAAAATAAAAGCAGGGTGGAAAAGAGTAAGAAATAAAAGCAAACTCAAGTTATGCTTAAGAAAATAGAAACACTCTGAAAAGAACACTAAGCTGACTTGCAGAGAATCTCTCAGCTACATTGCCCCTGGGTACCCAGAGCCTGACAGCACAGGTATTTTAGGGCTCACATAGCACTAGGGCTCATTGCAATTCCCACTGTGAAGTCTCTGCCAAGGAGCTTCCTTCTTCCCCCCACCACTGGAATTTCCTCATTTGTAAGCAGAGCCCAGCACAAGCTTCTCAGAAGAGTTTGCAGGGTAATTTAGTCATTGTTAATGCCTAGGTAAAAGGGAGGGAGAAGTTTCAGGAGGTAAAGCCAGAGCCAGGTTTTGAACACCTGTGAGAAGGTTCAAGGGAGGTAAGGTCTGAAGTTTGCACGCAAAGTTGACAGCAGTATTTGGCTCCAGTATGCAGATTGATGAAACAAGCAGTGGGTATCATTCTCCATGTTCCTACCCAGGAGTGGATTCTGTTCCAGAGTATGGGGACTGCTTCAGTGTAAAGTCTTGCACCTGGGGAGGAGTAACTGCTTGTATCAGTACAGGCTGGGAGATGACCTGCTGGAGAGGAGCTCTGTGGAGAAGGACCTGGGGGTCCTGGTGGGTGACAGGTTGGCCATGAGCCAGCAGTGTGCACTGGTGCATCAGGAAGAGTGTGTCCAGCAGGTCGAAGGAGGTGATCCTCCCCCTCTACTCTGCCTTGGTCAGGCCCCACCTGGAGTACTGTGTCCAGTTCTGGGCTCCCTGGTATAACAAAGACAGGGATCTCCTGGAGAGAGTCCAGAGAAGGGCTACAGAGATGATTAGGGGCCTGGAGCATCTCCCCTATGAGGACAGGCTGAGTGACCTGGGACTGTTTAGTCTGGAGAAAAGAAGACTTAGGGGGGACCTAATTAGTGTTTATCAATATCTTAGACATGGGATGCAGGGGGAATTGTCCAGCCCCTTTTCAGTGGTCTGTGGGGACAGGACAAGGGGCAATGGCTGTAAACTGGAGCACAGGAAGTTCTGCACCAATATGGGGAAGAACTTTTTCCCAGTGAGGGTGAAAGAGCCCTGGGACAGGCTGCCCAGGGGGGTGTGGAGTCTCCTCCTCTGGAGAGATTAAAGCCCTGTCTGGATGCCTCCCTATGAGACCTGTCCTAGGGAGCTGCTTTGGCAGGGGGGTTGGACCCGATGATCTCTGGAGGTCCCTTCCAACCCCTGTGATTCTGTGATTCAGAGCAGAGATCTTCAGCTGAGCACTGTTCTTAAACTGGAGTCACATGAAGTCCTCTAAGTCAGAGGAATCCTAGTGCAATCAAATTGACTACTACATAACAACTTGCATGAGAAAGCCTTGAAGTGGGACCTGTATGTATCCTTGATCATGGAATGAAGCTTCTTCAGAAGTGCCAAGAAAGTCAGTATGGACACTTAAAACCTGTTACTGAATGAATTTCAGAAGAGCAGGAAAGCAAGTTGGGAGTGCCTAGTCTCCCCCAATCACAGGTCATTGTGCACCAAGAACACTTATCCCAAGCATTTTTATCCAAGTCAGTTCTCTGATCTGACAAGCACTGAAGGTGTGTAATGCTTCAGGTGGCCAAGTACTTATAAAAAGGCTCAGTTTGAACTGGGAAGAGATAAAGCCAAGGAATGGAAATACAGCATCCTCACAGAAACTCGGGATAATGGGAATTTAGAGACTTTTTTTTGTTGGGAAGGCAATGGTAGCCAGCCACCTTCTAAGAAAATTCAAGGACCTGAAGAATCTGGGAAATGATAGAAGCTCTGCTTGTAGTATTTCTATGCAGAAGAGATCTTCTCTAGCATTTATTCCAATTCAAGAAGCAGAAATAGTGTGCCTTCACCAGTACTGCACCCTGCAAGAAAGAGGATCTAGAAGACTCCTGTTCAGCTCAAAACCAGGGGACTGTTTTTCTAAGATGTATAAATCAGTAGCTAGCCTTTCCAAATTTTACAGACTAGCCCACACTGTCCAACAGGTAGCAAGTAACCCAAATTCAGTGGCCAAATTCATTAGATATATAGTATTCTCTTATGTACCTAAGTCACTCTTACCAGTTCGGCCTGGTTTTCCTCATCTCTTTACTTCAGCAGAAGTCATTTTAACAGCAGGAGCAGCTCATGACAACCATTACCCTCAGCTAAAATGTCTGTCTCAACTATTTAGTACTACATGGGAAGGGACCATTACTGGTCTGAAGTAGTAGAGCTACTGCTGGATGGTACCACACAAGAGATCCACAACTACATGATACTGAAACTGCTTATCTTCATCTCAGAACTTGTTAGCCATTGCTGCCCCCCAGAAAAGGGACACCACATCCACAGTGACAACTACCCAGAAGCAATTGTACCAGGATGGATTAATGCAGGCAGTGTGCAGGTGGGGACCTGCCAGACCATTTCAGTGAGTAGCTTGACTTCTATTCCTTCACCTTGTCCCTGGGCATCTCACTCCATTTTTACTTAGAATTATTCCCCCTGCATAACTTTTCTTTTCTGACAAAGCTGACCACTTTCAGCCTTACAATAGCTATCCTTTGCCCCATAAGCACCAAGAGGTTCCCCAGCCCTTTGATCAGCACCACAACCTAGAACACACTGCTTTTCTTATTCACACAGTCTAGTTTCACTAGCTGGCATACAAGGTGCAAGAGCCACAAGCAATCTGTCTCAACACAAGCATATGCTGCCCTTGCACTGCAGAATTATCACTGAGGTCTGTCTCAAGACACTTCAGCAACTGATCCTAAGTCCTACAGTAGTGTTCTCCACAGATGTTCTGACTACTGAGCCCATGTATTTGTATTACTCAAGGTCCATGTATGCAACAGATGTTTATCCAATACAGAAGTTACTTTCATTTTTATGTAGAATCAGACATTAAAGAATTAAACCAGCAGTCAGGACACAGTAGCTAGTCTCACAGGAAGCAATTCCCATAAGAACTCACAGCAACAAGAAAATAGGGGAATCATTTCAAGTTTTTCCAACAGCTTGCTTGGGGGAGGACTTCCTCTTACAGTTATCACTAGCAGAACTGTTCACTGACCTCTAGACTTCCTCTCCACACACAGAACTGTCTGCACTGGGTTCAAGTGCTGGGAAAACACCCATGTCCTAATGGCAGGGAATTGGGATTAACTCCACTGATCTCCTCAGTTCACCAAGCTTCAGTTCTTGTCAAGAAGAGCAGAACTATGTTGCTTGAGGAAATTTAGTTAGCTGTAATTAAATCATATTGGTAATACATCAAGAACAACAGAAATCCTGTAGCTTTTGACTGGCTTACGAACTGCTTCAGATGTGATAACGAGTGGCACCAGCTTGGTATTCTAGCCTCAGAGTCTAAGCATCAGCAAGGAGCTTCAACTTGGCTTTCAAGGAAAAAGCACCACATCTGCAATGAAAAAAGTATAGCAGAACCAAGCACCTGGAAATATACTAACAGAGAATTAAAAGACACCAGGCAGAATGACAAAGGAAAGCCCAGTGCAAAAGTCATGGGATAGTTAACTGCAAAGATCTTTCCTAAAACTGCACAAGGCTTTCAAAGCAATGTCCAACATTAAAGGATGTTTTAATTACTCTTGTCTCTAGCCAACCCAAATATGGTTTATCAGGAGTGATCTCTACTTGAGTCTTTCAGTCCAGGTCTCTTGTCCAGAGTCTTCTAAGATTTAGCTCATTGATCTTTACTGTAAAGAGGAAACAATGCCAAGAATAAGTCTTGTTTTCTTTCTGGGATGTTTTAGAAGCAGTGAGGACAGTACATGTAGTGCCAAGGCAGCTCAGACAGCAGCGTTCTTCTACCCCTTACCTCCCACCCACTCTGTAAGAACTCTTACCTGGCAAGCATGTGCTTCTGGAGCAAACCAATATAGCAATTAGTCTGAGTTCTGTTTCTGATACTTAATACCTATAAATATGCAGCCCAAAATAACAGAGGAGGGCAGAAAACAGCAAGACTTCTGCCATCTTGGGTATTCTTAGATACTTGTCAGGACTCTTCAGCCAGTAGCCTACAGGCTGTATTCAGCCCCCACAACAGCAGACTGATCTCTCAGCCCTCAGCAGGCCTACTCTTTGCACTTGGGCTCTGAGGTGCAGGAACAGCGATGGGGAAAGGGAAGTTCTACCACGTTAGCCTGTCCCTTGAGTAATCAGCAGCTGAGCTAAAGAGCATTGCTGCACACCAGTGCAACAGAAATGGTGTTCTCAGTAACAGCTCCAGTACCCCAGAAGCAAAGGGAAAGGATACACATACACTGCCATCCCAAGGCATTGCTACTCCAGATTTTGGAGGCTGCAAGCCAACGTGAAGGCACCGGAGTGTGCCTGGCTGCAGGCAAGCAGTGCCTTACACCCTTTTCCATTTCCTAAACAGCCAGTGGCTCCTCTCGATACTACTCACCCAGTTCTCCCCCAGACACTGCCCTCCACCTCCTTGCCATGTTGCCAGCCTGTCCAATCCAAAATCCTTATTTGTTCCCTGAAAGGACCATGCTTACTTCCATAAGCATCTTTATCAAGTTCCTTAAAACTTCAATCTCACCTTTTATCCTAAACAAAAATGGACCTGACACCCTTCTAGGGCCCCCATGCCACAAGATACACTGCCAGAAGAGTGGCAAGGAAAAGTGTTTTGATGAACTGTTCTTCCTATTGAGCACAATCCTGATTTAAATTTAAGTAAGGTCATACCAGACCCTCTAGTGTATCTTATTCCAAGTTTGCCAGATTGCAGGAACAACATTGGAAGAGGTTTTTTTCCTCTGTTGTTCCCAAACAGACACCAAATCACCCCAGACATTCTTTGCTCTTGCTTGAGCTTTAAGGCAGGGATTCTTAGATGCTGTGCAACACCTGAACAAGAATAATGTGGGGTCCTGTTTAAGAACAAGAGTGGCCAGGATCCCAAATTCAACAGGATACATATTTGGCTGCTTCTTATGAAAAAAAAATTACTTATTAAAAATACCATTTTAAAACATCACCTGTTTTCTTGGCAGGGCCTGAGAACTTCCCTCATTAGCTGGAAATCCTTGCCAAACAGCTGTTTAATGGGGATATATTATAAGCCTGCTATGCAGCTTCAGAGGTTTTGCACTTCTAAGACTTCTTTTATCTGTGGACTACAGCATATTTACTAGGAAAAAGGCTGTGCCACATACCTGTAAGGCATGCATTATCCCACTCTAGGTGAAAAGCTGAAGAGATGGCAACTCCCTCAAGTTCACAAAACAAGCCAGTAGAAGATAGAAGAAAGCACAAGCTACCACTATTCTCCAAGCATTTAATGCCTGGAAAGCTTTCTCTGCCAGCCTCTGGTCACGTCCATAGTTACTCACCAAAAATACACCCAAGAGAAGAGAGCAATAATGCATCACTGCTGAAATGCACTATGCACTTAACTCATACCTCAGAGCTCATTTCTCTGAGCAATTACAGCTGCAATGGAAGCACAGGCTTCTTTCAGATGCAGTAGTTGCACTACAAGAAAGTGCTTGCTGATGCAGCCTGGCTACCTAACATAGAGGTGGTTTAATGACATTAGACAGGAGTGAATTAAGTGGTGCTACTGCTTTAACTTAATCAGTGCACTCAACAGCCTTCAATGGGAAAGAGCTCAGAAGGACTTGGGGATTGTGGTGGATGAGAAACTGAACATGAGCCAGCAGCGTGCTCTTGCAGCTCGCAAGGCCAATGGGATCCCGGGCTCCATCAGAAGAGGGGTGGCAGCAGGGGCAGGGAGGGGATTGTCCCTCTCTACTCTGCCCTCCTGAGGCCCCAGCTGGAGTCCTGTGTCCAGAGCTGGGGCCTCAATACAAGAAAGATGTGGAACTGTTGGAGAGGGTTCAGAGGAGGGCCACGAAGATGATCAGAGGGCTGGAGCACCTGCCCTACAAAGAGAGGCTGAGGGAGCTGGGCTTGTTCAGCCTGGAGAAGAGAAGGCTGCGGGGGGACCTCATTGCAGCCTTCCAGTACCTGAAGGGAGCAGAGAAACAGGAGGGGAATCAACTTTTTTAAAGGGCAGACAATGGCAGGACAAGGGGGATGGATTAAAGCTAAAGGAAGGAAGGTTTAGATTAGATATTAGGGGGAAGTTCTTTACAGAGAGAGTGGTGAGAGGCTGGAACAGGCTGCCCAGAGAAGTAGTGGATGCCCCGTCCCTGGAGGTGTTCAAGGCCAGGTTGGATGGGGCCCTGGGCAACCTTGTGTAGATCCAGGCCTGGAGGTTGGTGACCCTGCCTGTGGCAGGGGGGTTGGAGCTCTGTGATCCTTGGGGTCCCTTCCAACCCAGACCATTCTATGATTCTATGAACTATCACTGCTGGTTTATACCACTGCATGATTATTGCACTGGGGACAAGACAGAACACCACTACTGTGAGATTTTTTTTTTACCTGTCAAGAAGAGGTTGGGTAGAGATACACAACAGGTGGTACAAAAGCTACAGTCAGTCCAGCTGAGTGAATACAGGGAATGCTTATTGTAGACTTACTGACTCATTTGGGCTTTTAGAGAAGTTACATATATACTAGACTACATCCTGGTGTTAATTGGACTCAGACCCATGCAGTTCTGAGTGTAACATGTCATAGTTTTATAAGAAACTAGATTATAACATCTTTAGCCTCTTACCCAAAACCATAAGATACTTACTCTGAATAGTAAAGGGACAAGTTATCCTTTATTGGCCTGCAACAGCCTCCTCCCACAGCTGCTGGTACATTTACCCTCAAAGGAAAGGGGTCAAAACTGAGTAGAAATTCAACACTAACCTGATGCTTCAAGCTTGACAGAGAGCCTTGGATTGTCCATACAAGACTCTGGAGCTTTCCATCACATTTGACATGTTTACTCCTTGTTTGAAAGACTTGAAAATCCTCTTTAAGTTACCTAATCACATCCTGTGGAAGGTTGAAGATACTTGACATTCCTCCCTCCCCTTTCCCCACCTTTGGGGCAAGCTAAGTATAAACATGACATCAACCTAACTACAGCAGAGCCAAGTGCCATTTAAGACCTCAAAAGAGCACCCTGTGCCCTCAGAGGTTAGCACAGCACAGGAGGTTCAGGCACTGTCGCTTCCCAGCACCTAACTGGCCTGCATGAATGAAAGCACTGGGAGAGACAGTGAAGGATGAGTTTGTTTTCTATTCTGGTGCTAGCACTTCCTCTCAGCTGCAAACCCAGAAACACATGGCAGCTCCTTTGAGGAAAAAGATAATCATTCATCCACCTAACTAGAAAAAGGCACCCCAAAACAAGCAGTGGGACAGCACATGCAAAAAAGACAGAGACCCCCTTTAAATTCTTAATTTACAAGGGGCAGACAAGCAAGGAGCCAGGAAGAGCAGTCAGACTGATGTGGCATTTAACTCCCAAGATGACTCAGAGGTTGAATAGATTCTTCCTGAAGAGTTCCAGGGCAATTCCTTTGGACTGCTCCCCCCCTGCAAATCCATGGCAGAATATACACACTGCTGACAATCCAGATGAATACAGTATGAGGTGCTGTTATCAGCCCCTGCCACAGAGAAACCAACTCAGCTTCTGACAAGCTCAGAGTTAAAAATATGCACTCTAAGGCATGTACCTTTGTGGGAGACCAGCAGCTGAAAGCTTTAGCAGATTCACCCAAACCAACTACTCAGAATGGGTACAGGAGTTGCATACCAGCTTTAGCAACTATTTTGTACTCTCAGTACCACTCCAGGAACATCCACCAGGTTCAAACAGGACTGACTCAAACTAAGCAACACAACTAATCAAGCATAGTATCCATGATAAAACCAAAAGCTAAGAGTCCAATTCAATGCTTAATCATGGGAGTACAGGTCTGCTAAGACAGATTTAAAGAACTTCCTCATCTGCTAAATAACATTTCTAGACTCAGCAGAAGCCTGACAAGTTTGTCTTTACCTACTTCTTATTTAGAAAAGGCCACATTGTACAGAATGAAGCAGCAGTCAGCATCTGCTTAACCCCTCAGACATTTAGCTGTGTCCACAGAAGTACCACATGGCAAGGCAACTTTCCATACTCTGCAACTACACAATACGAAGCTGCAGTAGGCATGGGGAAAATACATCACACTGAGTGTGTTCACAAGTTTTATTCTCTTCCTACTGAAGCAAACAAGCCACTGAACTGAAAAAAGAAGGCTCAGGCAAGTATTTTGGCAGCTATACATCCACTGTATTAGTATAGAACAAGGCACCCTTCAAACCAAGTTATGTTACTTGCAATTGAAGAGTTACTCAATGTCCTAAACCTAGTGAAATAAAATCCTTCAATTCTTGAGACAAAGCCTTAACATGCTGGGGGTGAAGGGGGGGGGGCACACAATCTCAAGAACACTATCTAAAGAGGAGAAGTCTTACTGCATCCCAGAACAGCTTCTCCAATTCATAAGCACACTCAGATTAAACCGTATCTTCAAAAGCCAGATTCATAGCCCAATCTTTATTCATTCCAGACAATCTACTAACTACAGTTTCCACTGCTTTCATTAGTTGCTTGCAGAGGTAATTGCTCAATTTTCAGTTCAAAGCACTTTATACTAAGCATGCAAGAAAGCCATCCTTGAGACACCTTATCAGTATGCTGCACACCAATGCATACACCTCCAAATGGCACAAGCAGCCAATTAATTATATAATTGGTCAGACAGACTATTCAAGTGGAATTAAAGCCTCTAATTAACTTTCACCAACAACATACTGAAAGTTGAACTGCTCCATCATTATCAGAAGCCAGAGTAAATTTAAAGATCAGATTTAAATGCAAGTGTTGCAAGCAGTTTTGATCTTGAAAACTCCTTAAGGCATATTCCAGTTTTCCTTCTTGGTAGTAAACAAATGCCAACAGTCATTTATGCCACCAAACACCTTTTTACCTTCTAGAGTCACACAAACAGTGACTATCCTGGGTTTTACTCCTCAAGAGAAGAAGAAACAGTGTTAGAGTGCACAGGCCACGGCATTCAAAGCAAAGCAGTACTGTGAGATTAACCTGTTAGCTCAGACCTGTACCTGACTTGCCCATACCAACCTCCAACTGCTCCGAGTCCCCAAGCCCACACAGTCCTCCACAATTCTTGCACTGTAGATAGCGGTGTTCTATCTACCTGATGTGAGCTAAAGCCTGTTTTATATTGCACTGCTAATGGACTTCCTGTGCCATTCTCAACGTCTGTCTTGACTAGCTTCTCATTTTAGTGTCAGAGTAACCAAACTCTTTGTAAAAGCCAGGCTATTTCAGAAGGGAATCCTGAAAATTCTTAGTGAGCTCCTCAGAGAAGGTTTATCCCCAGCCTGAAAAGGCAGAAGTACCCCCAGATCTCACTTCTGGAATACTTGGCACTCCATAGTATTCAAATGATTTAGGGTGGGAAATATTTCTTAGAGGTTTTCCCTTGTTCCTCCTCATAGAGTTACAGCATAGCTGCTACCCCGTCCTTGTGAGTGATGGAGGAGCAGAGGCAGGCCTCTCTCGGGCGGTCACAGCCACCAGAGGGCACCGCCACTAGGAACAGGCCTAGCTGGGAGACAGGCTTTGCCCCGCTGAGCCACACAGGTTCCTAGGGGCTGGCAGCGACCTCTGGAGATCCTCTAGTCCACCCCCTGCCAGAGCAGGATTACCCAGAGCATGTTGCACAGGACTGCATCCAGATGGGTCTGGAATATTGCCAGAGAAGGAGACTCCACCACCTCTCTGGGCAGCCTGTACTGGTACTCAGCCACCCTCACAGCAGTTCTCATATGGATACAGAACTTCCTGTAGTCTAGCTTATGCCCATTGCCCCTTGTCCAGTCACTGGGCACCACTGAGAAGAGTCTGCCCCTTCCTCTAGACACCCACCTTTCTGGTATTCAGTCTTATCTAGGCTAAACAGACCCAACTCCCTCAGTCTTTCCTCAGATGGAAGATGTTCAAGTCCTCTAACCAGCCTGGTAAGCCCTCCACTGGGCTCTCTCCAGTAGCTCACTGTCTTTCTTGAACTGGGGAGCCCAGAACTGGACACAATACTCCAGCTGCACCCTCACCAGGGCAGTTAGAGGGGGAGGATAACCTCCCTCAATCTGCTGGCCAAGTTCTTCTTGATGCACCCCAGGATACCATTAGCCTTCAACAGGCAAGTCTGAAAGCTTGACACTACCTTTCTCTACTCAAAGTCCTCTGTCCACTGGGATCCCATCACCACTTGAATGCTGATGCCTAGAACCCACATGAAAGACATCCTGTAGTTACCATAACTGCCTTAATGCCAGATTTGAACCTTTAGTTTACATCAGCAAATTCACTTCAAGCCACAGATCATGCCAACCCATATCTTCCCACCACTGTATAGATTGGTCCAGGTTTTGTCATCTCAGGTTTTTTTGTAATTTGGAAGGCAGATAGAATTTCTTAGCATTCTCTACCCCATTTGTAGTCAATAATACTGTTGTCTGCCCTTCTAGGCTAAGTTAACACTGCTACATAGCTGTTCCAGACCTACTTTCCTCATGCCCATCAAGCACCCTGTTCACAGTTGCAGAGGGAATTCTTTAACATACTGTGTTTACATAGAACCATGACAGATTTTCACTTCACATGCTGCAAACCTAAACAAGGAGAACAAAGGCAACTGACAGTCCTGCATTCAACTTTAACAAGCAACAGATGAGCAGAGAAGCCCTGCACTTAGCTGAATTATCTCACTGTTCTATTTCAAGCAAGTACTTAAATATTTCACAACAGAGAATAAAAAGCAGCTGTCAAGAACCCTGCACAGGCTGAACATGGGACTCAATAGCAAGGAGAATGTAGATGTTAAAAAATTCAAACTAGTGTGCCCTAGCTAGGCTAAACCTATTTCATCACAGCCATACCCAACAGTTCAGAGCTTCCTTCCCCATTTACCTTTCAGGGTACACATAGGACCAAACCCATCCACCAAAACCTCTTAACAATTCATTTTCTAGTGTACTGCAGATGACTCTTCCAGTCTCTGAGAAGTCACATCCCTCAAGGGCTACTCCACCTTCAGTTTGAAAACAGCTTGCCAGGGACATGACAGTGTCATAACTAGTGAGATACAAGCACACTGGGTTGCACCTTACCCTTGTGTAGTTCAGTAATGTTGTGCTCCCAGTAAGTGGGAGCACATCATCAGCTATGCAAGTTCAGAGCATGTCTAAACCCAGCTCCATGAAGGCCAGACCATATTCTCATTAGATCTTAGGTATGTCTTCTACAGTTGTTGGCAAAGGCAAGAAGCCTTGCAAAGTTCAAAAAGCCCATGCACATCTACCCACCACCACTACTACACCAGGTATGCAAAGAAAGCTCCCAGCCAAGGGGCAGGATAGAACTAATTATAATCCCAAGGTTGGGAATATACATACAAGTTACATCCCTCCAGGAGAGAGCTAGGGTAAGTTCTTGAAGATATCCAATATGGATGTTTAAAGCCTGAATAATTCTGCTGTTCAGTTATACCTACATTATACTAGGCATAGCACAGGTAGAAAGCTCCTACAGCACAGGACACTAGTGTCCCTGTGTTAAATGCAGACAAATTTGTCTTCAGCTTAAAGTAAGCTGAAGTTAGCCCAGGCACCCTTAGGATTTCTGACACTGAACTGCTCTGCCTTATTTCACACTAGCAAAGAAATCATCTACTATTGTTTTGAGACATATACTCCAATCAAGGTGGGGGGAATAAATCCTCCCTATTCAACAAGCTTTATAGAGAGCATTAGTCTATTCTGTCTTTCAAAAGGTGAAGAAACAGTTTGTTTTATACTTCCTCCAAAGTACAGAGTGCTCTTACGCTTTGCAGGAACATCATACTTGAACACTGCAACTTCTAGTACAAATCTGGGTGGAACAGGGGTCTACTGTTGTGGTGTCATCTGTTAACATTTGCTCCTGTTCTCAGCTATCACAATTCACAGTGAGTACACAAAAGCTCTGCTTTTGCTAAGGAGACAACATGAAGAACTTTATCCCCCCAAAATTCAAAGACTGTTGTTACTCTGAACAGAGGTTAGGAAACATTAAGTGTAAGTTCACAGAACTCCCAAGTGTACTTTCCAGAAGGAAAACAGTACTTTTTCTTTAGAGTTTCACTCACAGCAGAGACTCAGAGCTGCAAGTCCTTTTTTCACAGGCGTTATATAATGGCCCAGCATTAGAGTTCATAACTAGCAGTTCCAGCCTTTGCCTGGAGCTCTTAAGTATAGCTCTAGGACCTAGGGCAGGCTGTGTACCTACCCAGTGTCCATAAGGCACACACACCATTGCCTCTTGCTTAATGAGAGCTCCTCTAGTCTAAAAGCTGCTCAGCTTCCAAGATACACCAATGCCTCAACCAGGAGGCTCTAGCTGTCTAGAATGCCTTCAGTAGCTGTCCTCCATCCAGACATGATCACCAAGGCCAGGGACTAAATCTAGCTCCAGCCATACAACTGGCAAGCAAAATTTAAGTGTCAGTCCTGCCACAAGAGTGAATTTTCTGGCTGCAGTCTGGCTCAGAGCAGGCCAAAACAAGTTCACCTAGCAGGGAATCAGAAAGCATGCTGAGATAGGGGCTCACAGATCCAAACCAACAGTATGGATGCAGCAGAAATTGTTTATGAGTTGAAAACCAGACTGGAAACATAAGGCTGTTACAGCTCAAGAACACCCAAAATAAGCATGTTGTCTGCTGCCAACAACCTCAGCTCAAGCAGAGGTACACTTCTACAGCTAGGACAGGCCTTTTATTTTTCATAAATTGCTTTATTTTACTTAAAGCTTGTATTTTCCACAAAATCCTGCCAAAAGGCAGCAAGCAATGCAAGAAGAAAAGTACAGTTTTATTACTGTATTACAGTGTAGGATCACTGTATGCTTATGAATTCCTGCAATGGCATAGCATTTATGAGACTCATTCTGAGGCCCAAGATCTCAGATTAAATCTTAGAGCAGTTGGTAGATTCTGCAGCCTTAAAAAGGTTTCTTTCTATCCTGTTTGGAGACTGTGACCAGAATTGCTAACTTTTTGTTGTCCAGCAAAAGACAGAATTTAAAAATAACTATGATAGAAAAGTTTTAGCCTCAAGCAACAGCAAAACACTTCAGTTTTGATCTTTGACAGGCAGGATATTTCAGTAGACAACCTCAGTATTTGGTCAGTAACTTTTTTCTGGAACTTCATTTTGTACAAAAAATGTGTATTCCTTTCCACTGTCAAGCACAGAACACTGGCACATGTCAAGCTCCAGCACCTGCAACTTGAACTTCAAGAGAACTGCTCACAAATTAAAAGTGATGTAAAGCTTTATCATGATGCTATACCTCACTGGATAGAACGGGCATAACTAACTAGGCTTTTTGCTGATATGAGCCAAACCTGCTTTCATCAGGGATTAAAAACATGGGGGCTTGTCCACACCCAAGGATGCCAAACACTTGATCCAGATGTTACATAAATCACAGAACAGCAGCATTTGGAACGGGGGCCTCAAAAGATCATCTAGTCTACCCCCAATACCATAGCAGGATCACCTAAGTTAGATCACACAGGAGCACATCCAGGTGGGTTTTTAGTGGCTCCAGAGGAGACTCCACAACCTCTCTGGAGGTCAGTATTTCCCAGGTTGAAGTTTGTCAAGAGTTCAAACATTCAGCACTCCTCTATCAGACTTACTCAGGACCATTAATAGCAGTTCTTCCCACTCTTAACTGTGTGATCTTCCCCTCTTCCAAAAGGGGAAGCTGAAAAGTCAATCCCTAGGTTTGGCTGTGACAACACTGTAGTGCCATGCCAAGATTTTTAGAGGCTCCTCAAGGAGCCAGAACTTACAGAAATTAATACTATCTAGGTGCTCAAGTGCCTGTGGAATTTGGCACCCATCACCCACCCAACTCACTACCAGAGAACTTGCATCAGTACTGTATGATCTGAAACATCCTTAGTGTGTAGCAGCTGGAATCCCAAAGAACTTCAAGAAAGGTAGGTGATCAGACTTCCCCTCCCTTACTATGGAAGGGCACTCACCCCCCATAAGTCATAGACATCTGCAAAGCAGCAATTGGTACAGAACTGCAGTACTCTGGAAATAGAGACACACACAGAAAAGAGGACCACAATAAATAATGAAACCTACATTCATATGGAAACAGTCTGAAATTACTCAGTTAGTTTGACTCTGCATCTTAAAAAACACTGCCAGTAGAATATGTATGTTAGTCCACATCTCTGGGTTTGTTTAGGTGCACTGGCACCTTTCACAGCAAAGCTGTATGCAGCCCCTGTAAAACACCCACACTCCCTTGAACAGGATGGGAGCAGCTGACTTCAGTGCACAGCCAGTTTGACTGACATGCAAACACCATGTTGGTGGTACTTCCAGAAGACTTGGGCACATGCATGCCTGACTCTGCTGGAGGCTTTCTGGGGCAAGGCAGCGTTGATGCTTCTGCTTGTAGGCTAATGGCATAGAACTTGGCCTAATTGTTTGGTTTGCATGACAAGGTTTTGGTTGCAGCATGGTACAGAATTGGCCACTGAGAAGAGTTCAGGGGCTACCCTGTGCTGGGCACAGCTGATTCCACAACACAGCCACTGTAGACCAAAGGTGACCCCACCAGCCAAGCTGGCAGTGCCACTGAAAATATACTTTAAAGGCAAAGGGTCAGACAGCAGGGGTAAGAGTGTGAAAAGGCACAGTGTGAACAAGGTCAGACAAGGAGTTGCTCTAGATGCCAAAGCACCTGCAGCCTACAGAGGACACCATGCTGGAGCAGGGATTGCCCTGCAGCCCATGGAGAGGATGCTGTGCCAGGGCAGTTGGACATTTCCTGAAGGAAGCTGCAGCCCATAGAGAGCCCACAACAGAGCAGGCATCTTCTGAAAGATCACAGCCCATGGGAAAGACCCATGCTGAAACAGGGTGAGGAGGGGTCTAGCAGCTGAACAAGGTCAGCCAACCACACCAGCAGCAGCCTTGCTGATTTACAGATTCTAGCCATCAGCCTCACACTTTAGCTAAGAATTGCCCATGCCATTTGGTCTTGTTGATAATTTGGTTGTCATTACAGGTGACTGTAGCCCAAGTGAGGCCTAAGAAATACAGGGTTAGTTTAAATCTAGAAAGGAAGCTTTCCTTGGCATGAGTGAGCAAATAAATCAACTGAGGGAAGGAGCAGGGAATTAAGGAAATGCAAGTGATTAATTACAGTTGTTTAATCTTGTCATGTTGACTGACACCAAGTCAAAGGTTCTCAGCTCTTTCCAGGAGAACTGTTGACCTTCTAGACTGATAAAGAAACATCTGCCTTTTGTTTTTCTTTTCTAGCCTAAGAGCTTATATTGCTATTACTGGAGTGGATTCCAAGCTTCAAATAAGACAGACACTTGCCAGTTACTCACTGAGCCCTCCACAATTACCTTTTCAGTAGCTTGTAGTATTTACTGAATCACTGCCATTTGTGTTGTCAAGTGGGATTACTTTATAATCTTACCAGTTTCCATAAAGACTCCCCTCCCAATAGGGAAATCCCACTTAAAGGGAAGTTCCCTACAAAGTCAAGCTCACTGAAAGCAGTAGGTACAACTAAAACTGTTCAAGCTGAACAGCCTCTGCATACAGCACTAGATTTAACATAGATGTTGTCCTCTAATACATCTAAAAAGATTCCCAAGAGCAAACTATACATTCTAACCATCATCATATAAGATGACACTGGGTAGCATCAGTATTCTCCCCAGAAAAATACCTAAGACAGAAGCATGTATGCCTAAAGTAAGGGGTACTTCCTGATGCATTCTCTTCACTTCAGAGGCCTAGAGCTCAAAGCCAAGCTCAAGATTAATAAGCAGCCAGACAGCAGCTTGACAAAAGTTTCAGTCAAAGAGCTGACATTGCAATCCAGCAACTGCTTTAGCACCAAAGATGGGGAATGAGGAAAAAGTACTCCCTACTCTTTGGAAAATAAATTCTTCCTCAAACCCTGTCTCACCCATTTTAAAATGTTTCCTCTACTCAGAGCTCTCAAACAGATTGCAATTTACTACAGGTCATTAACTAAGCAAGCTTCATTGGTGTCAGCATTTACCTTCAGTTTCTTGTTGAACCCAACAGTAACTTCCTTCAGATGCTTTGTGTAAACAATGCCTAGCACTTGTGTCAATCACTTGAAGCAGATGCCAAGAGAGTATTTTTACATTCAGCATCTGCTAGTGAAACAAAAGCCACTAGCAAGTCCCACTAAAGCAATTTTAGACAAGTATGGTTCTACCCATCTGAACACTGGCATGAGATTTAACAAGATGATCTAGTCTCACTTGATCCTAATTGATTGCCTTAGGAAACACATGGATATGCATGTCTACCATACAATGAAGAGCTGACATGCTTGGCTTAGGTTGTTTGTGGTAATCCCTGGTTTTGCTTTCTAATAAATACTAACGAGTCAAGCCAAAGATAGCACCCTTTTTTGTCCTCTTAGTGTGAGGTGACTTCATTGTATGTATCAGCCACCTTCTGGCAGTTCCTAAGTACTCATATCCTCCATGGTTTCATGCAAGGTGAAGGCAAGGAAAGAAGTGAAACTCATCTTTAGCTTCTGAATTGACACACTGCACTTGATGGCTGGCTAGGTCTCCATAACTGAGAAGAGATGAAAGTTGAATAAACTCAAGGAAAGCATGTCAGGTGCCAAATGTATGAGCACTTTAACCCGATTTACTTGCCCCAGTGATTTCTAAAGAAAAGTATGAATTCCTGAAGCTGGACTCATCTTTGCTAATAAGGTGGCTTCAGCAAGAGCCAGTAGGTTCAGAAGTGTTCTCCCACTGTACTTGCCCTGCTTGAACAGAGGGGCACTCACACACACACAGAGTACATGTCTTGGAGGGTGTAGAGCAGAGTTGGACAAACACCAGGACATATTGAAAAAGCTATTCAGAAGTTTTTCATCTATAGCTGCTCCTGAGGTGACCATATCAGTGGGCAGTTATAGTGGAGGCAACCCACTTCAGGTCAGATTTATTAATGAAATTAATAATGAGCTACAGGTTGCATGGGACACCTGAGTAGCTATTAAGTTTAACAGGATGAACATTACTGTAATAAGATGTCTATCTTTCATATCAGGACAGAGCCCTATGCCTTTGGAACTCTGTGCTACAGAAAAGTGCTTGCTAACAGCTGAAGTTAGACTCCATATTTGGGATTGTAATCCACTCTGCAGCACAAGTGTTACTTGTGGTTTTTAAAGTTTCAACTAAAAATTAAGTCCTTCTCTTTGCAAATTGCATGACATTTTCCTACTGAACTCTTCTGATCTACTCTGAGGCTCCCAGGTTATGCAAAGCAATTATGGAAGCTTTTTGCTTCCTAGTTTGTCTTCATGCCAGCAGAACTAGAAGCAAATCTTAGAGCCTTTTAGGTAAATTCTTAGAGATACAACAGGAAGCAAGCTTACTTTTGCTTATGACGTTCACCAGTTATTCAAGTTTGATCAGAGTCAAATCTTCAGGTTCAAAATGTACTTGTCATGCAATTGGGTCAACTCCAGAGATGTTGAAGGGCAGGTTTTAAGAATGCTCAAATTTACTCAAGTATGGCAGACATTTTTCCTCCCACTCTGTTCCAATTTCAGCACCAAAACATCCTAGTGTTCTAGTGTCCTGGTTCTGTCCAGGCC
>VZTU01007686.1:0-10229 GCA_013400835.1 Zapornia atra | reverse complement strand
CACGAGGGCAGAGCAGAGAGAGAAAAATTAAAATAATTAAAAAATAATGTCATTTCACTGCCCCCAAAGTGAACTGAAAGCCAAGCTGTGACTCGCTGGGCCAACAGCTTCACAAGTGCAGATTATCACCTCCTGCATGACAGCATATATTCCCTTCAAAAAACTTGTTTAGATAGAGAGGGAATGAAAACCTTACATGGCTAGCCAAATGCTTACAAAGTATAAGGTGACAAAACTCAGCTGTTTAACACAGATCGTCCAATTGTACAATCAGTGCCTGAAAATGTTTTGTTAGTCTTTTTTAGTCTTGATTAACAAAGGAAAGGGAACGTATGTTACAGTTTTACTGTTCAGAACATTACCAAATGCTGTCATTAGAGAATAGCTTTCAGGGAAGCTTTTAAATGGAATAAATCATAACAGTAATATCTAAGTAATGGTCACAGTAAACTAGAAGTGAAATATATATTGCGATACCTATTATGCCCACATCAATTCATACACTTTCTTGGAGTCCTAAACTGTAGCCTACTCTGTTCAGGCTGCCAACACAGCTTAAGGACCAATCCCAGGCTGCAAAACCATGGACTGAAAGGGCTCTCAAGCTTGGTAGTTTCGAGGCTGAGCTGTGAGGACAGACAACACAATGTGTGCTTCACACTTTCTCCTGATCAGGAACAGGAACAGTGGCCAGGATCAGGGAACAATTGAGAACGAGGATAATACAGACTTAGATACTGCCTAACATGGCAAAACAGAGGAATGACACCTTCAACTTCCAGGAAAAGCAAAATGTCCACAAAAAAAGGATATAGGAACAATGGGAATCTGTCCTATTGCTTATAGGATTTGCACTGAAAGTTCCATCTTTCATACTGCAGCTGAGATTATTGTGTGAAACCAGTCTCCAGAGAGTCATATTTTAAAGCAGATGTCAGACAATCCTTACTGTACTTGTAACATTTCAATTTACTATGATAGATCTATTTTAATGCAATGTCCCCTTCTTTTGAAGAGGTCTAGCACCTTTACCTCCTATTGACTTCACTTGGAGTTGTAACTGCACAGCAATGATGACTAATGGGCCCAATATCTTTTTCCACCACAGAACCTGATGAAGATTTGCATTTTTAATAACAGTAACTTGCCTAATGATATCTATTTCCTCCATGTAGGCTCCCATAAGGATCTGACACAACTGAAAAAATAAATTTATAAAAATTGAGTAGCAAATTTGAAAAAAATATATTTAGTTATAGAAATAATAGTTTTTAGTTACAGAAATAATTTGCATATTATAAGAGAAAAAGGGCATGCAGGAAACTAACTACAATGGAAAAAAGTAGTACTTGTCTTCCAGAGTGGACATCTATGGAAAATCTTGAGAACTAGTGCCATTCAGAATCTCAAAATATAGACCAAAATTAATAGATTCTTAAGTGGTGTGTGGAACTCCTATGTTCTTCATATATTATACAAAAGCATTACAGTTATTATCCTTTTGAACTAATTTCGCAGTCCGTTGTAAATAAATAGAATGAAACTACAATATTGTCTGATAGTACAATAATTTAGGTAAAAAACGTCTAATCTAAATTTTAAAGGATCCATGTCAAATTGGAGTTCTGTGAAAGGACAGTAATTTTTATTAACCACATATAGTTTGCTGGAGGATATTTCTCTGGCTTCCGACTGTTTTGCACATATTATATATGCATACATTATTCAGTGTAAATGAGTTACACCCCTTTTACCACATGAAACTCCAAACTATGCTGCAGATCACAGATCATCTGCATGACAGAATTCAGAAAGAGATGCCCATTTGGCTGATTTGAATTCAAAAGAAAACACTTTTTGATCTGGGTTTACTGTAGTGAGAAACTGCTGCTTCCATAACATTCAAAGCAAGTCAATGCAGATAAGAATCTTCGTTTCTTAGGAATGGATAAAAAGCAAGTTAATATGCCATTTTAGGCCACAGTGGAATCAGCAGTTTCAGGCAGCACCCCTTACATTTTACAGTAGATTTTTTTTTAGAATACTCTTCATAGATTCTTATAGGCATGAAAATAGGTTTTAGTTCATGAACTACCAAAATATCCTGAACAGTAAGATTTGTGTTTCCACATTTTATGAATAAGACAGGAAGGAAAGAAAGACTGTTTTATACTAGTATGATTCCCTACTGAGTATCAATATATTGTCCTGATATCTAGGGCTCAGAGTCTGTTAAAGTTGCTGGTGCTAAATTTGCAGAGGTGAGTACAGTGAAGAGAGAGCATATGCTTCAGCCTTTCAACACACACTGCAGCCGCTGGTGCAATATATCCTGCTGTGTAGCCCTTTAGGAGAAACTAGAAATGTTTCTTCTGTGCCCTAACGTTAGGGCTGACACAGGGATAGACAGCAGACAGCATGCTCCCCCGTTGTACCTGCTTTGTGCCTGCTTTAAGAGCAACCCTATAGGACGTGTATCTCCAAGGTGGCAGAAGTGAATATTGCAGTAATCATACATTCTTGTGATTTTTGCTCTCCTGCAATTGAGGTATTTCTGCTAAAGATCATGGCAGAGTCTTAAATTATAACATAAGACAGAAGCTGTACAACCCAACTACAAATTCTGTACAGGAATAGAGAAAAGAACAGATACAAGGGAGTAGCAGCAGCACATTGAGGCAGCTGGGTCAAAGACCATGTCAAGAACCTGAAAAATCATACAAAGATTCTATAAAGGCTGTCAGATGTATTCTCCAACAGCAGCAAAAACACTGAGACTGTCTAAGAAGAGAGTGGTTTGAAGAACAGCATATTTGAAGGAATGTGAGGCATAGCAGGCCAAAATGACTTGGCATTAAAAGCATGTCTCTGTGGTGGGCTACATGGTTCTAATGCTACAGAAATAGCCCTACAGATTCTTTACAGAAAAAGCTCAAATGTCCAGGGATGGGCATCTCTCACCTGCCTACTCTGCTCCATAGAAGAAATCAGCTTCTCAGCTGGTTTTTATAGGTGCTCCAATAATACATCTCTCTTATACTGGCTCAGAGATGGATAATGCGAGTTCTTCATTACTTGTCTTAGCAATAGCATCAAAACCCTTCCTTCTCCTTAGGCAACTACTACTTTAAAGTATCACTTTTCATCTTGTGGAATAGAGATTGGAAAGGTTGGAGGCAGACTTCATGAAGCGAAGTAAATCAATGAATAATTACTACCCTACATAGCAGAAGCAGCCAGCAGCACTCCTAAGAGAGTGAGACAGACAGTGTTAATATGCTGTTGTAATCCTGTCACAACAATCCAAGCCCTGAACTTATTTATTTAAACTGAGAAGAAGATGCTGTGTCAATGACTTTGCAGGTTAAAAGAAAAAACATTCATCTGTTTAAAGCAGAAAAACACGAGACAAATAGTCAGGCACAATCATTCCATGAAAAAATCTCACAAGCCAAGATTTGACAAAACTGAATGATGCTTGATAGCATCATCTCTAATAAAATAGGAAAGTCAGATGCAAATTAAATAATAAAGTTTATTCCTTTTTATTTCAGGCTGTCTTTGCCAATTATCATAGCAAAATTATCATAACAAAACATTTTCATTTTCCCTAAATTGAAAATTTGTTCAAAGAGCTTCAGTGTCTAGAAACTGTGGATTCTCTAAGTCTTCTTCATCCACCAAACATTTCTGAAGGTATGAAATCCTTCCTCCATTGTAGATCACAGAGCTCTCACTAGTCTATGAAATTCAGAATATGGATTTACATTTAACAAAATGTTCATACAGCTTACAAGATGTGAGCCACATAAATTTTACTGCAATACATATAGCAAGACAGGTATATTTTTAGACATATTATTAACCTTTATATTATTTTAGAATTTGGGAAACAAATCCCTCTCATTTTACAATCATAAATTTCTGTGAATACCTCTAAACTGGAACAAATATATCATTCAGAGGTATAGAATGTATTAGGACATTCTGTTCTTATTGATCTGTGAACTGCTGGCCTCCTAATCAGAACGTCTATTTTACCTTGCTACTTCCAAACCATTAGTGCAGTCTAAAAGAGATATGTAAGTACAGGGGGTTTTAATTGCTTTGTATAAATTTAGAATTAGAAGTTCACAGGAGATGTTTCAATCTGATTTGTACCTTGACCATGCTGCTTTTTTCATTATTGTGCAGCTAGCAACCCAAGAAAGACTAGAACTATTAATAATCATTCGATCCTGTGCATGCACAGCATATTCAGCTCAGTAACAATAGCCTGACTGAGAAAAGAAATGTAATTTACAATGTAGTGCTCTAAAAGGCCATGACATGTTAAATGATTCACTATTAAGAAGAAGAGTTACAAACAAGAACTGTTTAAAAATAGGTACAAATGCATTTTAACAAAGCCATACCTTCTCATGTGTCAAAACTGTCACTACTTACGTATAATAGCCATTCAGAGCTTCATGGTCACCACTGGTGTTTGGAGTTATCTAGTCTTACATCGGCTCTTCATTACACTAAACATCACACTGACACTCTGCGAACCCTGATTCTATACAGTTACACAAATTGCATTCCATTTCAGTGGAATCATACAAGGTTCAGAACCATAGTGTTCAAAGTAGCAGATCGAGCTCAAAATGACAACGATGATGAACTTACTATTCAAATGTATATTATTATGCCAATATTTACATCACAAAAATCCCTTAAGGATATACTTCCTGATTTCTGGTTTTCAGAATTTTAGGTTTAAAATATTCTCACTATTCTGCAACCCTCTTAAGAGTTCTGCTGCTCTTCAAAGTATTCAAGCAATCTAAACAACAATGAGAAAAGTAGTGGTTTAAACTTTATAGTTTTGTGTACTAGGTCAATATGTTGATTATAGAGAATTTGTGAAAATATATAAGGAGTGTAGGAGATAGAGCATATAAAAAAATCTAGCATAAAGGTACATTACCTTGCTGGTGAAGACTTGTTTCAGCAAGGGCTTTAAAGAACTTCAAGTAGTTACCTTAAGAAACAACAATTATATTTTTAGTTATGCCTTTCTTATGAGTCTTATACATTACGTAACATAAATCAAATTATTTCATAAGTGAGATATTTACTTATGGACTATTATTGCAAAGTATTGGCCTCTTTACGAAGCTACTTAAGAATGACGCCAAAATACTCTCTCTTACCTGCTTTTTAGTTACTACTTGGTTTCCTTTTTTGTTTGTTTATCATTAGTCTCACCTGCAGAAACTAGACATTTGAGCCAACTCCATTGAAACCACAAGAGAAAATTGTCAATGAGTTACTAGTTACAAGACTAAAGCCTGTGGAAAGCAAAAATGAGCATGTCAGTGGCAGGCAACCTATGTACTAGAATTCATATGTACTAGAAACCTGACCTAGAATCACAGAATCACAAAGTTGGAAAAGACCTTCGAGGATCATCAAGTCCAACCAACCCCATCCTAAGCTAAACTATATCCCTAAGCACCTCATCTACCCTTTCTTTGAACACATCCAGGGAAGGTGACTCAGCCCCCTCCCTGGGCAGCCTGTTCCAGGCCCTGACAACTCTTTCAGTAAAACATTTTTTTCTAATGTCTAATCTAAACCTGCCCTGGCACAGCTTCTTGCCATTTCCTCTTGTCCTATCTCCTGTCACCTGGCTGAAGAGACCATCACCCACCTCTCCGCAACCTCCCCTCAGGTAGTTGTAGGTGATGAGAAGGTCTCCCCTCAGCCTCCTCTTCTCCAAGCTAAACAGCCCCAGCTCCCTGAGCCGCTCCTCAGAGGATTTGCCCTCCAGCCCCTTCCCCAGCCTGGTTACCCTTCTCTGGACTTGCTCCAGGATCTCAATGTCCTTCTTATGGTGAGGAGCCCAGAACTGGACACAGCACTCGAGCTGTGGCCTCACCAATGCCCAATACAGGGGCTCTATTACTTCCCTAGACCTACTGGCCACACTGGTTTTGATACAAGCCAAGATGCCATTGGCCTTCTTGGCCGCCTGGGCACACTGCTGGCTCATATTCAGCCTGTTCAATGTTGATGATATGGAGTCTATTGTTCCATTATGTCTTCCCAACAACAATTTTACACCTTTTATGCCTTTTAAGTGTGGTGCAGAACACAAGAATATTGCCTCACAAGTATATAGTTTCCCTTTCCTAGCAAAGTGTCAGCTATAATTTTTGCCATGCCAAAGGCTTCATCAACAAACAAAATTAATTTCCTGGAAGTAATGATCAATCGAGATGTTAAACAATTCTGGGCTTGTGCATTTTCTTAGCAAAAATCTCACATCTCACTAAACAGAAACATGTGGTGTGTTTAAGAAAAACAGTATTTACAGTAGAAATTCAGAGCAGCTAATAATCATATTAAAAATTGAACTCCAATCCTGAGCAAAATATTCTCTAAGCTGTTTATCCTCTTGATCAATGTTTAGAAATAAATTCAGGACAAATGTTCTCTAGATTAAAAACAATCAATAATAATTTGATTTACATGACTGATTTTTGCAGAAATAGTGATATTTCTGATAATTAAGGCCAAAAATAAATAAAGTAATATAATTAAAATAGCACTGTTATGAATCTGTAATCCATACAAATTTATTTACCAATATTTATAACTCTAGTGTGTTTACTATTATAGTCATTCCCCAAGTTGTCATCATTCATTACAAAACCAAGCAAAATCAGAGGTGTTTGTCTTTGCAGCTTTTTCTTTGTATGGCATCATTTCCCTGCATTAAACTTTGAATGTAGCTAGAGATGCAGAACATGAGTGAAGCACAACCTCCCCTTTGGCCAGAATGTCAAAGAGTAGCAATGAGAAGCTCCTCTCCTTTGAGACTCAGGATACATGAAGTTACAAAATAGAAAAGCATGACACAAGTTTGTGTCTAGATTTTATTTTAGTTTGTCCTCCAGAGTGTAAACCTTTCTGGGAAAGTGAAATCAAGGAACAGACTCCATGGGGAATAGATCATTTTGAGCAAGCCAGGCATGATTCTGTGCAAAAGAATGACAACAAAAAATAACTTATGCATATGGATTCCTTAACCTTCTGGCCTATAAAGAGTTGTTCTAACTGCAGGTTTCCTTCCTTGTGGGAACAGGCCAAGGACATAGTTGTTGAGTGTCTCCACCATACAGTTTCTGCTGGTCCAGACCTTACTGTTTCTAATTTACCATAGGCAATGTTAACAGGGTAGCTAGAAACTTCACAAAATAGATGCCCATCAAAAAAATGCAAGTGTGGCAAACACTAGAAGTTTGCTGGCAATATGCTTAGTTCAATAAACATTCCAAAGAAAATTGTCTGTTTTCCTGACTTTTTCCTATCAAGACTTGTAAGATGAGCTGCCCATCTGCTATGTTTCTTTACATCCCAGCCTTTCACAGACCCCAAATCCCTTGGGTTATGTGGCCAATCTATCATTTTCTTATGTGAAGAATAGGTTGTTTTGGCAGGTTTGGTTATTTTCCAGCGGAAAAGTCTGTAGACTCCCTACAACTGTTTTTGGATGACCCCATCTGCCCATGAAATCAGGTGTCTGGGTTGACCTATGCCCAGTAGACCCAGAGAATAACCTATCTCAGAAAACACATAGAAAGAATTTTTCAAAACCAAAATTTTACATGTAAGAAAAATTGTGGATTATTGTCATATCATCTTGATTCAAGACAAAAATCTTACAGGACAAAAGATCAACACTTTTTTCTTAGGAAAAGACTGTAGCATGGCTGGTTGAAGCTAATGCTTTTGTCTCTCAGATGCTGGCCTCCCCCAGAAAAGCCAGTGTGTTCAAAAAGTTATTTCAAGAACCAGTCCCAAATACATAACTCATTTTTATCAGAAAGATGGTATTAAAAAACAGAGACTTCATATAATATTTTAATAGAGCATTTTATGGAATACAGTGTAAATCTGATGCAGTGCACTATGTAACTGGACGAGAAGAAATTTCTATGACATAAGAATTTATAGTCAATTGTGTCAGGTGAATAAGCAATAATGACTGAGGAAGAAAGTATTTCCATTGAAATTAATGACCAGTTACAGGAGTGTCCTAGTGAAACACTCAGATGCATTAAATCCAGTATGTCATTAGCATTTAAGGAAATGCCCTGTGGTTCATTCATTATTACAAGCATGTGTTTATTTTTAAAGAGACTATCCTTAGGATATTTTCTTCTCACTTCCATTCTTAGTCATGCAAAACATGGCTTCATGCTGCACTAAAACATGTTATAATTTATATCCAATTATTTTCTTATCAAGATACTTCAAATAGCTGTGCATAACTCTTTAGAAAGTAATTTTTCTTTGATTGAATGCCACATCAAATTTTGACATTTCTAAGTGAATTTGGTCCTAAGGCTAAACTTATGCAACTTGTTGATCGAGTTCTCCACTGATTCTCCAGACAGACACAGTGCTGATACGAGCTTGTAAGCTTTCCATAAATTTCCCTTTGATTTTAGATCACGACAACATCTGTCTGGATGTTTTATTTCCCATCATCCTAAGATAGCCTAAAATGGCATCAAGTTCCTTTTCCAGTGTGTACACAGCCTAAAATAGCATTTTTTTCCATTTCCTACCTTGGCGACATTTGAATTAGGACAACCTGGGATCAACAAGAAAGCACTATTTGAATGGAAGTGAAGCAATTTTTTTTTCCATCACATGTTCTAAATTTCATTTACTTTCCTATAAGAAATTCTGATATATCTTTATTTTAGGCAGAAGGAACAGCAAATCAAGATCCTGTTTTGTTCTACAGAAAACACTCCTGCTCTTCCCTTGTGGCTCCTTTAATTAAGATTAAAACTAAATATTAACTTAGGAACTGATCCAGTACTCATGAGGATACTTGAAAGCCTTAGTGGATGTTGGATCAGCCCCTTAATTTATATAATCTTCTCTTAGAGAGTAGTGCTCTGTTCTGTATTACAGCCACTGAGTTTTCTTGCTGAGATTTATAAGTTGAATAAACCAGAGAATAGATAAGCATTGGGACAGTGAGGCTTAAGCAGATGAAGAGCAATAGTAACAGATGTGAAATAGCAGGAAGTAGACTAGAGCATTACAAAAACCAAGGTGGGATAAGCTGTCAACAAAATAGCAGGATAGGAAGGCTGACAGGAAGAGGACCGCAGGTGGAGAAAGATGTTAGCTAGTATGAAAGAACAGCTTGCTCAGCAATTCTGGAGACACTCACAAGTCAACCAAGAACAGATACATAGAAAGACAGAAATCATTAAAGGAACTTTATTGCTTGTGGGACAGTAGTTCTGTCACTAAGGCTGGAAAGTTGATGAATGAGAGTGCTACATCTTTCATATGGAGAATCCAGTAATCACTTGCTATTTGCTTGCAATATTCAAATGGAAACATTATGAGGCTCCATTAACTTTCTTCAAATTACCTATTTATTACAAAAAAAAATTTCATTTCCTGTTCAGCAGACAGCAGCACTGATATATATCAAAAGAGAAGGTAAAAATTTTTAGTTAGTTACTGTGGTCATTCACTTTTGAATTTTCTATTGACTGTTCCTAAAAATGTGATGTGATATTCAGCTTCCCCAAGCCCACACAACTTGTGTAGTGATTACACAAGCAGAATCTCACAGAGGACAAGACTGGATATAAACAGACAGGTCCTCTGAATTGTAATAAATAATCCTCAAAATTAACTGAAGAGGCAACATTACACCTAGTTTTGTTACGAGATTACTAAAAGACTTTGCACAGATCGCTACACAGCTATAAAATGGAAATAACATTTCCTAATGATTTAGGTCATATTTGAACTAGATCACAGGCTCTTAGTGCTGTCCAGTACACTGCTGCCCTTGATTCTTTGTGTAGCAACAGGCCTTTGTAAAAACTAAAATTTCTCTAGAATAATTAGTCACCTGTGTATCAAGTTGAAAATATCCTCAGGCATGCAACATTTTCTCTAATAAGTTTAAATTAATCAGCAAATACAGTTTGCATATGTAAACACGACAGTTAAAGGAAAGCATCACTCTAACACTGGTACTATCATAATCTCTACAGTACTAAAAATTATGTAGGAGTGCTTTGTATATTTCAAATCCATAGTGCCCTCTGGCAATATGATGCTGTTTTTTAAAACAGAAATATATTTAAATTGATGAACTCTCATTGAAACAATTACATTCAATCTTCTATAGCATTAAT
>VZTU01007667.1:0-23052 GCA_013400835.1 Zapornia atra | reverse complement strand
TGGTCAGGCCCCACCTGGAGTATTGTGTCCAGTTCTGGGCTCCCTGGTATAAAAGAGACAGGGACCTCCAGAGAGTCCAGAGAAGGGCTACGAAGATGATTAGGGGCCTGGAACATCTCCCGTATGAGGAAAGGTTGAGTGAGCTGGGACTGTTTAGTCTGGAGAAAGGAAGACTAAGGGGGGACCTAATTAGTGTTTATAAATATCTTAGGCATGGGATGCAGGGGGAATTGGCCAGCCCCTTTTCAGTGGTCTGTGGGGACAGGACTAGGGGCAATGGCTGTAAACTGGAGCACAAGAAGTTCCGCACCAACATGCAGAAGAACTTTTTCACAGTGAGGGTGACAGAGCACTGGAATAGGCTGCCCAGGGAGGTGGTGGAGTCTCCTTCTCTGGAGATATTCAAGACCCGTCTGGACGCCTATCTATGTAATACGAGATAGGGAGCCTGCTTTGGCAGGGGGTTGGACCCGATGATCTCTCAAGGTCCCTTCCAACCCCTACGATTCTGCGATTCTACGATTCACTTATATGAACATACATGATGAAAGATTATAATAAACAATGGATATGGAAATTGGCAAATTCACTATGTTAAAACAGTGAATAATTGTGGGAAATATCTGTGAAGAATGATAGTAATGGTGAAAGTAACAAAAGTTCTTAATTATTGTCAGATAACTATGTATGTGTTTAAGTCCAGCAGTGGCTGGAAGCAGATGTTTCACCCTGGAACAACAGGCTGCCATGGCAGACACTACCTATGGGGAAGTTCCTTCTCTTTCAGCAGTTGGAAGTTTGTTCATACCTTAGAAACTGAGGACTTACATATTCTTAGGATATATATCCTCAGAGAAAGTTTTCTCAATGTTTTCTATCCTCTAGATACTTTTACTACTCATACAAAGGTCTAATACTTTTTGGAGAACAGCTAAGTTTCAGTAATGCCATATCTGAATCTTCTCAAAATGTATTCACTCTTCACAGCCCATAAAACATATGGGAATATCTCACAACAGAGTAAAATTCGTGCACTAGAAACAAAACAGAATGCAGTGTTTAGGGCAGAGAGAAATTCTGCTAAATTTGTGAGCTGGAATGAAAGGAAGATGTGGTTTTCTCTGTTTAGCACACAGTAAGGGAACATCATTGGAGCAAATGTGATGACTCAGTGCTATTAAACAGGAGTATTAACATCAATCCCCAAAGGAAAGAGTTTGTTTTTAATCCTCACATCCAACTCCCACTTTTAGCAATAACAGCTGCAAATGAACACCCAGGGTAATAGGAGGTTGTAGGTGAGCGAAGATGACTGTTTCTTGGAATACTGGAAAATATATGCACTGTGTGTAAGGCAAATTTCCTTCATTCTAACAGTCTTGATAATATAAACATAGAACCAGTTAAGGTGCATGGGCTCCACTAATGAAACATAGCAGGCACGTATGAATTTGTGGAGGAAAACAGAGAAGGAAAACAGCTGGTACAATACAGTACTTTGCTGAAGATTGTTTCAGATACAGAACTATGATCATTTTGGATGAGATCCATCTCACCTAAAACATCTATAGCAATAAATTAACAATGCTATAATTCCAGTTTGCATTTGGATGAAGCCACCCTGCTTTGGAGGGGTAAAAACATTTATTAATAATAACATGGACTGCTGATGCCAGGTTGTCTTAGTGCCAAAGGCAGCCTGGACATTTTCAACTTGGTAGCATACATCTAGTCCTAAGACCTCTCTTCCTTCCCAAGTTAGAATCTGTACTGCTAAAATTCATCTAGGTTTCAGATGGGAATCTTACCAAACGTTAAGTGTATCTGTGTATCAGAAATAATTAGTCACATCCTAAATTCGCTTGGAAGTTTCCATGACATTTTTCAGGCATTTTCCATTCATCTTCTGAGGGACTGTACTGCAGAGAGGTTTGCTTTTGTCCATGTTTCAACAGACATCCATAGCACTTCTTGTAAGGCACCCAGGTGGGTAAAGCATGAATTCAGAAAGCAAGAAGCACAAATTTTAATGCAAACATATTGAACTCCCTTCACTAGATGTATGCTTAATTCATAAATCATGAGTGTGAAGGAAAGTATGATCCACTTCACCTCAAGTACAATGTGCAGTTCAGGCTACAAGCAGCTTTGTCTGAAAAGACAGTGGGAAGAGATGCCTAAATGTTGTCGAGTGTCTGGTGCTGGGGCAGTTTAGGTTTTCAGATATTGTTTTGCAGAAGGTGCATATGTGTTATTTTAGACTATTGACAAATCAAATGAAACTTTTCTGCAAGGAAGCACCAGATCTCTGTCTCTGGTTTGTCTCACCTGGTTACTTGAACCAGCATAGGAAAGTGGTGCCTTCTCAATTCCTCTCCCTGCAGAAGATACTGGGTGCCACCAAAGATACAGAAAGTGCTTCTGCTGGGCAGAAAGACTGATATAGGAAGGTATTTCCCTCCACTAAAAAGGGAACTTTGGCATTGATTTTAGACAGATAGGCTTTAGGTTCACTAATATTATTCTTTAAATGTTATTCAGGTGGATTATCCCTTGAGTTCATTAAATGCTCATCTCATACCTATACTACTGTCATTAGACGGGACCAATCAGCATGCAAAAGCCAGCAGCTCCCTGTCTAGACTATTCCATGCTTGAAAGACAAAATAGAAAACTACAGGTTTTAAGGTTTATGCATACTGTCTTTTAGAAAGCTACTAGATTTGGTTTTTGTTTTGCAGTGCTGGCAAATAACAAAGCCAGAGGAAAAAAGAAAGGAAGACAGATTATAATGACTGAGAAACATCCAAGACATATTCTAAACTAAACTTAGTTTTTTAGAAAGGAAAGTGCCATGCTATGGCTAATAAAACTGTCAATAGGGAACACATTATCAGGATCTCAATATAAAAAGTGGACAGAAACCTGGGTCTTATAGTATCAGCATAATTAGAACCAAAGCACAGCTTGAAAAGCCAAATAAATGACTTTGCTCTGGGAACAGTTAAAACTCATGGCCAAAAATGTGAGAGGACATTGGCTCAGGATCTGAAAAATTAATTCTGAATGTGTCTTTATTTGATCTGACACAAAAGGCTACACATTTATTAGGAAACTCTGTGCCTGCTACTATCCTCTGCCACTGAGGCCAAGTGGCATGGAAGAGAATCCATTATCATCTTAGATGCCAAAGCAGGGTGACTGTCCCTTGAGATCAGTCCCTGGCCTGCACTAACACTCAGGCCATGCCTGGAAATTATTTGATAGAGCAATCGTTGGCTCAGGAAAAACAGTGCCAGGGAATGTTCTAAGAGTTTAACATGTTCAAGTTCCAGTGCCCAGGAATGTTCCTTGGCACTGCTTGATTTGTTAACAGAGAAGTAGCCAAAAGCCTTTTGCTTTAGAGACTTACTATGACACCTGAGACACAACTAGCAAAGGATGAGCTCTGTAGAAAGTTAAAGTATTCTTACGAGAAAAAAGAACACAAAGGGATGAAGAAAATGATGAATGTGGGGAAGGATGAAAATTGCAGTTAAAAATGGGTTTTTGTCAGATAAATCACTGAAAAAATAGATACTGATTAATCTCATTTGATTTTAAAATTCTGAGACAAAGAATAGGACTATGATTTTAGAACTATCATTCTGATGGCATTATTCCTGTCCATTTGGAAGCATTACTGTGATTCCTTCCATGTTACTTCCATGTACTTCTGAAAATTGGGGTTTTTTTGCATTTCCTGTAACATTTTATAAAATAATTTTCCATACCATTTCTATAAAATAATAGACTGTGCAACTTAAATTCTTATGTTCTGAAGGGTTCTTTCTCATTGTCCTTATTCTTATTTGGGATTAATTTTTGGTTTTTTCTTCCCATTTTCCAACTTCTAATTTAGATTTGTTAGTATCAATTTTCCTAAATTTCTAGACATTGCTTTGGTTTTATAGCTGTCTTCTCATCTTGTTTGTTGAAGATTTTCTAGCCCAATTTCTTTCTTGCTTATAGGATTATAAATTTAGTTTCTGGGCATGAAACTAAATATCCAGAACTGATTCCCAATTGCCATATGATTTTTCTGTTTGAATTCTTTCTGCCAGCTAACTTGACTTCTTTTCAGCTTTGGGAAAAGTCTCCTTTCAAAGCACTAATTACATATATTACTGTTTTGGACTTTATCATGCTTGATGTAGTAAGCATATTCAAACTTACTTTTTGTACTTACACTGTCAGTATTTTCTACTTATACAACCAATTCTTTATCTCTCACACTAAGATTTCACTTTCTTGGTTATAGAATCCCATTGAATGAGAGAAGTATTTTGCAATACATGCTGAAATTTAAATGATGTTTAAGTACTGCCAGCATCATATTTTTTCATTTAATTCATGTTGATTTCTCCAAATAATAGATTTCCTGAGTCATTGGACTCATGTTCACAGAGCTGCCCATCCTATTCTATAGAATAGGTTGGAGATTTTCAAAACACAGCAAGTAATATTCCATCTTGTACTTTATCTTCTAAAAAATTGATTATTAAACCTTTAAGATTACTTTTGGTGAATAAAGATACTGTCCCAGACAATGATTGGCATAGAGATTATAAACCACTGATTTTAAGATTCTAATAATTTATTAGAACATTCCATTGAAAGAACGATTTCATTTCATATCCAAGACTTCTATTCTGGTTCCAGGTAGAAAGAAAACAGAACCTAGATCACAGCTGAGGTTGCACTAAGACTTATCACGAGAATGAAAGAGAATTTCTCCTATTTCCAATTTGGATATTTAGGAAAGTTGAGTAAGTCTGCTTAATTATTTGGGCTTCCTTATTATACATTTTAAAGCTCAGCTGTGTTCTCATTAAGTCAGTTCTCTGTTGACTTCATGGCAGTGAGTTGTAGTGCACCTATATTTTTTCATTTGGCTTTTAAATTTTATTTTTCTACTTCATTATTTTGTATTTATGAATGCTCTTGTTAAATGCTATTGATGGGAAAATATTCACATATGGTTTATTCTGTTTTGTTTTTCTAAAATATGTGAAAACAGAGATGAAATTAACTATTCTTGTACCTATCAGTGATGGCTGACAACACAGAGAAGACTATGTATGAAACCTCATGTATAATTTGAGACTTACTTTTTTTTGTGTGTGTCCACCTGTTGCAATAAGCAATAGATGAGTGTGATGCACTGTCATTCATGGTAGTTATTACCTAAGTTCAGATAACTTGGATATTCTCTAATATAGGGTAGCAATCACAGGTTGTGTGAAATTTCAAGCTGTTTCCAGGTAAGAAAGTAAAGCATCATCTGAGGAATTTCTCTGCCAAATGAGGGCAAGTAGAAGAATTTCAGAAAACTCCATCACTTGAGGTAGAAGAGAATAGGAAAATTCATCTCATTCCTGGGGTGGGGAAACAAGGATTGTGGAGAAACACTCAATAGATTTTATTATTTCTTTTAGCTCTGTGGAGCAATTCTCAAGACTTTGTCCATTTTGATTGCATTCTTGTCTAGATAAAAAAATTATCCTGCATGCAGTTTTGTTTACCTTTTTTATTCTTTTCTTAGATAGACCAGCAGGACCAAGATGCTAAAAGAATGCAAAAGTCACAGGTGTTTCTAATTGATTCTAGCTTGCAGTAAGAAAATATCATAAGCAATCCAATTTGGAAGTGCTCCATATACAAGAACAGGAATTGTGTTGGCCAGCAAACACTCCTGAAGGAATTTTATTTAGATATTTAGAAAAATTAGATAACCACCCAAAAGAAACTATAAACTAATTGTAAACTATATTCATGGCCAGACCAGGAGAAAGAAAGTTAATAGATCCATTCTCTTAATATAGAAAACTAGCTGTGCCCTGGAAAGTCTCAGACTGTGATCTGTAATTCTCTCCATAATGGCTGCTCAAATGCTAACTCCCATTCACATATTAATTCTTTACAAATGTTTTTTGGTGCAAAGACTCAAGATGTTCAGTCTTGAAAAAAGCTCGGGCTTAAAAGCACAGTTTATCTTTCCCTCTCACACATATTCCAAGGAATTTTATTTTTTTTTAACTAAACAATGGGAAATACCTTTCTCCCTGTGAGATTTACTGCTCCTTACAAATGTCTGACAGTTAACCTTGGCAGTCATTTTATTCTAGGAGGATGCAAGAAAAATTTGTGAAAGTTCTGGGACTCTGCTCATCTGGCAGCTAAAGGATTCCAGCAAAGCACTGCTTGGCTTCAGGCTGAGAGTATGGAAGTTTTAATTGGACATGTGAATACCCTAAACCAAAGAGGAGCCTGAATTGAGGGGCATTTGCCAATATATCTGCCTGGGACAATATATATGAGAGTTTAGCTGTTGTGAATATTTCACACTTTCTTAGTTGTCAAAAATGTATTGTACTCATTTGGATTCACTGGATAATTACACCATATGGTTATTAACACAAATCAGACAATCTTCCCCATTCATTGTTTTTCCTCAAATTCTGAGTAATGATTTCCTGTTGATTCCTGATATAATCCTGTCAACCAGGCACATACTAGTAAATATAACATTCTCAAAAAATCTTTTTTTAAAATTTATAAAAACATACAAACCAAACTCAAAGATAGGAAATTATGAAGTGTGGAAATAAGGCTTTTAATAATGTAAAGATGCAATAGGAGTCACCTAGTGATTATTTCACAGACGTCAATGGACCATGACCTGTATAGTTCTTTATTTATACGTTTTTTTAATGTCCTAACTTTTTTTTTGTTTCCCATAGGACGTCTCTTTTTCCATCTTTTGCTCAGGAACTCTATACAAATTTACTGTGGGTCTATCATAATGCTGTCCAGCCACCAATATCCTTATATCCTTAAACTTTTGTGGCATAGAAAACATTTCTCCAGAAGATAGTCTATCTCAAATCAAAAGAGGTCACATTACCTTGCATAAGCAAAATGCTATTCTGTGAAGCTGTAGCAACACAAGTTGGAATATATACTTGGAGAATCATCAATTAAAGCTCCCTAATTCTGTCTAGTGTGAACCTTAACATAACCCCCACTGGGCACCAGATAGCTTTGCTTGTGCAAACAGCTGTATTCAGGAACATTCCACTTTTGTGTGAAGGGATTGTTTCCCATCTCTGATGTATCCAATCCAGCAAGAGGTGAATAAGCTGAAAAATCACGTTCTTAGGCTGTAGAACCAAAGAACATTGCAAATGACTTATGTCAATATTTGCAGTGAGCTAAAGTTTGTACCTGCTGGAGATCTGGAGTGTACATATTCAATACTATGTTACTTTTTGTGACTTTCAGCTCTAAAACACATTTTCTTGTATGTAGGTGTAGCAGAGTATGACATTAAGGAAAGCTGAAGGCTAAGGAGCTACATTAATTTTAAGAATTACTTCCCATGGCAGACTTTCAGTCTTGGCAGAGAATCACAGATTTGTTCTGTGAGTAAAGTAGATATCAGCCTGATGGTGGGCCAATACTAACTAGCCAATTTTGACTACTCCTACCCTCAGGAGTTTTATATAGTTATGATTCTATTAGCTATAGAGCAACATGTAAATAAAAAATTAATTAGAAAAAACCCTGTCATCTGCGAAAAGAGTTGGTTAATCTTCTGCACATATTGAAGAAAAGGCATTTAAGAACAATTGTCCCATAAAAACAGGGAGAAGAATCTATATAAAAATAATTTACGGAGACATTGTATGAAGTCAAATTAAAAAGTGGAAAAACTGAACAACTAGCAGCAGAGATTTGTTAATAATACATCAGCTTAAAGATTTGTGGAACGGAGATATCTCTATAGTTCCAGAAATTGTGACCCTCTTATTTTTCTTCCTACTTGTTTGATTTCAGATTTGAAGCTTTAGTTGAATCACTGCAATTGGGATTTTAAAATTAGCTCATTCTAGAGTCATAGGGGACACATCATTATTATTTACATTAACAAAATTCCACTAGTGCTACTTACAATAAGTCACCCCTGCCTAAGTGACAAGTATTTTAGAGATATCAGAAGAGTAACTCTATGTTACTCTTATAACATAGCTAAAATATTTTAGGATCTTTAGATATATTCACATCAGAAATAATGTTACTGGAATTATACATAGATGCAATCAGTATCTATGCTACAATGCTAGCCTGAAAGTTCTTTCTTGTGGTAGTTCAGCCCCAAGCAGTGGCTGAGCACCCCATGCCGCTCACTTACTCCTGGAGGAGAAATAGACAAAGCCTCCTTGGACTGGGGTAAGGACAGTTTACTGACAAAAATCACTGTGAAAGGGGAACAACAGCCCACAGCAAATTTCACTTACACCCAGTGATAACACAAGGTACCTTATCGACCTGATAATAACAAGCTGCTGCACCAACAACCCAGCTAGGCTTAGACTGCCCTGGAAGCAGCTAGCCACACCCCTTCCTCCCAGCCCCTTTTATGGGGTCGTGATGACAAGTGGTGTGGAAAACAGCCCAGGCTAACTCAGCTCACCTGCTTGGGGAGGTTGACTTTGGCCTGGCCAGAACCAGGACATTATATTATTATTATATGCAATAGCTAGAATAAAAGAGCTCGCAGAGCTTGCCTTTCTACTGTTCTACAGAGCAAAATTTTTGTGCACATTTTTTGGCAAGAAACCTCTTTCTTTTTTTTTGAATAAAAGGTTGCCATGGACAATGACTTTCAAGTCTCTTCCAAATATTTGCTTCCAGAATGGTTTGACTCACAAAAGTTTTGCAAGTAGATGTTTTTGAGCATTGACAGAATTAATTCTGAACTTTTGTTAGTAATATAGATTCAGTGCAGAAAAGCCATCAAAAGTTTTAGCACATTGCCTCCTGTATGCCTTACTTTGTTAGAGGATGATGTATTGCTAGATCTTCAGCTGGCACAGGTCAATCTAGTACAACCACGGGGATTTTTGCCAGCTCTGATCTAGTGTCTGGTCAATCCTTGGCCAATCCAGTAAAACAACAGGTAAGTTTGCCAAGCTGTACCAACTAGCTTTATCTGAATGCTTCTGCTTTGATATGAGAAATATGGGTCTATAAGTATTGATCCAAAATGTACTGTTTGGTGTCCCAGGTAAAGAATCTTCCTTACCTTTAAATTAATTTAATTGTCCTCCTCTCTTGCACTTCTACTTGAGTATTTTCCACCCAATTTATAGAACTCAGAATTGCAATCCCTGTCACTGTTTGTTCTGGATCTTGAGCCAGAAGTCAATGGCAAAGCGAAAAAAACCCACAAACCTGGAGTACTAACTCTGCACATGGACATGCAGGAAAAGATGATCATGCAGCAACAGTAGTAATTATGAGGAACGGATTTTATCTTTTTTTTTTCTAGGTATGAAACAGTCAGGAAGTTTATCAAAGCTTTCATCATGTTATATTCTGCAGTTAGCATGCTTTTCCATTGCAAAAGTCTTTTTATTAGCTGGCTTCTTGCCAGGTAGAACTGTTGTTTCTGTACAACCTTGCAGATTTCTCTGGAAGCATTTCTCTAAACTGTGCCTCAATATTTAACTGTATTTCCAGTACGTGTTAAAAGATGTTTGTATTTACTAACATGCAAAACAGAAATAAAAATGAAAACAGTAAGGACTTTGAGCCTGAGATTTTAAAGCTTTTCCCCACTACCTTTGATGGTATTTCTCAGGAGAATTATGCATACTTAGTTAAGTATATTTCAGCATTAGTGTCCTCAGTTGAAACAAAGTTTGGGTCTTGATAGAGACTTTTCGGGTAAGCCCCAGAATTTAGATCTCAGAAGCTGGGTGCCACTCAGCTCATGTCTTAAAGGTATAAAACTATTCTGCCGTTATCAGAAGAGTTTGCCTGTTGGATAGAGACTTGGTCAAGAAATTAATTCCCAGAAGAGTGACCCAAACACCTTTTCAAAGGTTGAAGACTGGAAGAGTGAAGGTTTAAGAGGAAAAGAAGGGATGTTTCCACACTTCTAATGTAAGTAGATGTACTCAGTCCCTTATTCACCTTTTCCAACCTCTCTTCCTCATATTTACACTTTTTCACCTCCCATGCACATCTTTTATTTCTTCTCTGAGACTGCTGTGGACAACATCACAGTTCTTGACAGTGTACTGGCATAGGATATTATTTATATTACCAGCATTGCTAAAGGATTTGGAAAGATTTGTTCTATAATACGAGTACAGCATAGTCTGTCAACCAGACAGTGTAAACTGGTGGTCAGTCCCACCAGTGTAAAGACTTAGTACTTAACGCATCGTAACCGGTAAGTGGGTGTTGGCTGCCTTTGCTATAGTTAGAAGCCGTGGCATATAAGATTTTATTCTAGGGCACATAAAGTATTAAAATATGAGTAAGACACCATGAAACACAAAGATGCCAGACTTCCTATCATTAAGAATGGTTATTTTTGCCTGTTTATTTTCCTAACTGACAGACAGGGATCTCCTGGAGAGAGTCCAGAGAAGAGCTACAAAGATGATTAAAGGCCTGGAGCATCTCCCCTGTGAGGAAAGGCTGGGTGAGCTGGGACTGTTCAGCCTAGAGAAGAGACTAAGGGGGGACCTTATTAGTGTTTATAAATATCTTAGGCATGGGATGCAGGGGGAAATGCCCGGCCCCTTTTCAGTGGTCTGTGGAGACAGGACAAGGGGCAATGGCTGCAATTGGAGCACAGGAAGTTCCGCATCAACATGCAGAAGAACTTTTTCACAGTGAGGGTGACAAAACACTGCAAAAGGCTGACCAGGGGGGTTGTGGAGTCTCCTTCTCTGGAGATATTCAAGACCCATCTGGACACCTATCTGTGCAATATGAGCTAGGGAGCCTGCTTTGGCAGGGGGGTTGGACCCGATGATCTCTTGAGGTCCCTTCCAACCCCTATGATTCTATGATTCTATGATTTGGATTTCTGTTTTTCTTATTTGTATGAGTTCTTCAGCTTTGTGGAATTCATGCTTGTTCTTTGTGGCAACCAGCAGAGAGCAACAAGCAATTCAATATGAATTTTAGGTGAAGCCATTTTATTAGGTGAAATCACACAGATTCTATACCTTTATTACTGCAAACGTGGCAAGCTAAAAAACTGCTAATTGGTTACACACACTGTTCACACTGTATTGACTGGTTAATAATTATAATGAGTTCTGATAAACCTTATAGCAAAATATTGTTAGTTTACCTTTAATACCTAAAAGTATCCGCACACCTGCTGTTTTGAACCTCTTGTTATGGTTGGTTTGTAACATGTTCCGTTACTCCCAAATGCCTTCCCATAACTGCTTCTTGGTTTAGGGTAGCCTGTACCCCTATCAACAAGGCCACTGTGTTTTGAGAATGTGATTATTAAGATCCTCTCTGCATGAGTAACTTTTCCTCTCTCATGGGAACAGAAGAATAATGTCAGGGCCTAAATCTTGGGAGAAGAGAGCTAGGCTGCTAGCAGGCCTGCTGTTTTCCCCGACAATTCTTCACATATTCTCATAGCCATGTGTGGAATCTAACAGGTTTATCACATAATAATTATTCCTTATTCTATGTGGACAGATGCTTGTTGGTAGAATATAATTTTGTTACCTTCCCTAGTAATTATTTTTTCTGCTTTTGGTTTGGGTATCAAATTGAGGTAATTCTTGCATTTTGCATTGTAGAAATATTCTTTATTAAGTGAGCTTTTCTCTAAGAAATGTTTTTTCCTCATTCTTCTTCATCCTTTCTCTCAATCATTGTGCATCCAATTACTTCAATAAAATCAACTGGCTGTTGTAGTGAGATTTTATATAGAACTTGTATCTAGTCTTTCCGCAACTAGTTGGCAATCAGTAACACATAGACTACAAACCCTCATTTGGACTTTGTAGGTTTAGGATTACACAATTGCTTTCAGATTTATTTTGTTCTTGATTCATCTTAATCTCAGCAGCTGTTATTTTTAAAATTTACCTCCTTTTGCTTTTGCCCTTCATTAATAAACATACATTTATAGCCATGAATATATACACAAATCCCTGTTTCTTTACCATGGTCCATTGTACTAAATGCAGAATTTTGCTATCTCCTTTTTTCTCAGAGAAGGGTAAGTTTTTATGAATTTGTAGAATTTGGAGCAGGAAAGAGCCTGGTAGGCAATGCTTATAGGAACTGAGTTTCAACTGACTTGGAATAGTGACCTTAAGATGATTCTGTAGCAGTTCATCACCACTCACTGCTCAATGGCATGACATGCATCTCCTCGAATTCTATCTATAAATGAATTGACTCTGAAGAGGTTTGATTACCATATTAACATTTCTTTATATGGTGGCAGATTTTATAATTTCATTTATAGATAAGAATGCTATTATTTAGTCCTGATTTTTGTTGCTCTCATATGCACATTTATTCTTACGGTAATCTTATTTGAGTGAAAATTATTTCAATTTTAAATAATTTTTCCTGGGAAGATGATATGGTATAGCATCTTGTAGGAAAAAGTTGGTATCTTTCTGAGACATAAAAGATTTTCTCGCAATCACTTTGCAGCCACTCTGGACCATAAGTTAAAAAAGGTAACCATTCGTTGTTTCTATTAAGCATAATGCAGAGAAAATAGGATGTGAAGCTACTTAGTCAGTTGTTTTTTTTCCTGAAAGCATTAATTCTCATGAACACAAGAGGTATTCTGTGGCTTGATTCGCATATATTTTGTTAGAAATGGCCTCATGTTTTGAGAGATAATCTCATTTCACACAGTGGAGGGAGAAGGGCAATGTTTAAATCAGTAAAATGACATTAACTACAGTGAATACACATATACAAACAAACACAAAGACCTGTGTGAACTGATCCTCAGCTTCCTGTGGGAATGACATCTTCAATGGATTATATTTGAGCACACTGAGAATCAGACAGCTTGACAGCTGAGCTGGAAGCTATGCAAGAATACTGGCTGCGGGCTGGTTTCATATATGTTCGGTACCTATACTTAGCCTGCTGTCTAGGGTAGAGTCAGTAAAATTGGTATGAAAGATGGCTATAAAAGAAGCCTGGCGTGTGATTCTTCCAGGCAGTAATAATATTATTGTCAGAATGCTTCCTGAAATGTGTTTTCTATTTATGACCTGTTTTATGGCTCAAGGATTTTTTTACTCAGTTGTGCATTCTGGCTATTTTCATGCCTTATTCTTGGTGCATTTCTTGATAGCAAGGTAAATTCTTACAAGTAATAACTCTTGTTGTAGAGTAGGAATTATATGCGCAGAGCAGAATTACGAAGTTATGCATATGGGCAATGTAATGATGAAACTCAGAACAGAGATTTGGCTCTAATTTGTCTGGCCTTTCAATCTGTGAATATATATTTAGAACAGTATTATTTTGCTTCATCAGAAATGATTTTATATGCTGAGTTGGTGTGTGAACAGATCAAAATACTCATGGCCTTTGACTAAAACCAGGAGGGTGATGTGTAAATCAGATTCCCTCAGTTTCTTCAAAATTCCTGACACTAAATAATGCCATTAGGATAATTTAGAAGTGATTTATTGATGTGATAGTTGTAGTGGTGATATAACTTACATTTCTGGAAGCAACAAAAGTTTCAAGTAGGAATAACACTTTTGTATACATTGATAAGGTTCTCCTGAGCCTATTCTTCTCTAAGCTGAACAGCCCCAGCTACCTCAACCTCTCCTCATCCATCAGATACTTATCAACTTCATGGCCTTTTGCTGGATTTGCTCAGATATGTCCTTGTTTCTCTAGTCCTGATGGGCTCAGAGATGTACCCAACACTCCATCTGGGGGTCATCAGTGTTGTGCAGAGGGGCAGGATCACGTTCCTCATCCTGCTGGCAATGCTCTGCCTAAAGTATCCCAGGAGGCTGCTGGCCTTTGCTGTGATGTCCTGTTGCTAGCACATGATTAACTTCCTATCACCAGGACCCCCGGGGCCTTCTCTGCTTTCCAGCTGGTTGCCCTCAGTTTGTGCTGTCCCAGCCAGAGACCACATGAAGTAGTATTTGATCTCAACCTCCGTCAAAGGAGCTGGTTTCACACATAGCTCAAGGCATAATGGCTTTTCAACTTAGTCAGCCCAACCAGGTGTATAAAACTGACTGTTGTGAATGTTGTTCCCTTCAGACTGGAGTATTTTTAATCTTTTCATACCCTTATAAAAAGAGCAAGAAATGTTGAGTAACAGCCTCTGTCTGAATAGTTAGAAATTAATCTGGGAGGAAACCTAAAGAGCAGAAAGGTGATAGAAGTGCTAAAGTGGAGCTTTATAAGAGCTTTGATGTGCATCCTCATTCCCTGCCTTTGCTGAAATTACATATTTTTGGAATTACTAGTACTGCTTTTAATTTACCAAAGTGACATTTAATATGTAATTGAAAATAAATAACTTAATAAATTATTGTTTTCTAAGCTAATTCCTAGGAATTTCACCTTAATTCTAGCCGAGGCATAATGGTGTGACAAGCCTTTGCAGAAAAAGGTATCGGCTATCCTTCTTTGAATGTGGATATCATTTTTCCAGACTGCTAGTCTACCAATTCTAAACAACTCCTTCAGTCCTGATCTGGAAGGAGTATTTCTTTTGTCTTTGTGCAACTGCCACAGCATCTTGTTTCACATTATCTGAAGTATTCTGGGGTTTCTCTACGATCCTAAAGTTGTTTGACACCAAAATATGTTTTCTAGATGTGCAGAAGAATATGTTTTGTGTCTCCTGCCTTTATAAGGAATCATGAGAAGTCACTGCTAATAGATAGCTCACTAATTGGGGAATTATTTCCTATAATTCAGTCTCAAATAAGTTCATTAGAGTGGACTGAACAGTATGAATGATAAAAACTATCAGCTGTAAAACAATAATTTGTGCTAAAATCTCCAGGATGTAAAAGAAAAGAGAGTGGCTTGGCAGTATAAAATGTTGTGTGTGAAGTAGGAGGATTTCCCGCTAACATTATTTTTGGCTGTCTATGCTTTGTACATTGAATCGGTGGCACTTCATTTGATTTTCCTTGAATAACCTGAGAAAGTGACAGCCAAATGGAAAACTTTTAAAGGTCTTGTTGATTTAGTTTAGGAATAAGTTCTGTGATATACTTCATATGCTACGCAAAATCAAGTTGTTTGTCATAATTTAGCATTACTTTACAATGAGCCTTTCATTCAATGCCTTTCTCATCTTGACTGAGACTGCATTTTCTGTATATATAAAGCATTGTACAATCTCAAGGTGCCTCAAATATATATAAAAAAAACCAAACAAAAAACCTAAGCCTTTATTTTCATGAAATATATGCTATTGGTCTTTTTGAATGCCTCAGGAGATGAGACCAGACCTCTATCTACCTTTAAGATAAAATAAACAAAACCAAAATCCTGCTACAAACAGAGCTCTGCTCAATGCAGCAAAACAATCCATCTTTAGTTGGAACAATAACTTGGATTAAAATCAAGAGCAGCCCCTTTTCTTACCGTGAAAGGAAGAAGCTTTGAGAAGAGCAGCACTGTAAAACTTCTGGTGACACATTTGAAAAAAATTAAGGATGTTATGCACTGTGCCTTAGTGCCTGCAGAGGAAGGAGCTCTCTGCTCCCATCTTTCGGTGATCAGTGGGAAGGCTCCTGGTTTTATCTACACGGTTGTTTGTCCAGGGCTACACCTGGCTCCAAGTCTCCCGAGTGGATAGATCATGTACATGAAGCAATCCCTGTAATCATGAGCTCTTCTGTTCACTGAAAGATGAAGACCTGGATGCGACCTGCAAAAGTCTTTGCTGCAGGTAGTTTCAAAAGTCATCAGTAAGTGGCACTGCAAGGATGTAAAGGGAAATAAGGATTCCTTTTTCAGGTACAGAGGCTTCTCAAGGGACAGAGATGCTACAGTCTCCTTTGTAAAAACACAGCGGAGTGAACACAGGTGGCCTTTTGCCAGGATACCCTGCAGGGCTGCCTGATCCCAGTGGTTACCCACTCCCATGGGAATCATGGTATAGGAGCAACAGGCACTCACTGTTGCAACTCACAATGTGGTTTGTACCAACATTAAAATGTTAGCAAGGCTTGCCAGGTGAACAAAAGTGAAGTCATGTAAGAAAGTGGCACTTACCTCTTGAGTTATCATACCAAACAGAGAACTAATCTAGAAAAGATCTATTAAGATCTCTAAATATGTCATGGTTTTGCTATCCTAAGTAAATACTGCATGTGCTTCCTTCTTTGGTAAGTTTTTCCTTGACTTGTGTGCATGTTCAGTGCTCGTGAGAGAGGGAAAACTCTCTGTTAAGGGTGCCTTGGGAAAGTAGATAATGTTTTTCAGTGCAGGCTTGCGATAATGATGGTTATCCATTTTAAGGGGATTGCAAATTGTTTACATCTAGGCTTTGCTGTCAGTGATCTCTGTCAGGAAGGTCACACTTACAAAATGAAAGCGCTTTCAGATCTCATCTAGTTACTGGCTTAGTATAAGAAAAAGCAACACATGGCAGTCTGAGAATATGATAGATGACACCTATGTGATACATTAAATGGCTGTCCCAGACAACTTAAGTTTTGGGGATGACACCGATACAGTTTCTCTGCCAGCTTTCTACCTTCCCTTCCAAATGCTACCCAGTAGTTTCCCCACAAAAACAACCTATCTGTGCAAAGACAGAGGGCTGTAGAGGATGGTGTGCTGAATATCTGCAGCTCTTGCTGCGTTCCTGTCTCCTTGTCTGCTCATTGGCAAAAAAGGAACCGAGAGAAACAAAAATCTAATTCAACTTCATCTGAGTTCTGCATTTCTTTTTGGATTAAAAAGAAATAATTTTTGTTTGTTTGTTTTTGTAAAAAAAGAGGCAAACTTAGTCTCTTTTATCAGTCTGAACAATGAGGTTTTAGAAAATGTGTCATCATTTTCTCTTTAAATACCGTAAGCTCTGAATCTACTTCAAGAAACAAGCTGAAATTTTCTCATTATATTTGTTCTCACATAGTTTACGTAGTTGAAATTGTTGAAGATGTCTGTCTTTCTCTTATACTCCCTTTTAATATGAATGAGCTGTGATGGTTCTGGAGTGCTTACCAGTCCCTTCATATGAATAAGACAGAATCTGGTAGGTAGGGTCATAAATGTTAATGAGAGGGCTGGAGCACCTCCTCTAGGAAGAGGGGCTAAGAGACTTGAGCTTGTTCAGCCTGGAGAAGGCTCCAGGAAGACCTTATAGCAGTCCTCCAGTATTTAAAGGGGCCTACAGAAAAGATGGAGGAGGACTCTTTATCAGGGAATGTAATGATAGGACAAGGGGCAATCCCTTCAAGCTGAAAGGGGGTAGGATTAGATTAGACATAAGGAAGAAATTGTTCCTTGTGAGGGTGGTGAGGCACTGGCATATGTTGCCCAAAAAAGCTGTAGATGCTTCAAGTTTATCTCATCTTCTTGAGAGCAGTTAAATTAATTGGCACATATCTGATATACATGAAGTGCATTAGTTTTGTTTACATTACATGTGTTCATGTGGTGACTCATTATTGGACATGCTAGAGCTGTAGACCTTGACATCAGTGTGTCTTCCAAATATTCTGTTCCTTATAGATGATTTAGGATATTATTCACACAAAATGGAAAGGAAATTTCTTATAAATGCTCCAGAGTACAATAGATACAATGTTAACTTTGGGTTGAAATTGTTATAACTTAACTTTATGCTTTAGTGCAACACCTACCAATGTAGTATCTCAGTAGTATAACTGAAGAAAAAATTCTCCCAATTCAGTAAACACTATTTTCTGCATGTTGTCTCATCTGTAGCCACTACACAACTGGAAAAAAACCTTCTGTATGCAGATGCTTTGGTCTTCAAACAAGAACTGGACAAAATATTTCTCCATAGGTTAGTGACTTGGCATGTGTGAATAGTCTTTGTTCTACTTTTTCTCTCAGAGCATTATTCCCGAATTCTATGTGTCACTCTTTCATATTATATCTACCGGTCCCTGGATATAATCTTACTACTACCTGAAGTAAAGAAACAAAACAAGCTCTAACCCCAATGGAAGGCAGTGAAACCAGGGCAACGTAACATGGAATCAGGCCCCAAATATTTAAAGCACAGCTGTGACGGAAATGAGGAAGGAAAAAGAAATGTGGGAGGATGAGTAACAAAACCAGAGGAGTGTATGGAAACTCCTGAATTTTCTCAGGGGTATACTCCACTCCACAATACAGCATGTTGGTTAACTTTTTTAATTTTCAACATATTTATACAAAATATTTCTCTGTCTCTCCCATTGTGCCCAGTATGGATTTCACCTATGCACCTCTCACCTCTTTGCAAGAATGTTAGTACAGCATTTGAGCTAGTAAATGTAGATATCTGCAAATTACAGCAAAACAGCTTTAATCCATAGCTAGGATGTCTGGCAGGAGACTGATTCTTCTAGTTAGTTAGGCCTGGGGCAAACTACTATGTTTTCCTGGTCAGGAAAAGAGACTTTGCAATTAGCCTAATCTTCTGAGCTCTCAAGCAGGGAACTTGATGTTGCTTTGTTCTCACAGGATGTTTCTCAGCAAGCAAATGTATTTATAGTAAACAGGGGAAGACACAAAATTAGATTTGATTTGCCTTGTCGGTAAGTGGGACAAAATATATAAGCATTAAAATTAATGTCCTCAAAAGCTGCCCAGTTGTAATAAGCTTAATTTTTCAAAGCAGATAGCTTCCATCTTCTGAAAAGCAGACTTTCTATTTTTTTCAAGTAAAATCCCAAATACTATGGAAAATAAAATAATCAGTATTTAGATCTGAAATATGGGTGTAAGAATTTAAAAGGAGCTAGCTCTAGCATCCAACAGTCACAAACTAAACTCCTTAACTTTATCCATATTCAATTTGCTTACATATTCGTACTCACATCTCAAAGGAATTTTAATGGACATTCTGGTTTAAGACATGTGGTGACTGGTAAATAAAAAAGACAGTGTAAGTGAAATAAACAAACCCAGAAGTTTCCCTGGACACAAGTCAGTTTTTATAAAGAAATGAATTTCAGTTTATATTTAGCCACAAAATTCTTTTTCACAGACTAGCAGCCTGAGACCCAGTGTAGGCTGAGGATTTAGAAACTTTGTTTGGACAACACTCTGTCCAGATGTGCTTTCTGCAAATAAACCAAGTCCAGAAACTTAGCTTTTGAATTATGAACCCATTTAAGATGAGAGATAAAGGCTCAAGGCCTGGTGCCCGAACCTCGGTTCCTCAGGAGGCACAATGCTACATGAAGATTTCCTGAAGGCTGATATTCATGCTTCAAGCCTTCCCAGTGCCACTGCGTGAATTAATGTGTGGGACTACCATGTGAACCTGAATGAGCCGCACAGGGAACGTGAAATGAAATAGAATGTAATTTAGAAACATTAACTGGAGTGTTGCCGCATGGTAACCAAACTCCAGTCTCCATGGACAAGGGCAAAGAGCAGACCCTGCAGCAACATGCAGCAGATGCGAACACGGTGGAGTGGGAGTCTGGATCCTACATAGGAGGTGATCTTAGTCACATGCCTCCCGTGCCACCGGTAAAGCCTTCTTTTCTATCTTGGCTTAATTGGGCATGCGACCTCATAGTCCTCTGGTAATCCACAACCACATAGCCTTNTTTTTTTTTTTTTTTGTAAATGGATGTGAACTTTGTCTGAACGCACAGCAATTAGCACATGCAGTTCTTACATTTTCCCCTTAGCTATTTAAAAGAAAATATTCATGAACCTCTTCTCTTTTAACCTGTCAATCAGGAATTGAAAAGTAAACTATATGTTTATAAAAACATTATTTTTCTCAGACTTTCAAAATGACAGAATGAGCATGTCAAACAGAAGTATATTTTTCAGGGAGACTCAGCACCAGCAAATGATATATTCTGACTTTTTACTAAAAACAATATCTCTGACGAAGAAAGGGCTAGCTTATTTGGTTACCTGTGCTGGCTTTCCTCTCCTTAAGATCCTTCCCTCCCTCCCTGAAGTCAGGAGCTCCTGAGAAAGGCTGCAATAATCTTAGCACAAGTACAGTGATAACGTAGAGAAAAGGAAGCTTTCAACTATTTACAAAATACAAGAGCCAACAGCTGCTCTCCCACTTTGTGTCCTTACGCTGTTCCTGGAGAAACAGGGAACGATAACTAATCACCCTGCATGGAGGTTACTGCATTGCAGTGCTTTCGCCCTGTGCAATCCCTGAGGACTGAGCTCTGAATTACTGGAAGGTGCTCCCATACAGGCTGTTATACAACAATCGTCAGCTTCTGTGACTTGGCATGACTTGAGTTTTTCAGCATAAATGTGGAATAACTTAACTGGTGAATTAATTACCTGGTGATTGGTGTATTTCTCTTTCGCTGCATATTTTAAAATCCGGCCGGTTATAACACATATATCGTCTTTGCAAACCTGGCACTGACACAGCTTTTTGTGATGCAAGTATGTAAAGGATATATCTGAATTTACTCAGAGGTTGTATCTTTTTTTTTTTGAGACAGAATTGTGTGATTCAGACTGTGTGCCAGTACATGTCAAGCTTTAATCAACTGGAGTGTGTAATTTCAATTTACTTAACATGATATACATGGAAAATATGAAGCACTTGTTATTATTATATATAAGTGCTACATTGGAAAGCTGCCATACCTAAAAGGAATTCATATGCAGAAAAAAAGAGGGTTCACGATTTCAGTTACAACAGAAAGATCCACAAAGTAAAGGCCATGAGCTGGGTGCAGTTACATGACAAAATCCTGTAGATTACCTTATGCTGGGATACCAGTTCACCAGTGCTCAGAAAGGCCCCTGGAAAGTTTTGCTTTTATTAATAGAATAGAGTCTAAGGAACAGAATAGTAATTAACAGTTAGCAAACTAGACATTGATAAGACACCACTGAAACACCTCTTGGGCCAATTTGTCACAGGAACAGGGTTCATCCCTTGGAGCAGTGCATACATGCCACTGCTATGGGAAGAAGAACTTCGTTAAACTTCTCTGAGGAAATGTTCTTGAGAAATGGGCTGATTTATTTCTCTGGACAATGCAAAGTGTCAAAAAGAAATGAAAAAGTCCAGAATATTTGGAAAAGGAAGGGAAAGAATATCAAGAGTCTTTGTTACTGTGCATAAGAAAACTGAAGAAAACTGGATTTTAAAGCCAAAAAGAAGAAAAAGGAAAAAAAAGAAAAAGAGTGAAAAAGAATCATGACTTTCACATACAGTTTGGAGTATGAAATATTTATTGTTCCTGACTGGAAACGAGTATTGAAATTTCACTACTGAGCATTTCTTGTATATATATATTAACTACTGTTGAAAAGCAAATGCTGAAATTTTTTATTTAATATTAATTTTCTGTATATCTCATTTGAAAAATCAAAGAGACAGAGAAGGAAATCTAAAAAGAACTAGCCTATAAGATAGATACCTTTTTGCCAGACAGGCAGCCACAGAAAAATTTACAACACTAAAGAGCATCTGAGCATAAATAGGGACACAAATCACATTACATTTAGTGAGGCCAATCTTTGCACCTGTCCCCACAGAGCACTCAGGGCCAGCAAGCAAGAGGTAGAGTATTCTGCTCTGCTGTAGTAACACAAAGGATGTTGGATGAGGGAAAGAGCAGTGGGGCAAAAGCACCAGGATGTTACTTGTGTATATGTTATTAGAGTGTCAGCCAGAGGTGCAGTATGTAACCTAACCTGTAATTTACATAATTAATAACTTCTCCCTCTTTCATTGTTCCTTTTCCCTCCTGCTGCCCGTTAAAAATATTCCATTGTTCTGTATGTTTCCAGAGAGTCTGCCAACTTTCTGAAAAGCTATGGTCTGATTTCAAACACTAAAATCATCACAAAACAAAATGGCACGTGACGGACATTTCAGACTCAAAGAACAGCCAGGACCTGCCTGAATTCCTTCTACTTCACTTTGGACATCTATAATGTGAGCATCTGTGCTCAGACTAGTCAGGCTTATTTCACTTCTCCGTTGATGAAGAAAAATCAACGCTTTTACAGTTTGACAGTTTGATGGGATTAACCTGGTGAATGCCTATGCTGAGGTGAATCCTGTCCTAAACAAGACTTGTTCTCTTCATTGCCTGCAGAAGGAACCAAGAGTGTTGAGCTTGGACATAAATGTATACCTTGCAGTTATCCAAAGTTAAATGAACTAAGTCTCACTGAGGCTGTCCTTTGTAAGCAGACAACTAATACATCTTTCTTGCCATCCTGTTTTGCAGTGTCACCCAAAAAGGTTAGCAGTAAAGAGGTGCTTAAAATGTCTGCTTCAAAATACTTTCTGAAGAAGCAAAGAAGGAGGATGTGTGAGAGCAGCCATAGTACCCACAGTCAGTGCCAATTCTTCTATGAATGGTTCAAGTCAGCACAACATTTTGTTAAGCTAACAAGAACCTTATGAACATGCCTGCAAATAACCCAAGCTCACTTTTTAGCAGGAATTACACTGTTAATTGAGTGCAGATGCTTCAGGTTGCTGGTCAGCTAAACAAACAGGTAAATAAGGGCAATAAGAGCAATCTGATGCAAAGGAAATTATATTATCAGAACACATGAAATTGTTCTTGTTCCTATGCAAATTAATCAACTGCAATTTACTCTGCTAGGTATGTGCATTTAGTCACAGCTAGGTAAAGGGTACAGTCATTCAAGACCATTCAGCTCAGGTACCATTTCTAACTGCTGTTCATTATGGAAAACACAGTTTCTGTTGCTTTGTTCTTTTCACTGCATGGAATGTCATCTGGAAATTACTTCATCTACCATTTCACCAATTTATTGAATGCATCTCTGATACATTGTTTGAATAGTAATAATTTATATAATTTATAATGCATACTAAAGAGTAAGCAGATATTAGTATGGTCCCTCTATGACAGGACAAGGAAACTCAGAGAAAAAATTTAGTAGTACTCTGGCAGTATTACACTGCCAATAGGTCCTACAAGAATAATTAAAATGTTTCACTTGTGCTCAGGTTCCTAAATCCAACAACTAAGCTGAATT
>VZTU01007665.1:314-10632 GCA_013400835.1 Zapornia atra | reverse complement strand
GACCTGCCCCTAATAAGCTATGCTGGCTGCTTCTAATCACCTCCCTGTCCTTCCTGTCCCTCAGCATAACTTCTAGGAGAATCTTCCATGATCTTCCCAGGTAGAGGGGTGAGGCTGACAGGTTGGTAGTTCCCAGGGTCCTCCTTCCTACCCTTTTTAAAAATGGCTGTGATGTTTCCTCTCTTCCAGTCGCTAGGGACTTCACCTGACTGCCATGACTTTTCAAGTATCACAGAGAGCGGCTTGGCAACTACAACAGCCAATTCCTTCAGGACTCAGTACTGAATTACTCAGTACCAATTACTTCAGTAGCTTTAAACCTTAATGCTTTTGACAAAAAATATTAATACGCACAGTTTGTATAATGTAAAGTATTTTCTTTTACAGAGTGGAAATTTTGACTGCTTAGAGTAGTGTGTTGGACTCAAGAACCTTTTTAATGTAAAAATGTAAGGAAATTATAAATCTTTAAAATACACTATGAGTCACCACAAACTCCCACCTCTGAAGAAAGCGTAAAATGAACCTTCAGTGTGTAATTTTGAAGCCAGTCAACATCAGTCTGATGACTATCCAAGAGACTGCCTAATTCGGGATCCATTTATCCTTTCTGCCTTTTATATAGCACCCTGCAATTAGTCAGGTTTAGGATCGAATAGACAGTATGCAAGCCTAAAGGAGTGTTGAACAGTGTTTAGAAGTGCATATGCAGCAATTAATCAGGACGTACCATATTTCCCAACCTGTTTTTCATGCATAAGGAGGACTACAGATGAGGACTACAGATGAGCAGAATTTAGACCACGCTTATATTCTGAGAGAAAAGCTTTCCTATCACTTCCAAAATCTCAGACATTCTCTTCAGGTTCTTTCCAAAGAGGACATTATCACTTGATGATACCAAGTGCAGTTTTAAGATTGTTCACTATGTCCCCGTGAAAAGTGTGCTGGAGGAAACCTAGACAGGAGAAGCAGTCAAACATCCATTCCGCTGTTCTTTGTACCAACTAATTCGAACATCTATATTGCTGAGCACATGAGGATACTTACAGCTTCTTCTTTTTCTGTCCATTTCTACAATGAATGCCAAAATGTCAGTGTGTCCTATGCATGAATGCCAAAATGTCATTGCAGTTTGCTTGGTGACAGGACGACCAGAGGTCTCTTAGTGTTGTTCAGTATTATGAGTGATTTTCTCCTGTTGTCAGCCCATGCTGACTATGTGCTGTTCTTCTGGAGGTATTTTCAAGGATGTTACCAAGTGACACCAAGGAGAGAGAAAGGGGACAGGGGGAGAAAGTAATAGGGGCACTGAAATAAGTGGTATCTAAACTTTAAGAGAAGCCAAAATCTTGAAAGGATTTTGGCAAATAGCATTTTATGGCCTCATTTGTCTTTCTTTTTCCTTTCTCCTCCTCCTTTCCATATGCTTCCCATAAACTTTCCAATTATTTTGAGATAAAGTTAACAAGAAGAAACACTTAAAGAAATAGCTCGCTGCTGATAAGGGTAGCACAGAGATTGGGTTGCTTGTGATTGGTGATAGACATGCAATAATAGTGAAGAACAGAGAAAACCCTGCCCTGTTTTTGCTGTGGAGCCTAAAGAACATAGCAGTCCTATAGTTCTAAGGGATTTTGATTATTTTTTTTTTTGTCAAATATCTCCTGCCTTTGTTAGAGCTTTCCATGTCACAGTAGTACAAAGTACAAAGTACAAAGAGAAGAGCAAGTTCAAAAAATCTAATGCAACCATGTCATTTATCTCCATCTTTCTTCACAGGGAGTTAAAGACAGTGCTTTAGAAAACTATATAGTAACTACTACTACTACTACGGAGGAACTTTATCATTTGGCAGCGGGCTGTCTTTCATGGCTTTCCTCTTCTTAAACATTCCCTGCAGCACCAGTCTTCCTGTTCGAGCTAACAGCTAAAATCTACAAGATACAGAAAATACATAGTTCTCTGACTTTTATTCCCAGCTTTGTGCTAGACACTATATTAAGTATTTTAGTCATGGTCTAAAGATACTTGTGAGTAGAGCTAGGATAATTCTTCACCTGAGTTTTTTTAATAGTAGCTGAAAAATGCAAACTCATTGCTGTGAAAAATCTGAACCTGTGCCAAGGCAGTTGAGTCCTTTCAGTTAAAAAAAAATCTTTGGGAAAAAGAACAAAATTCCCCTCAGCACATTCCTAGACTAGNAGTCATATAAAGCGTACATAGTAGAATAGCATCACTTTGGCAAACTTTGAATGCACGCACCTCAGCTGGGGGAAAACTGACAAAGCTTATCATATCTCACCCCAGATGTATATGACACTAGTCATATTAAAATTCCTTTCTGGAATGTGCAACACAACCTGCTTTATCTGGAAGACCTGAGTAAACAAGTGAAACAGAGACTTTAATGCATTTGAATTGGCCCTCTGGTTGGAGGAATCAAAGGACCAAGTGTTAGAACTGCACCTGGGAACGTAAATCCATCCTATAATTTAGACAAAGCTCTTAAAGAGGAGGATGCTGTAATGCATCACAGCTATTACTACTGAAGCTTCTCAAAAGTCAGTTAAAATGCAGATTTACCTGTTCCAACTTAGACACTATGGTTATTTTGCTAGCATACTTTTAAAAAAGAGTACAAATAAACTCTAAAACACTTTTCTTCATATGTGAAACAACCACACTTGTCAAATACTAAAAGAAAAAAAGAGGATATATTTAAAAGGTGCAGTGGTTTAGGTAACATATTTAATTTATTGAAATAAAATTCAGTTAATGCTTGGAGGATTCCCTAACATTGGTTTAACAGATGCAAGCGTATTGAAACTTCCTCGGGGTGGAGGCAAGATGTGGCTGTGTTTAGACCTTTCTGTCAGTTAAAGTAACAAAGACCACTTTTGTACTTGTTCTAAATTACATTATACAGAGCCATAGCAGCCTCTGAGTTAGGGAGTGTAAACTCTTATAGTCAGTAACTTGTTTATATCTACATTTTCCTCATTTTATGTGAATAAATGACTGCACAGAATACTCAGCAATAGCAGATCCACGTATTAATTTTGCATAGTCAGTCTTTGTAAGTTGGCATTTCCACTTGCAAAATGGCACTCTAGACCACGCTCTCAACCTCAGGTATTAAATAGAACTCTGTTGACTTGATATAAGCACAGTATATTCAGTCCGAATCTTCCCCTGAGCAGCAACATTTTATGTTTGCACATCTGGACTCACAAGGTCTCACGTGTGCCATAGTTGGGATCTGCCTAGCTATCCATTCACAAAAAAGCTTCTCTCACATACTAGGAACTACTGACATTGGAATAGGAACAATTACAGTCTGGATTTTCTTTCTGCCCATTCCTTTTTGGGGCAACACATGATCCTTCCAGCTGCACTGTCCTTATTGTATACACTGTTTAACTGTGCCTCCTTTTTAGGCCATCAGCTGTGAGGCATAAACAGAAATGCAATCCAAATTTTATCCATTAAAATGGGATATCAAGGCATCATTCCAGCCTATAAACAAAAAAGTCTAAAATATTCTTGATCCCTTCTGCTTTTGCATACTAGTGTAGTCTAGTGCATGACATAACCCTAAACAAATAATTAAAGGCAAACTTCACTGATGGTTGCAAAGGGAAAAAAAAGAAAGTTTTTATTTTACCACTTTATGATAGCTTTTTCCTCCTGCTTCTGACTTTCTGTTGACATTGGTGTTGCTTATCTTTTCCAGCCTCCCACACATATTGATTACCTCTCAAGCTGATGCCCTTTGTTCTCCCTTGACTTGCTGCTTTATCTGGCTCTGTAACACTTGTACATTTTTAGTTATTTCTGTTTGTACACATGCGCCAAATTTATCCTTGGTTTATTGCCAAGGAGTTACATCAAGTATAAATTTGACTCTCAATCTTTCTTGCTGCTTCTGAATTCAAGTTTCCAAACACAGATGAAGACTGCCTCCCCATGATGAAGTAAGTATTTATAGCACAGGGCTTGACCCTGCACACAGAGAGAAATACCAGGCCTCCAATCAAAGGTGCAGCTTCTTCATAAGCAGAAGCACATGATTTTAATTCTCTACTTTTTATTCAACTCAAGGTATCAAAAGCCTCTGCAAGACCAATAAACACATGTCTGTGTAGCATGTCTACTTGTGTGAGATCTGGCCTAAATGAACTTATTCACAAAAATTAAACTTAGATTAGAACTTGTGACAATCTCAGTATTTACCATCATTCTTTCATCACTCTATTTAAACTCATCACTATAAATCATGATCCTTTGAATTTTTTATGTTTTCATCCTATACCATAGAGTCCAAACCTTACATATGTGTTATCCAACGCACAAATTGAAAGATTTTATTTCCTTTTATTTGTTGCGATATATTTTTTAAATTTTCATTTTTAAAAGGATGAAAATGATTCATTGCTTTAAACCACAAAATTACGAAACTCATTTAAAATTTCTAAGTTTTAAGTGGTTTCCTAAAAAAAGATGGGAGAGAAATAATAGAAACCAACTTTGCTTACATTTTAAACATCTTAATCTTTTTCAATAATCTTATTTCAGAAAAAAATATTCTCCTGTTTGTATTTAACATTGAAGAATTCCTTCTGCTGTCTTTCCTGTTTTCTAGTACAGTGTGTCATTTACCATTTGTGATGTGCATCTATCTACAACTGTACCCCTGGCACATTTCTTTCACAAATTTAAGATGATACCTAATTTGAAAATGTACCCTAAGACATTTCAGTAGGTTCCTTTAGATGAGAACCTGGAGTCAGAATTTCTGAATTTCTTGTACCCACTGAGTTCATAGACAAGGATTGCGAATTACAAAGTCATGAAGACAGTGGATAAGGTGAAATAATTATTTCATTTATCAATCCTATGATGATAAAACTAGGGGGAAATTTATGATACTCATGGGAGATCAGTTTAAAGCAGATAAAGTACCTCTTTATACAGCAATCTGTGAACTTCTGGAACTTGCTACCACCGGGGCCATGGAGATAGGCATTACTAAAAGGTTTAGAAAAAGTTTAGACAAATTAAGCAGATCCTTAAAGGGACCACATAAGGTCTAAGCAGGGCTGTATTGCCTATTATTTATGATAGTGGGGAATTATAAGGGGAATGTTCCTCAGCATTGGTGAAGCTTACATGTTTTCTCAAAGTAGTATCTTGTAGCAACAATGTCAGAATAGGTTCTGGACTAGAGGAAAGTTCACTGGCCTGACCCAGCAGGGTGTTTTTCTTCTTCAGGGATGCTTCAGGATCTTTTCTGCATGTGTGACATCTACCCTCAGCAACAGACTTCAGATTAGTTTCAGGGAAGCCCAATGTTATTATTCCTATCTAGCTTTGCTGCAGTGCCAGTTAGTCTAAGAGAGCAATCTGCAATAGGTTGTCCTGTCTGAGCCTAGAATCCCTGGAAAAGGGAGGGATACACAGTGACAAAGGAGAGCCAAACAAGAACTGCCACATCTGCCAGTGCTTGCATGTTTAGGTATGTTCTGTGGACTTCCTTTGAAACTGACCCCACTTCCACACTCATGACCTTTGCAAAGCATTAACCCTTTGTGAATGTAGAGTTGCTTTGATTAGTAAACACACTTTTAGCTACAGATTTATGTCTTCAGACAAACACAGAGTTTTCCACTGGCCGATGTTTACTCGTACAAATTTATGTCACGCTATTGAGGATTTCTGCTGAAGAACTCTGTGCTTATCACTCTTTTTTCCCCAGCTTGCTATGGCTACACTGCTGAGCACATAGCTTTTGGTGTGTAACTACTGTACTGTGCACCTCCAAAGCTGATTTGAAGCCTTCTTTGCGACCTTCTGATCTTGAGCTGTCTGTTTGCCACTGAGTCCTCCAGCATAAGTTTGAGGAGGATGATGTCCCCAGGGGACAGCTGAGGACTGTGCCAGGTTCCAGCGACACTTCAGCAGTGCCCTGCTTCTCCTGGGAGTGATACGGAAACCTCTGTGACAGCTTTACACAGAGGTGAGTCTTCTGTGACTACCCGGGACGTGTCACATCTGAGTAACACACATCTCCTGGGTCACAATGTAGCATAAATGATAGAATATCATTTATTTTTAAAGCACAACTCTTATTTTTTATATGTAGAAAGTATTTTTAGTCCTTGTTATCAGAATCAACACAGCTTACTCAGCTTTGCTCTCAAAGTATAAAAAAATGCTACTCAATTTGAAAGCACCTAAAGCATGCATCATTTTCAAATGAGATTTTAATATATTTACCTATATAATTTTGCCTTCAGTGTTTCACTTTCCTTTAACTTTTCATGTCTTTGGGGAAGACTGGCAAAAATGGACAGACTTACAGTGAACTTTTTTTTTGGTCACATATCTTCCTCTCCACCTCTTTTGCACAAGGATTTTCCTTCTAGACAATAACAAAATGCTGCATTCTAATTTATTGTAGTGTAATCAGTTCAGCAATAAGCTAGCAGATACTATGCAGTCAATTCAAATGTAGTTGCTTTCTTTGTGATAAGGATAGAAAGGTAACAACATTAAGAAATGCTAAAGTAATCACAGTAAAGGCTGTAAAAATTTAAGTATGACTTCTCTTTTAATCACCTTGTACAACATAACTTTGAGGACAGCTTATTAATACCAATATTTTTAAAGATGTGGAGCCTTTTTCATCTTATTACTATAGGGTTCACTGTGATGTAATTACTTATTTTCATTTGTTTTTCCTAAACTAATCAATATAAAAAAAAATTCTCACAATAATTGTATACATATAGTTATATTGGGATTTGCATTTACTGATATAAAGTTGAAAAATTTGGTTATACATCAGGGAAAAATTTACTTTAAGAATTTTAGGTAGTGCTTACTGTAATCATTGAAAAACATATCTTCTCTGAGTAGCAGAATAGCAGGCAAAAATTAGAAAGTAACTTTTAAAGGCATCTCTAATCATACCATGTAATAAACTAATGAAGATTGTGCATTCACAGCATGAAAACCCAGAAGTGATGATTCCTTACTTTCTCTAGGAGATTTATTCTCATCATAAAACACTTCACTGGCAGAAGTCTTTCCTCATATTTATCTTACATTTCCCCTGTATAAAACTTCATTTTATTACACCACTGTATGACTTTGATTTACTATACTATATGCTTTCAATTATACTTCAAGTCCTTTTTATCAATTGCTGTGAGAATCTGACTTTTTACAGTGTTTGTGAAATCTCTTGATTCCTAGAGCAGTTTGGGACATAATAGTAATCAAAAATATAGATGAGAAACAGAAATTTTTGAAAGGATTACATTCTGGTACACAAAGCAATAAATTATATATTACATATACTACTGGGACAGTAATTATATGTTTGATTCAGCCTGCAAAGAAGGAAGGCAGTTAGGAGACTATATATAGTCTGAAGACAGCTTTGGCTTTCCATATTCAAGTGAAATTTTGCTGTTATTTTCCAGATAGGTGTGACTTTCACTAGTATTTAAAATAAATTAATGAATCTTTAAATGAGTGTATCAGTACACACATGAGAAACACAATATCTGAAACCTTGAATATTTTACAGGTTTCTTTCTTTTACCACTGGGGATTCAGAAATAAAATATTTTTTCTTATAATCTTTCTTGTTGACAGGTTCACATAAGTATTTTCAGTAAGTACTTTCCATTTCCTTCATGCTTCACAAACAAGGCCTGTGCAACTGTCCCATTTTTAGAGCAAAGAATTGGAACACAGGGATACATAATCTTGCCTGTGATTGAGGAGTCTTGCAGACTTTAGGTGAGCTTTCCACTGTTGGCCACCATTATGGTCAGGAATGAGAATATTTCTAACAAACAGAAGCATAATTATCATTAATAGAGCCTTGATCTGGAGAATTGAGCTCTGATATGAAGCATTTTTACTGTGCTGATGTGCTTCCTGGGATCTGCTGTGGTAGAACAGTTAGGAGAGAAATTTCCTTATGGCTTGATACATAATTTATTGTTGCCCATGATTTTCTTGTCAAACATATCATGTGGTTATGAAACCTGTGGTTTTCAAAGGCAAAAAAAGAGAGAGATTTTTACAAATTTAACCCCACCATAAAAGCCAAACTTCCTACTTTCAACATGCATGATACACATAGTGTGCAGTTTAAAATGCTAGGGAGTTTGGATCTACCTTTGGGAGTAAAGTAGTTCTGAAACTATCCTCTGGCATCCCCTTAGCCATGCTAAAGGTTGAGTGTGAATTTAGCTTGTATATTGCAGATATTATCTAAACTTAGGTGACCTTTGCAATAGCTTTGACCTCAGTCGAAGAATATGTATAATAATATCCTAAATTAGTCAGACTTCCCTCACCATGTATGTGTTCTACCTTTATATTTCTCACAGAACTCACTTTCTTGCCTAGTAGTTACAAACTGAAATTCGTACCAGCAAAACAATGATCTAATAATAACAATGATCACTAGAATACCAATGATACTAAAAAGGCAAGCACTGGACATTGTCAGTCATCCAAATGTATTTGTTTTCTCCTATACAACACACAGTTTGACAGTGTTCTTTCAACTCATACAGTTAAAGGATTTTGGCAGTTATTTTTTTTATATACAAGCTTACCACAGCACAGTTTCTCTTGCACAAGAAAGTCAGTTACCAATTTATTGCAAAAAAAGGTGAACTCATGCTTATTTTGTATAAAATATTATGGAAGAGTACAATGGAATACTCTGTAGCCAAAGGAGGTGTTTTCTTAAAGTCTGCATGAAAAGAACTAGAGAGATGAAGATCATCAGCCCTGCTTTGAGTATTATCAATCCTAAACCTCTAAATAGCAATAAGCCTTGGGTGGAATTAACTTTCAAGTCCATATGACGGGAAATTTTACATTTAAACCTCATAGTACCAGAAACCCCATGAATAATCACTATTAGATATTCACTAAACAGTTAGGTTCTTTGAAATCAATTCATCTGGAGAGATTGATATAGCCAGGGTCCATATTTAAACCAAATATAAAAAATTGTCCCTTATCTGGTTTTATATATAATCTAAAACCAAATCAAGATGAGGGGATGAAGAATTTCTAAAAAATATTGAGGTGAGATGTTTGCTGTTACTGTGGATCTACAGGGTGGATGAATCTAGTGTTCCCAGCACCAGGTATAACTGGAGGACAAAACAGGCTGAGCTCTGACAAGCTGCTTCTGCTGGTAGGCAGTCATTTAACAGCTATCCTGCTCCGGCAGCATCAGACACCACTTGTCTACCTTTCTGTTCTGCCCTCCTACCTCCATCCCAAATGATTATCACCCTTGGCAAAGCACATGATCCCAGAGTGCCTCAGCTGAGATTTCTCAGCTTCACTTCTTAATTTCACCACTTCCTTCTCAATCCAGAAAGTCCCACCAGATACAACTGTTCCGACACAGACTAGTGGAGCAGAAGAGAAGCCATAGCACTGTGCATGAAGGATTTGCCCATGACATGCAGTTGTGTGTAAGAAATGTCAAAGACTGGTATTTCACAGAATCACAGAACCACAGAATAAATGGTAGGGGATGGAAGGGACCTCTGGATATCATCTAGTTCAATCTCCCTGCTAAGGCAGATCACCTAGAGGAGGTTGTGTTCTGTCAGGTCTTGAATGTCTCCAGGCAAGGAGACTCTATAACCTCTCCAGGCATCCTGTCCCAGTCCTCTGCCACCCTTGGAGTAAAGAAGTTTTTTCCTCATGTTCATACAGAACTCAGTGTTCCAGTTCATGCTCATTGCCGCTTGTCCTGTCACTGAGCACCACTGAAAAAGAGCTTGGCCCAGCCTCTTGATATCTACCCTTTAGATATTTAAGTGTTGATGAGATAATCTCTGAGTCTCCTCCAGGCTAAACAGACCCAAGTCTCTCAGCTTTTCCTCATAAGAGAGATGCTCCAGTCCCCTCATCATCAAGAAGAATCAGATAAGGCCTGTCAGTCTGATCTCAGTGCTGAAGAAGATCATTGAATGGGTCGTGTGCTATTGCACAGCACATGCATGACAACTGGGTAATCAGGCCAAATCAACATGGTCTAAGAAAGGCAGGTCCTGCCAAACTAACCTGTTCACCTTCTATAACAAGGTGACCTGCTTAGTGGATGAGGGTAAGGCTGTGGATGTAGTGTACCTTGACTTCAGTAAAGTCTTTGACACCATTTCTCACAGCATACTGCCTGAGAAACTGGCTACCACTGTCCTGGACTGACACAGCCTGTGGTAAATGGAGCTAAATCCAGCTGGAGGCCAGTCACAAGTGGTGT
>VZTU01007659.1:0-10365 GCA_013400835.1 Zapornia atra | reverse complement strand
CCAGACCAGTCTGGGATTCTTTGTAAAATAATCCACATGAGGTTTCTCCATAAACAAGAGCCTTTTGGTATCTAACCCCAGAGCTGCTGCTACTAGAGTGTGACGTGTGACCCTTCTGCCTATTAATCCTGGGAAGGTGCATGGCTTTGCAGTGAGGTGGCATTGGGCAGAGTGTGAATCAAACAGTCACTGATTTCCTCATCCTTTGTCTTCACATTTAGACTGCCAATGGCCACGTTAAATAGGTGTGGACAATAAGTATGAAAAGCCACCTGAGGCAAACTGTGAACCAAAAGACTCTGTGTTCTCAGATGATGAAGAGAACAATTCGTTGGATTGTCCATCCATGAACCAAAGGCCCAAAAAGAAGGATCGACCCCTTGAGGTACTTCTGTATTGTCAAGGCTCCTCCTTCTGTGACATTCCTTGAATCCTCAGTTGAATGAACATCTGTCTCTGATCTAAAACCACAATACATTTCTGGTCTTTCAAGGGTGGGTCTTGCTATGTCTGTGCTCAGTGGGTTTCCTGAAGTCTGAGTTGGTGCCCCTGGAGATGATGGTTATAAAATGGGGCTCCAGAGCTGGATCTGAATTCTAAAACTCAGATCTAGCTCTACACCACGTGCTAATCTGGAGGTATTTTGGGGGAGAAGATTTGAGTATCAACTGCTACTTGATTTTTCATTTCTCTAGGGGAAAACCTACCCTCACTCCCAAGTCAGGATAGTTCTGGTGAGAGCAGCCAGCACCCACAGCTGGAGCGCTCCCAGTTCAGACCCCAGTCCCTCTAGCCTGAGTTCACACCCAGCCAAACCCCACCAAAGCCACTGCAGCTCTCCCTCCATGACTTTGATTGGGGGGGTTTTGGCACTGTAAAGAAGTATGCTTTAAGTTGCTTCATGGAAACAAAAGAACTAAAGGGCAGCATTTTGTTGTGGAGGAAATGAAACCTGAGTGGGAGATGCTGTAGGCAAAGACTTCTTCTAGATGTGGGCAGGGTGATGGAGCTGCAGCCAGCAGCTCTCAGATCTGAGCTAGGAGATCTCCACTGTGGGGGAGCTGGGTTTGTTCCACCCTTCAGTATGAAGGAGCAGGGGCAGTGTGGTTTGGCTAGCAGTTGTATGCCCTTCTGGTGGGTTGTCCTACCTCTGGGAGCTCTTGCCAAAAGCTGGGCTGCCCTGTTCTTACCATGGAAAGGTGCAGCCTCTGTAGCTGCTCTCAGAACTGCCCAGTGGCCTCCCAAGGCAGGCAGAGCTATTCATGCATATAGGGATAGGACAAGGGGTAGCAGGTTTAAACTAAAAGAGTGTATGTTTAGATGAGACCTAAGGAAGAAATCCTTCCCTGTGAGGCCCTGGCACAGGCTGCCCAGAGCAGCTGTGGCTGCCCCTGGGTCCCTGGCAGTGTTCAGGGTCAGGTTGGATGGGGCTTTGGGCACCCTGGGCTGGTGGAGGGTGTCCCTGCCCATGGGAGGGGGGTGGGACCTTGAAGATCCCTTCCAACTCAAACCATTCTGTGTTTCTTTGATTGCTGATTGAAGAGTCTTTACTGGCTGCTTTGTTTTATCAGAGCCATGTGGCTTCCCAAGGGAGCAGCCCTCTCCAAGCTGCAGGAGGTACTGCTGTAATGGTCTGGCTGTGTCCCGTGGCTCAGCAACTCTGAGCCAGTAGCTATGGAGCCTGCTGTGGGGTGGGTGCCTGCCTGCCACACACAGCTGCTTTCTTCCTCAGCTCTTCTCCTCCAGCTGTGCCTTTCTGGGTGCAGCCATCCCATCCTGCTCTGTTGTGCCTTTCTGGGTGCAGCCATCCCATCCTGCTCTGTTGTGCTTTTGGGATTCACAGTGGGGACTTGGAGTAGGATTTCAGGTGTGGAAGATGGGGTGAGGTGCTGGAGTAATCCCATCTCTGTGAGAAACTACTTGGGGCAAGCTGGAAGAGATGGAGATTTAGATGGAGACCAAACCAAGCCAAACCTCACCATCCTGCAGTTCCTTATCTATAGCAATAGTTCACCTTGCTGCATCATGGTCATGGGGAAACACAGCACGATCCTGGGTTTGAAAGTCCTATAAAAGACACATGACAGAGTCCTCATGAGTGGTAAGAGCCTGTTGTAGTCTGACAGGTGAATAGGTTGATGCTGTTAAAGGAAAGTGAGCTTTGGATGTGTATGTAAGTGGAGTAGAGCAGCTTACCAGGCCCTGTGCAGGGGGGTGTGATGCTATGACAGGCCTCCACGCCGAGCAGTCATGCTCCTCCACAGCATCTGGTAAACATTTCCTTTGATGAAGCTCACAAGACACAATGCCATGCCAGAGCTCACCTGAGAGAAGCATGCACTGCACATGGGGAGTTTGGGGGTTTTTGTTTGGGTAGGGTTTTTTTGGGGGTGGATTTTTGTTCCCCTTAGTCTACTTAATATCTGTCTCAGTCTGGAGAAGAGGGTTAACCACATCAGACCAATTTCATGGGGCTGGTCTGGCTCCTCCTGGGCATTGAGAGCTCCTTTTTAAAGTTCTCTGCATCAGCCTACTGCAAGGCAGAATTGCAATTATTGGCTTCTAAAATCCTTTCAGTGGATGGTGTCTGGCCTGTCTCCCAAGTGAGGGGCTGACCTTGTGTGAGAATTGCAGTCCTGGTGTGTTTCACCTTGGGGGACCCTTTGTAACACCCCACTGAGCTGTGCCCTCAGAGGGGCTGGGTGGCATGGGAAGCCCCAGAGCTGGCTTTCTGACACCAGTTTGCTCTCTTGATCCAAGAGCTGCTTACTGTAAATGGCACCAATTTGTCTATTTTGACTCCTTCAACCCTTATTAGCAATCCTTAGCTGCACCTCTCAGCAGGGGCTGGAGGGGAAAGGTGTAACCCAGCCAAAAGACCACAATGGCTTTCCAAAGGGGTTACTCCTCAGCGCATCGCTCATTAATGATCCACAGGGCCAAGACCTGCTTCTCCCTTACTCCATGCCTGGAGTGGGATCGTTAGGACAGAGGCCCCACAAAGATGGGTGAGTTTTAAGGAAAGGCAAAAGGTTTCCTGTTGTGCTCCTGAAGTTCCTCTCCCATTTCTGCAGGCACCGCCTAGGACCCTTCGGCCTCGCTTCAGGAAGAAAAGTACCTCGTCCTCTGCCACTGAAACAATGTGAGTGCAAGGAGCCAATAGCACCAGGAGCCACAGAATGTCTCTCTTCTGCCTTAAAGAGCTACTCCTTCCTGACATAGGGAGCAGCAGTGGGCTGGATGTGCTTTGATGTGCAGCGTTGTAGACATGGCCTTTCTCTCTCCTCTCTCTGTATCCTCCTGTTCTCCTGTCCCTGAGGTGGGTAGGACAGTGTGGCACACACCTCGGGGTGCAGAGCCTCCTCTCGTTTGCAGGGTGTACACCCACTCACAAGAGTGCTGTATGGCTGGGTGTGTACACCTCTCCTTCGTGTCTGCATAGCTCTAGCTCTGTGAATGCACAGCAGAAACAGACATAGTTCCTCATGGTGATACATTGACAGTGTATTTATTATTTATTCTTACCATTACTGAAGTGGATTCGCAGGAGCCATGGATTTCTCTTTCCTCCCTTCCTCCTCAAGACTCTGAACCATGTAACAAATGGCAAAGTACTTTGGCTGTACAAAATGTCTGATGCTCATTAGCTGAGCTGCAACTCTGTTCCTCTTTCTGCAAGTAAATCACCTGTTCTGAGAAAATCCTTACCCTAAAACCCAGAGAGACAGACCCACTTACAGAGGACAAGGAAGAGACACACAAGAGAAAAGAAATGGTTTCCACGAGGTAATGAAGGGGGAGTTTTAATCTTTTCTCAGCCTGAGCCAGGAGAGTATTGTGTGGAAGATGGTGGTGGCTAGAACAAGTGCATCCTATCACTCCTGGAAAATGTTCTACTGCCTGTTTCCAAGCAGCTTGAGCAAGCCAGGTTAGTGCTAGCTTCAGCCACACAAGTTGAGGTCACTTTAGTGACACGCTCCCAGGGGAATCACACCTCCCTCCCCTGCCTGCAGCAGAGTCAGTCCTGGTGCTCTGCTCTCCCTACGAGGTGCTGCGGTTCTCCTGGGATGAGCAGAGCAGGGAGCTGAGTCTGAGCCAGCCTGGAGGTTCTCCTGTAGCATGGAGTTTGGTTAGAACCACACAAACCAGATGGAGTGGTGTATTTGTATCCATATATAAATGAGAAATATAAAAGAAGAGGAAGACGTGGTAGGGTTTGTGTATTTGTGCTTCGAGTTGGTGTCTCTTGTAAGTGTTGAGCATGTGAGATTCACACAGAAGTTAATTACGTGGCCCTTTGTGTTTGCTTTTGGACCTGTCACATAGACTAGAGGCATTTAGCATTACGTAGGATGTGGCATCACTAATCATAGAATCATAGACTGGGCTGGGTTGGAAGGGACCCCAAGGATCACAGAGCTCCAACCCCCCTGCCACAGGCAGGGCCACCAACCTCCAGGCCTGGAGCTACACAAGGTTGCCCAGGGCCCCATCCAACCTGGCCTTGAACACCCCCAGGGACAGGGCACCCACCCCCTCTCTGGGCAAATGGATCAGTACACGGGCTTGACGCTGATCAGTTCTGTTAATCTAGTTCAGGTGCAGCAGGATGCCAAGAGCCAGCTTGCATCAGGCTCAGAGAGAAACCTGCAGTGGCCTTTGAAACCTTTCCTCTGCCAGATACACATTGATATCCCAGCTGTCCCTGGCTGATGGATCCCTGAGGTTTCCCCCAGAGCTTCCTACGCATGTGGGGAAGACAGAAACACATTCTACGCACGCACAAACGCTGATCTGACCTGGCTAGGGAGTGGAAAAAGCAAGCAGGTATTTGGTCTCCTTACCTGAGAATTTTATTTCCTTTACATGTGTTAAATCAGTCATCATTTGCAATGAGTAAGAAGGGAAAAGTCTTCAGAAAGTAAATCATAAAAGCCAACAAACCCTTCTAAGTAGGAGCTGGTCCTTGGAAGATACTCAGCAAAAGCTTTGAGGACCTAAGCCTGTGTGCTTTATTTTTAAGCAGCTTTAGAGTTTATTTGATTTCTTTTGGCAAACATTGAAAAAGAAATAGGAAAAAAACCTGTCTGCAGCCTTAGCAGAAACTAAAAGCCTGTTGCAAACAAGCCATGTTTCCCTGCCATGCGTTGGGCTGCTGGGGGATATAAAAAGGAGCTGACAAATTTGCACTGAACCATACCCAGTAACATAGAGCTACAGAACAGCTGACAAATTCTACCCTCAGCCCTGCTGTATTAACATTGATTCTCACTAAAATGATTAAGTGTGTGTCTAATCTGCTGGTTTAACTGTAAACTTGGCTGTTGAGCATTTCTGAAGTGCTGAGGTGAACTAGCTGGCGAGGCCGTTGCCTTATATCTGTGGAAACCTTCACTGTATAAAGCAGCAAAATAAACCTTTTCCTATCTCTGGCAGAAATGTATGAATTTATCAGTGGAGCTGTATATCTGTGTATAGATAGACCAGAACCCTCAACAGCCCAACCCTGTACCACTTATGTGCTGTAGTGTTCTGTAGGAGAGAGACCGGTCCTTTGCTTCCCTGATTCCTCATCTTCCACACACAGGTTGTTTACAGGTGTTGCCCCAGCTCTGTCACTTGGCTCTTTCGCTGCTGGTGTTCATGCAGAACAAACACCAGGCAGTGAAGTCGGTTGGGTTTGGTGGTTGTTCTTTTTTCGGGGCGGTTTTTCTCTGCCAAGGAACGAGCCCGATTGCTGCGCTGATGCTGACCCCACCCGGCAGAGGAGAGTTTGCAGGACTTGAGGGAAGAGAGGCTGGCTGGCTGGTGGATCTTAGGTGGGTGGTGTGATGGGGAGTAGTTTGCAGCTTCCTCCCAGCTCAGGCTCCGAGGGTGCAAGCCGGCTAACCTCTGGCAGATTATTCCTCCTGAAAGCAAGCAGCCTTTCGGCTGATGGTTTAAAATAACAACAGATCTGTCTTAAGTAAGCAAAGCCCAGTTACAGGGGGCTCTGAGGCAGCTGGCCTCTCTGATCAGTCCCACAGGGCAGGCAGCCGCCTCCCAACGGCTCCAAGCTGTCCTGAGAACGTAACCTGAAAGGGACTGGCCAGCCCTAGAAAACACAGCCTTTATCCAGCACACAGCTGGAGTCAAACTCACACTGCTTCAGGCAAGTGAAATTGAGGGGAAGGAAAACACAGCTGAGGATGGTCCATGGTAAGTGGGCTGTGCATCATCTCACCCAGCCAAGCTTGAGCAGCTCAGCACAGCCCTCAGCACCTCCTTTCTTGTCATGGGGGCCAGCATCAGCGCAGTCTCAGCCATTGCCAATTGCTGCATCAGCATCACATCAAATCCAGCCCAGACAGGCTTCATGCCTACCCCTGCCACCATGGGATGAATCCCACACTGATCCCAATTGCCAGCGCAGGAGGAACAGAGAATCAGGCTGTTTATTCCCAGTGAGGGAGAAAGCTGCTCAGAGACAGGCGATGCTCCCTGGCCTCATGTGAGCAGCCTGCTGCCTCTGACTGCTCTCCACGTGTCCTGTTGTGATGGAGCCCTGGTACTTGTGCCCCACTGCTCACTCATCACAGCCTGCTCCCTCTTCTTGCCCTCCGCGACCTCGTTTGTGGTGGCNCGTGATGGAGCCCTTGTACTTGTGCCCCACTGCTCACTCATCACAGCCTGCTGCCTCTGACTGCTCTCCACGTGTCCTGTTGTGATGGAGCCCTTGTACTTGTGCCCCACTGCTCACTCATCACAGCCTCCTCTTCGCTCTTCGCTTCGGGTACCTGGTTTGAGGCAGCAGAGAGCCCTGCGTGGGGGTTTGGGTTTAGACCAACTGTTTAAGGGTCCTAATTGTGCACATCCCATGACTTCCTTCCCTCCTGTGCTGGGTAGAAACAGACCTGTGGTGAAATGGTACTCTGAATGCCTCACCAGGATGGCCATGGCACCAGTATTCCAGTACTGGTTTCGTTACACTGCTCAATATACATCTTGAATAAAGTCTTAACCTTTTTCTTTAAAAAAAGATTAAAAAAAAAGGAAAACCTCTTTAGTCTGTTCAATGTATCTGGCAGGCCAGAATAATTACTTTGATGGCTGTATTATTTTTAATCTCAATTCTGGCTGACTGTATATAGATGTATTCACTAAGTGCTGCATGTCCTTCAGACCTTCTTTCTGTATTATGAACTGGAAAAAAAAATACAGCTACTGAACACTCTGAGTGGATTCATTGTACAGCAAACTCTCTCACTATACAGGTGGGATAACCATGACTAGCTACTTAGTGATGGGTTAATTATTAGTTAATTATTAACTACTGCTAGAAGCAACTCCCTTCTTCCCCTTGTAGGGAAAAATTGTGTTGCACCCCTTGGCAAAACCAGTTGCATCCATCGTACACTCCAGCAGGACCCTGTAAGAAATCCCTTGGCTTTGTTCCATACAGGCAGTGACCAGAGCTGCACTGTGTAAGGTATGAGGAGGCTTAAAGAATAAACAGGACACTCAGAACTCACTGCTGGGGGAGGTAGTGCAGGCCTGAAGAACATTGTACTACTCAGCAACCAACACAGAATCACAGACTGGTCAGGGTTGGAAGGGACCCCAAGGATCACAGAGCTCCAACCCCCCTGCCACAGGCAGGGACACCAACCTCCAGGCCTGGAGCTACACAAGGTTGCCCAGGGCCCCATCCAACCTTGCCTTGAACACCCCCAGGGACGGGGCACCCACCCCCTCTCTGGGCAGCCTGTTCCAGCCCCTCACCACTCTCTCTGGAAAAAACTTCCCCCTAATATCTAATCTAACCCTTCCTTCCTTCAGCTTCACTCCATCCCCCTTGTCCTGCCAGTCTCTGCCCTTTGAACAAGCTGATTCCCCTCCTGTGTCTCTGCTCCCTTCAGGGACTGGCAGGCTGCAATGAGGTCCCCCCACAGCCTTCTCTTCTCCAGGCTGACCCAACCCAGCTCCCTCAGCCTCTCTCTGTAGGGCACAGGATGCAAAGGGTGCTTTCTTGGAATGACATCAGGGGGCCAGTAGAGTTTTAAATCACTTTCAAAACCTGGATGCAGCCATGAAACATGGGATTTTTCTGTGGCCTCCAGCATGGAGACATGGTGACAGTTTGGCTGGTTCCATGGCAGACCCCCACTCTCCCCTTCCCCGAGGAAGGCTCCGCTCAGTGAGCTACCCGTAAGCACACAGCAAAATACACCCTGGGGTGATTTACATGTGTTTCTTTTAAAAATTTTAAGATCAATTTGTGTGGAAATAACTAACTTTTAGTATGTTTGGACTGTTCATCAACATACATCCGTTACACCCAGCCACAGGAAGCCAAACAGATGTCAGAACAGCTTACTTCTTGTCAGTAAAACACAAACTGCGGCTCCAAATCATCTTGCACCTTCCTTTATTTTAGGCATTGTCCAGAATTCTGCCCAGATGATATTCACACCTTTATTTAGAAAAGCAACAGGCTTAACAGATGTATGTTCTGAAATTAAGACCTTAGCAGGTGTCCCTCTTCCCTAGAGGGACAAGAATGAAACGGAGGGTTCTACACTCGAAGATTTGTGCGATCGTGGTACTTCTGGTAGGGATCATCAATGTACCAATTCCTTCTTTTCCAGAAAGAAGTGGTCATCTTGTCAAGGAGCTTACATTGTGTTCTGGTGCACAGCACCAGCTCTCTCAAACGCTTCCTCTGGGCAGCTGACTTCTTCCACAGTTTCTTCTTATAACCAGCCTGTCAGGAGGAGAACGCACAGAACATTTTAAGTGGGTTGCTGCAAAGACACACACTCACACAGCAATAGAATCCCAGACTGGGCTGGGTTGGAAGGGACCCCAAGGATCACAGAGCTCCAACCCCCCTGCCACAGGCAGGGCCACCAACCTCCAGGCCTGGAGCTACACAAGGTTGCCCAGGGCCCCATCCAACCTGGCCTTGAACACCCCCAGGGACGGGGCACCCACCCCCTCTCTGGGCAGCCCGTTCCAGCCCCTCACCACTCTCTCTGGAAAAAACTTCCCCCTACTATCTAATCTAACCCTTTCTTCCTTCAGCTTTAATCCATCCCCCTTGTCCTGCCAGTCTCTGCCCTTTGAACAAGCTGATTCCCCTCCTGTGTCTCTGCTCCCTGCAGGGACTGGCAGGCTGCAATGAGGTCCCCCCATAGCCTTCTCTTCTCCAGGCTGAACCAGCCCAGCTCCCTCAGCCTCTCTTTGTAGGGGAGCTGCTCCAGCCCTCTGAGCATCCTCGTGGCTCCTCTGACCCCCCTCCAACAGATCTACCTGGCAAGCAAACCAGGGCCAATTCCCCACTTTCAGGAAGATGAGTCTCTTCACTTCCACACCAGCTGCTGCCCTCTAACGGAAGGAAAACAGCCCACTGACTACAAAGATGCTTGTAATACCTAAAAAAGAAAAGGTCTTACCCTTCTCCTAACCCAGAGGCCATTGTGCAGCCGGAGAAACCTGTCGAGGACAGCTTTCACACTCTTCCTCTTCCCACTCCGCAAGCTGCAGTAGGTCAGAGCCCTCGCAGGCTGCTGGAGGATACTGGGCAGCAGAGATGTGACACTGGCAAAAACAAACCCAAAACAGAGAAAGAACAGGAATGAAACATCTTGCTGATGCAGGCACCAGCTCTTTCAGGTGAGGAGAAACCAGACCTGGCTGTGACTTGTCTGGAGGAGGTTACCAAGAACTCCTCGAGCGTGGCAGCACAGTGATGACAGAGGATGCTTGTGTGAATGAATGCTCACGGCCGTGGAGGGGGGGCTCCAGTCAGCCTTCACCTCAAAGCCAGGCCACGCAGATCCGCTTTTTTCATTCACCAAAAACGCTCAAACATCCAAGTGTGAGCGCCTGCCTGCCGCTGCTAGCTGGGAAGGACTTACAGACTGTCATTCGGCAGCAAAAGACACGGTGCCCGTTACAGCACGGCCGTTTGCACAGCCTGGGTCGGTACACTGCATTCCACCTTCACCCTGCCTCAGGCACCCCCTGCCTCAGGCACCCCCTGCCTCAGGCACCCCCTGCCTCACGCACCCCGCTTCACCGGCGCGGCGAAGGGCTGAGCCCCAGCCGCGGCCCAAGCGGGTTCCCAGCCCCAGCCCTACACAACCCCCGCTGCACGCCGCACAGACTGTACCTGCTGAGGACCGAGCTGCCGGGCCAGCTCCCCCAGGGCAGCCGCGGTTTCCACAGCGGGGCCGGTGCCCGCCCCTGCCTGACGCACGGCGCCGAGAGGCTGCAGAGAGCGCGTCCCGCGCCGGGGCCGAGGGCAGCCCGCGGGGCCCAGCGCCGCAGGATCCCTGCGGAGGGGCAGATGCTGAGGGGAAGGCCGGACCCTCCGGAGACTCC
>VZTU01007652.1:13607-27489 GCA_013400835.1 Zapornia atra | reverse complement strand
TGCAGCTCTGGGAGGAGATCGTCAAGGTCCATCCAAGGTATTCGGGAAGGTTACTGCTAGGTGCACAGTTTAACGTGGTCGGGGCGTTTTGGTAAATACCAGTTCAGCATTCAGACTTATGCAGTGACACATACCAGAACTTTGACACCATATAAACACTGGCATTACCTTGTGCTTGTAACCTGCAGCAAGCTTTTTGTGTTACAACCTTGCATTTTTATGTATATGCAAGGGAAGACTGGGTGCAATAAGTAGATCCAAGAGTTGAGCCTGAGGGGAACTTCAAAACATGGCCCATAGTCCAGGCAGGCTGTGGTGCCTTAACTCAGCTGCACACGAAAACTGAGCTACATTATTAGCCTGTGGAGAAGGTGAGATGTCTCAAGGAGGGACCAGGCACAGCCAGAGAAATGAACAAGAGATTCATGGTAATGTGCAGGTTTGCTGTTAGCTGTTGGTCTGAGCTTATGGCACACGTCAGAAGGCAGGTTGGAAGGAGAACTAAGGCCTGCCACCAGCATCCAGCCACTCAACTCTTCCATAAGAAATAGGCTCAGCCACTTTCAAGTGCCTCTGCTTTGAAAAAAAACTAACAACCCTGTTGGTTGAGCTTCATACGGAGACAGGTCCTGAGCAAGCACTTTAAGGACCCCTGCAGCACTGGTGCTTTTTGGTGTGTCAGCAGAAATCTTCCCTCAGGTCAAGGCTGAAGGAAGGTGCTCAGTCTTACAGACTCTCACAGACAAAAGTGTAGCAGCATTTTCAAGGGGGTGAATGGTAAAAAAAAAAAAGTAAGTTACAACAGAGGTTGAGGTTCTTGGGATTTAGTGCTGAATGTACTTGAATTTCCGTAACTTTGGACTTAAGTGCCAAAGTCTTCCTTTAAGCACCCACCCTTCTTTATTATGTCTACTCTCAAAGGCTATTAAAAAACCCAAATACAACTGCTATTTAGTAGTGGCACCTGTTTGCAAATGAGAAGCTCTAACCAAATGCTAGAACAGCAGGCCTTTTCCTCACAGAGAATTGAGGCCAAGTGGTTTTGGGAGGAGGCAGTAGGGAATGAGTGTATTTTACTTTGCGGTCTATTACTTGTGTCAGAAGCAGCAGCACCTTTGGTCGGTTCACCATAGTTTGTCAACTTCCTCCTTTTATGAATGACTTGGAGCAGTACATTTTGCATGTGCAGTTACTTCACAGTGGCCTTCTTGGCAAACACTTCTGCTCCTAGCTTTTCTGGAAAAACTCAACGTAATTGCAGGGCATTGACCACAGACTTCTATTCACATCGCAAATGGATATTCAGGCTGCAGCTTGAGCGTACTTGACAATGCTCTTCTGTTACACCCATTTTACCCAATGAATTAACTTGCAAGTGACATTAATTAGAGCTCATCCTTCTAATGGGCACTTCACTTCCATAGTTGAGCTCTGTTCCTCAGTGGCTTGTTTTACTTTCATACAGTCCCTCCCTTCAGTGTGCCCTCTGAGTCAGTGCTACTGTGTTTTGCACAGCCTGTGCCTTGCCTGCGTTTGTCTATCTGGCTGGTAGGAAGTAAGATGATGTTTACTTGTACCTTTTGGTGTGCCTACTTGTTTCTAGGCAATACAGCTCTCTGCCATCTGTGTCAGATTTTGTAGTCTCGAACAATAACAGTTATCAGACCTAACGTAAAATGTTGGCATGCTTTTTCTGCTGATTTGCATTGCCCTCGTAATCACTACGTGATTACACTCTAGTCATGAAAGCAACTTCCTGCTAATGGTATCCAGAGCTGTGGACTCTCACAGCAACGTATCACAGGTATGAAATAAAATATATAGAAGATCTGCCAGAAAACACACCATATCTGCCCTCTTCGTTCTGTTGCCAGTCATTACCAACAGCAGATTTCAGACCTGTAAGTATAAAAGACCCAAAGCCTCATGAACTGTGAGGTTATACAAGAGCAACTCTTTGACCACTGCATCTTGATGAGATCTTGCAAACAGTACTTCTGGCCATGTAAGAAAATCGCTCCTGTCCAGCCAGACTGAATCAGGGGAACATTTCCTTCTAATCCCAAATTGTGAGGCTGCTAGCTCTTGAGTTACCTACTTGTAGCAGCTGCTGAAGTGGGTCTGATATACGTTGAGTGCTTCCATGACAAATCCAGTTCTCAAATTCTGAAAATTAGGTAATGAGCTTGTTTTTCCTTAGCCACCACAAGAACATCCAAGAGTAGTAGGAGGGCATTTGTAGTAATTTTTAAAGTGTATATGAAGCAAAGTTGCATAAGTCTCAGTGGTATTTACCTCAGCTGCCCTAGACTGTGCACCAGTTTGTTACTTAATGAAATCTCATGGTTAAATGCAAACACTCTATTTAGAAATCTATCTGTGCTCCTGCCAATCCCCTTCAGGCTTGCTGTCATCCGAGATCAAGTGGTTTTTGCTGTTCAGCAGGAGTACGTGCTTCTTGGAGATCAGCTCCTGAACCTGCAGCCCGGAGACGAGGTTGCCATCATCCCACCAATTAGTGGAGGCTGAACCTACCCAGGTTCTGCTAGGTAGGTATCATTTCTTGCTTAGTTTTCTATGGAGTGTCATCCTGTGATACAATATTTCATGAATTCTGTATAATGTTCCAATAATATTTTTTTGTTGCTGTTTAGATCCAGAGATGTGATTGCAGTTCTCTCCCTCCAATACTGTTCTGAGAGAGCATTACCTTGCATTTCCTGCTGGAGAGAGACATTGTATTGACCAGAAACTGTAAGCTGGTGCACCAATAAATGATTAACACAGATGCAGTAAATGGAAGAAAATTGCCAGAGGTCAGGCATTGATTTGGACTTGGGTTTTAGGTGTCGCTATACTTTTGTAGGTGTTTCTGGCTGCTAGTAGATACCCAGATACCCTTATTTAAATAAATAAGCTAATAATGAAAAAACCTCCTGCCACTTTTTAGTAGGAAAGTTGATGCTGAAAAAGAGTTGACTGCTACTTAAAGAAAACCTTTGGGGTTCTTTTTCTGCTGTCAAAGGAACAGATGTCTTTAGAATAGCTCAGGTTTTTTGCATACTTGAAAGTGCAAGTCCATATATTTACTGCAGCTTATTCTGTTGCCGCTCCTCAAAACAATTACTTCCCTTATAATTCTTGAATGAACTGATGATTGGTTTCTGCTCAGATAAATTATAGATGTCTCCTGTGTCACTGTAACAGAGTGATAGCATGAGGTCCTGAAGATCATACTATAGGATTAGAATGCTAATCTGTGTTTATCAGAAATCTCTTGTTTAAACTGTGTTTAATTCAGGATAAGGTGGGGAGGGAGGGCTGACAATCTTACCACAGATTTACTAGCACAGTGTGCCCATGCTGGTTGATAGTACTGTTAAACTGGGGTCTCAGACTAGTTCTATTTTTTTCCCAACTGGGCCAGACTTTCTTATCAGGAAAGAACCTGCATATGTTAAAAAAAATAAAATGGTCATTGCTTGATATTTGCAGTTAATATTCTCTCAGCAAGTCTGCTGAGAAGTGAATTTGCCATTGAGACTGTTACCTTGGTTTGGGGAAGTAGATGGTTCGTGTTTTCTGCATAAATTGGGTCATCAGCACTGGATAAAAAGCAGTTGGCCAATGCTAGTACCTCCAAATCCATTGAATCTGTTTAATTTCAGCTTTTCTGGTGAGATATGGATGAAAATGAAGATACACCAAAAGATTTTATCAAGCTCAAGTCTGAAAAGCTCTCTGTAGATGAAGTGGCAGAGCTAGTTGTTTCACCATACTGTGGGGCAGTGTCTGTGTTTGTTGGTGAGTTTAAAATACCCAGCTGGAACTCTGTGTGTGAGAAACCTAGGTTGTCCACACCCCAGGCTTGTGCTTCTCAAGTAAGTAAGCTCGGGGACTGAACCCAGGATGTTTAGAAAACATGTTCTGAATTATTTAGACCATGGCAGCTTTTAAACTGCTGCACTGGCACAAAGTGGTGAGAAGATTCCCTGCTGGTGTGGCTATTGTAGGGCTGAACAGAGCAGCAACTCTGGAGTACAGGACTGCTTGGGAGCTATTCTCACATCCCTTTAGCCACAACTTATTCAAGGTGGGAAGTGGGATTTTATGGCTGTGCAAACTGCAGGTTCACACCTGTATGAAAGCTTCTGCAACTCGGGAAGGTCAAGGTTGATACTCTGGCCCATTGCTTAATATACATGGTGCATGTCTTGAAACCCTGTTGTGCTTAAATCTTAGTGCTACTCTGCTCCTAAATGCTGAGCATTGAAATACTGCATGGGAAAATGCAGTAAAAGCACCTTAGGAGTTACCACAGATGTCCCAGCTTTGGGCATCACAGACTGCAGACTTACATAAATTAAATTTTTCCGTGTATATTAAAGATTTTTCTTACTGAAAGAATCTCTTTTCACATCCATGATTAGGAGAGGTTATTTCTATTTGCACCATGCTGACCTTGACCATAGCAGGCGATCCTGTGTTTTACTCCGTATTTATATGTAACACCTGATTACATAGCAAGTATATAATGTAATACATACATTTATTTCCTTGATGCTTTTGGTTGATAAATCATTTGGTTTTAGGTACTACAAGAAATAATTTTGAAGGGAAAAAAGTGATTCATTTGGAATATGAAGCATACACTTCAATGGCAGAGACCGAAATAAAGAAAATCTGCAGAGATGTTAGACAGAAATGGCCGTCAGTGAAACATATTGCAGTGTACCATAGACTTGGGTATGTATGGCCAGGCTCCATGCTTCTGCAAGTGCAATATTAATTCTTCTCTGGTACATGGCTGTGCTTACATAGTTGCAGGACGTGCAGGAGTCTTTATACACTGAGATGCAGCAAAGCTGGATGCAGGATCAAGCTCTCACTGTGGACCTGAGTTTCAGAAATCCCCTTTTCAAAAATGTGTGTATTGGTAGTGTTTGCTGGAGTCCACATTTAGCCTGCCAGATCCTTGATGCGGGTGTGATGGTTTGAGAGTGGGGAGAAGGCATGGAGATTTCATTCTGGGGAAGGGGAGTCTGTTGGTTTTGTCTTTTTTTAAGACATGAAGTTGTCAGCATTTTCTCACTTCTTTCTTGCGTCAAGGTGCCACAGAATGTTCTTATTGTCAGGTTTAAGTCAAATTACACCGTAGGGAACCTGAAAGCTTAGACTGTGGGGAGAGGCATGCTAATCGCTGGCCATACTTGCCAGACAACATCCTGTTACTCCTTGATTCTTGAATAAGTGTTTTATTTTGGGTTCAAAACACAGAATACTAGTGTCTGGTACACTCCTGAGCCTCCACTGTTCCTCAGATTTCTCACAAAAACTAGCAGGATTTGCAGAGACTTCATTTCCTTTTCTCTTAGCAGAAGGAACCTGGGAGGTGATTACAAAGAGTAGTACTAGCTCTGAGGGGTGTTTTCCTTAGATTTCCTCTATAATCAACAGAGTGATTCTTTTGAGGGCATCTCAAAGCACTTAAGCTTAGATTTTTCCAATGAACTCTTTGCCAGAGGTGTCTTAGTATAGAGGGAGGGTTGGGAGGCAGCTTTTGGGAATATTACCCTTGTGAGAAGAAAAACAAACCAAAACTTTGAGCTATGTCTTTTAAGTTTGGATAACAACACATCAAGCAGGAAAAACTTGATAATTTGGAATCAGAATTTGTCAAAAATTACGTTTCATTGCAAGTCTGCATAGCTTGAGGCACCTAATTTCTTCTTTCACCAATTCTTTGCAATCTGAGATGATTTCTTAGGTTTTCAGATAAGAATTGGCTGTTCCTAGCTTGCTATTGTTCATTTTTAAGCCAACTTCCAATGAGTTTCCTATGCATTGTTGCAAGTTAGCAATTTTTCCCACTTAATTCCGTAGACTTTATTTTAAAAAAAAAAAAAGAATGGAAGAAAAAAGTCTATGTCTGGTGGGTCTATTTATTCTAAAGTGTGGAATTCTCACATCTGGTACTGATTTTGGTTGTGGTTTTCTTTCTTTTAAGAAGTGTATAATCTTTTGGACATGGCTTGACACTTGCTCAGTATGAATGAGTCAGGAGAGCATGTGGCCAGAATACTGACGTGACATGGCCACAATTTTTGGGTGCCTCTTGATGTTAAGCATTAGCTGAAGCTGCTGTTGTTCCTCTTCTCTCCCTAGCGTGGTTCCAATAACTGAAGCAAGTGTAATTATTGCGGTCTCCTCTCCACACAGAGCAGAATCCCTTGAAGCTGTAACATACTGCATCAATACCTTAAAAGCATCTGTCCCAATATGGAAAAAGGTAGGTTTGGGAAGACATTTGATTTTAGGCCTATGCCAGAGTCTTAGACAGCCAGGCTGGAGGCTGCTGCTGCTCCGTGAGACACAGAACTGAAGCATTGTGGGCAGCAGTTGGTCCTGATGGGATCCTAGTGTCTAGCACCACTGAGTATCCTGAGCCAGGCCCATCTATGGCAGGTAGGGAGCCTGGAAGGCCCTCCCTTTTCTCTACCATCCAGCTCCTCTTAACACCATGGTGGGGTCAAAGAGAGTTGCCTGCTTTTCAGTGGCAAAACTCAGTTCTGCACAGGCCTGTGGAAGAACTTGGAGTTAGCTTTGCTTTGGACAGCACTGCTGTTTGTAAGTCAAAGTGGCGTTTTTCTGTCTTTCTGTTTTCCACTCACCCCCGTGACCTTGAGAAAGCACAAAGTATTAAGCAACAGCTCACAATGAAGGGATGAGCAGAGGTCCCAGAGCTAGTATGGGCACACAACAATGTGTGGGTAGACCAGTTCGGGTCTAGAAAGCTTCATTGCATAACCACAGTGTTGCATGCGAGTAATGAGCGTTACCTCTGCCTTCTCTCCCAGGCGGAATGTGGCATGTGGTAGCAGTGATGTTCTCTGCAGTACTCCACATCTCTGACACCCTTTCAGGAGGCTGCAGTTTTGTGGTCTTAGAAAGAGTAATCAGGAGCTCAGGGCCCTGATGAGTTTGCTGCTTGGGACTGGACTACTGCTGCTGCATAGTCCGGTCTGTCCTGAAGATTAGGTGCTTTACTATGTTTTGTGTATCATTGTAATTATTTCTTTTTAATACTGACATTTTTTATACACTTAAATACTCCTAAAAATCATGGTGCAGTGGGTTAAGATGGCAACATGTGAAAAGGGCAGTTTCAGACACCAGTACTGTGTGCTCTACAGCTTTTACATAATTTCTTCTAGACCTCTTTGTTGAGTAGACTTCAGTATAGATGGGCCCTTCTAAATTTCATGAGTCTCAGCCTGAAGCTCAGCATCTGCCCACATATAAGTCAGTATGTTCTAAGGGTGCTGCCCTCTTTTCTCTTTGCCAGCCGAGTGCTGTGTAGTCCTGTTGTGATCAGTAAATAATAGCAGGATGGCTGTTGAGTTGTTTGGCTTGGCTTGTGGCTGTGTGTAGCAGACTTCTACAATATTTCCCATTCTTTGTTTATATTTGCAGGAGATTTATGAGGACGAATATTCTTGGAAAGAAAACAAGGAATGTTTTTGGGCAAATTCGGAAAAATAACTACTCTTAAAAATAAAGTGTTACTGTTCCTAATGACCATCCTGGTTTAGCTTTGAGTTGTTTTTACTGAGAATCTATATGTTTTTAAGCAGTTGTAACAGACATTTCAATCTGAGTAATTGAATTAGGACTGAATTAAATGAATGAGTAATAATGAGGGTTTTTAAGTGTTCTCAACTGTCCTTTGAAATCATCTCTTTGTGAATTTAAAATTAATCCAGTTTTTAAAACAATCTAGTTTTTAAAACAAATCTTCTTTCATATTGTTTGCAAGGTGTTTATTCTGTGATACATACTGCTTTAATGTCTTTACATTGGTATTCTGCATTCACTGCATGGGAGGTCACAAGAGGACAATTGGATTATTATTTTTTTTTAATTTTAAAAGAGGTCCTGAGCAGTTTAATTTTACATGACTGTAGAATCAGTTTGCAAGCTCTATGCTATTTTGACATTCTTGTAACATGAAAGCTACTTGAAGTAGATTAAACATTTTGGTACAGACAGAGAAGGAAATATAAACTATACCCTAGAGTTATTAACTTTTCAGTAGTGGTTACATTCCAGTAGCTCTGTCTCAGGGAAACATTTTACTGTGCAGCTGATATTACAAGCCCCTTGCATTAAAAAAATATGGACAGACCTTGATTCAAAGTTAGATCTAATACTGTACCAGCAACAAACTTGCACTGGCAATAACACGCAAACCTTAACTACTTAATGATGTCTCGATGTGATTCATTTTCAAGGAGCTTTTTTGGCTGTGTAATTGTATGGTGCTGCAGAAAAAATCAAGCCAGCTATTGAATAGAAATAGAAAACTGTGAGCTTAATTAGACATGTTAGGATTCAAAGTCATTGAAACAGATTATTTTTCCAAAAGAAAGTGAGTACATTTATGATTTTAATAGTTTTTCTTTTGTTACTCTTTTGAAACCTAGTTAAAAAAGAGAGACTAATATAGTATGCCTGTGCTTCCATGAGAAACAATGGGCTGCCCATCTGAGTAAGATAATTTTAATTATATTATTGTACTGTGCCATGACAGTGACATGTTCTATGACATGTTAAGACTTCAAAATCACATTGTCTATGGCATTTTTACTGATGTTGAGAGGCCGTTCAGCCTAGTCATCATTATCAATATAGGCAGGATTGATAGAAAGGATGGGAAACGAGATAAAAATAAAATTATTTGCTCAAGTTTATGTATCATGACATTGTGCAACACTTAAGTCTTACTGTATAGCCCACTTCATTGTCTCTGCAGTAAATATCTAGAAACAACAGCTAACTGCATGAAATAAACCAAGAAAATAGGTGATGATCTTTTTCCCTCCAGTAAACTCAATTGGTTTTAATACTTTGTGATGGTTAACTGTATCTGGATTAAGTAAAGTAAACCCCATTGAAACATACAGCTTCAGGCAGAAGCATGGTTAAACTGTGCTTGTTAACTTACTGATGGACTTTCCTCAGTGGAAGCGAGCAAGTCCTTCCTCTGCAGGACAGCAGCTGCTCCTTGCGTGCTTACACATACGCAGCCTCCAAACCATGTGGGCCCTATTATCTTGGCAGAGCTGAGCAAGTTCAGGGTTGAATTTTCTTTTGCTTGGGATATTGAAGAGAAGCCATCTGCTATTTGAATGTCATTTTTTAACAGGAATTGCACAGAATCCTAAGTACAGATCACTTCCTATGTCAAATAATTATTTTTTGTTTTAGAAAAGCTAGGAATATACAAACTTACCCATTTTTGGTGTTCATTTTTCGATGTTCGTGTTTGCTGTTACCCTGCAACTTATTAGTGTACCAATTTCACAAGAATAAATGGCTGGCTTGCTTTGTAGTGGGTAGTTTATGAATGAAATAAAGCGTATGCAGTGCTTGCATACTGGTGCTGTGTTCTGATACAGAACAATTGTTGTATTGAGGACAGTTAAATTGTACTTGAGGCCCTGTGATCAGGGGAATTCCTGTGTGGCACTAGTGTCTCTCTACTGCTGCAAGTCTCCTGAAAGATTACTCCAGGGTGACCTTAAGTGCACCTTCCCCATCAGCAATGCAGCTGGGAAGGAGGGTGCAGAAAAGAAGAGAAAGAATAATTGTGTACTTCCCCACAGTGACCAGGAACAATGAATGGAAGAGATGTGGTACTGAGTCACAGCTGAGTGTTACAATGTGTCTACGCTGCCATGGTCAAAACAATGAAATGTCATTTTTGTGTCCCTAGCTGTGCATGAGGCAAGTACTGCTTTGTTCTGGAACAATGATGCATCAGTCTTGTGTAACTTTGGGTTCTTCAGCTGGCATCTAAAAGCGAAATGGAAATGCCCCTAGGAGGGATGATGTGCATAATTAGAGGTAAAATGTATCTCACTGAAATTTTAAGTCCATACTCTGAGCTTAGTGTTCCGGCTCCCTCTGTAGGGCTGCCCTCTCTGCAAGGCAGGTATTACCCAAAGAGGGCAAATTACTCTGCTCTAAGGTAAGGTGCTTAAGGCTGTGTCTGGAGCAACCCAAATTTCCAGTCCGGGGTATGAATCCCAGCTGCATCTGACTGTGTGTCAGGGAAGGAGATGGCTACACATGTCCTGCTTTCCACATATGCAGGAGTGGGCTGTTGGATGAGGGCTACCTTGTGTTCTGGTGGGGTCTGTGAGTGGGATGGAAGGCAGCTGCAGATCGATATACAACACAGATTCTGGGATGAGTCCAGCTGTTCCTCTGCCTTGCTACTGGGGAGGGTAATCCCACCCCTCCGTGGCTCCTCCAGCTGTGTCATGGCCTGCTGCTGAGGTGGTGGCTCCAGATGCAGACAGATGTTCCTGGGAACAACCTATGTAAACCAGAGGGTCATGGTGTGATTCCTGTAGTGACCTGCCTGACGACAGCTGTTCGTAGAAGGGAAAGCTTTTGTTCAGAAAAAAGTCTTGGTCCTGGCTGGCAACATAGGACTACGCTGATCCCTTTGTCTGGCAGGGCGCTCGTACACCGGCACTGCTTAATTTTAGGAGTTGCTTTTCCCGATCCCTCTTTCAGCTGCGCTCCCCAGCGAAGCTCGGCCTGGTGCGCGCTGCCAAAGCAGCGACTGACGGGCTGCCATGCACTGCGGGGAGCGGGGGGGCTGTGTTATGAGGAGCCTCCCCAGGAGATGGCAGCCGAGAGACGGCTGCGCGGGCGGGAGGCGCGGCGCCCGGGCTGCCCAGGTGCTGCCGGCCCCGCCGCGCACGGGCGCTCGCTTCGACTGTGGGGAGCGAAGCCGTGAGGGCGCTCAGCTTTACGCCACGGTTTTGGCTTTTCTCTCAGCTTGCGTTCCCCATGGCTGTAAGAAGAATTCGTTACAGACTAGCGCATTCGTCTGTTCCACCAAAAATACTAAAAAAACCCCAAAAACCCAAGCCCAACCCCAACCTGCTGAAAGTAATTGCGAGCAGAGTGGGCTGTGGAGGCAGACATTGCTGCCCTCTGCCCCCAGAAAGCTCTGACAGCTCAGCCTCATGCTCTTCTGTCAAGTGCCCTGTGGAGGTACTTAAAAGGGAGACTGTCAACAAAATGTGCCTCTCAGCAGTTTATCTGAGTAACTTAGGCCTGGTTTTTGTGTTTTCTTTTGGGTTTTTTTTAAATGAACCAACCATGCAGTTTGATCTGACTGGGTGTTAGAAAAAATTATCATCCTCGTGTATCTTTATAGCAGTTAGATTTTAAAAGTTCCCTTTCAACTGTTTTGAGAGAAAGAGGCAAATATATTTTAAAAACTGCTAGCACACCAAAGCCTGTTATTTCCTATGAATAATTGATTATAAATGAGGACAGAAAGGTTAAGAGATTGGACTTAGCTTTTCTGAGGCTGTGAAAATTAAGTATGTTACCCTTAAAGGCAATAAACAGTTGAGGCAATCAGGTACGAATTTTTAGGTGTATTTTAATAATAAATTAAAGAATAAATAAAATAATTTTCTTTAGTCTTTAATTTGCAAATTGTTGTACCTCCATTTTGGGCATAAAAGGATAGTAGACACACAAGTCAGCTTATAAGGAATCTGGCTTTCAATTCTGCAGAACAATGAGATTTAGTGAGAGTGTTTTGTGCCTAAAGTTTCGGGTCACCTGACTATTATGGAAGTGTTAAAGTTGATATCCTGAATGTTTATGTACCACTGTTAAAAGCATGAGGGTGTTGAAGCAGGGGGGGGGGGAAGCGATCTAGTTTTCAAGTGGTTCTTGCCATGACTGTCTTCCTAATGTCTTCTTATTCACAGCCAAGTTCCCCCCCTCTCTTCCTTTCCCACTGTACTCCTGCTGAAATGTAGCTTTTGGCTTTTCCAACACACGGTGGGAAAATGTCATAGCAGGTGTCAGGATATGCTGCTGCTGACCAGTTGTGTCTGTCACAATGCAGGACATGGGACTGGCAGAATACAGCGCAATTTCAGATGCCAGTGATGATAAGCTTGTGCTTACATGAAGCGCCTGACCACGGTGAGATTTTAACACCAACTGTTCAACCAGAACTATTCAAATACTGGTATTTTGCACTACAGACAGCTGACAGAAGCCATACTGCAGTGTACCCATAGTGTTACACTCATGACTAACCTACAAGACTTCGAGTGCAGCTTCTTTGTGTACCCACCAGTGTCATCTCCTAAGGGTTTTCACTGTGTGCACTGGAACAAAGACAAATTTGGCCCTGTTTTAGTAATGTGTTCTCTTTAGGGTACTGTTTAAAAAACAAGTGAGTCTGTGTTCAGCAGTATTCTTGTTTTTATTGTAGTAACGCTGCTAGGCCCTCAGAAAGGCACCACAGTGATACAGTCCCTGCCCCAATAGAGCTTACATGCTAGCTTGCAGAAGTCAGTTTGATTATAGACTGTTTTGTACATCCCAAATCTACACATAGGCTCATGTGGGACTAACTCTTGATTTTGGACTTGAGTCTAGTACTTAAAGGACAGAACGTGACTTTATGGTAGTCCTGACTTCTCTTGCTGGAAGCACAAACAGAAACACATGCTGAAGCTCAGTATTTTAGAGTATTATTTCATCTGTAACGTGCTGTTTTAAAAAACTAAACCTAAAAAAACCCCAACCACTTGCCTATAATACAAAATATACATAATAGTTCCAGCATTATTTGCGGCTGTGCCAACTTAAAAGTGCAATAAAATCACCCATTACAAAAACTGAATTAGCCATTTAAGTACTAATTATAAAAGAAAAATAAACTAGTAACTTTAAGTGGTTAGGATACAAAAGCCTTCCCCATTGCTATGCCTTCCCTTTATTTTAGGAAAAAGTAATTCCAGGCTGGGGGGGGAAATCCCGTTGTCTGGGACAGAACAAAGCCCACTGAAGAGTAGTGAACTGAATCATTGCTACCTCTTTGATAAACTGTAAAATCCCCATAAAAGTTGCACGTTAGATATTGACCTGTACCTCCCACCAAAGGTGGAAGAAGGAAATCTGGCTGAATGCCTGAATTTCCCTTGCAAGCAGCACCAGAAATGAAGGATGGTGCCATTTGCTGCATTGTGAAATTCCCCCTCTGGCCTGGAGTGCATGACCCTGGTTATGTAGGAGCTTCCCACCCATACGGGTGTAGGGTTTTGTTTTCTTCCTCACAAGTTTATACAAGACTTGAGGCTGAAAAATTTATATCCTTACTTTCAGAGCATTTGCCCTCTGGGTTTATAACTACAAGTCAGGAGCTTATTCTTTAGCTTTATGCAATTGCTACTTTTTTTTTTTTTACTTTTAAAATAATTGTTTTGGTCACAAACTTGGATGATAGCAACAATTTTGTCTGACAATCGAGATCAGAATCTGGACTGTTTTTCAGAACGTTAAAAAACTCACCCCAAAACATAGCATTTCATAGATACAAAATAAATCCAAAACACATACAAAACTACACGGAGCACAATCCAGCTCTATCTACAAATGAAGCTGTTACTTGCTGAAAACATAGTTGGCTCCCAACAGATTACTGATTAAAAAAGACTGAGTAAAACTTTCAAACATGCTCAAGCCTAGTTTTTCAAGAGTGCCTCAGAAACTAGTTTGAAAGGTGCCTAAGCATAATTACAGCCTAGCTGTGGGGAAAGGAAAACATGATGTTGGGTTCTGAACCAGGCACATTTGGATATGTTGCCCTTCAAGTAAATCACCCTAGTGATTTGCTTTCACTTGCATGGCAGTGTACGTAAGGACAACACACATGACTTTCACAACCGGTCACAGGCCTAACTGCCAGCCCTGAGAGAGAAAGGCAGCCAAAAGGCCGCTTCCCCCTGACCGAACCACTCTTACGGCACGGGCCTTTTTTTTTTTTTAAGCC
>VZTU01007652.1:0-13583 GCA_013400835.1 Zapornia atra | reverse complement strand
TTAAGACTGAACTTTCATTAAAACCAGGCAGGGTAACAACATATGATAAACTTGAGGTGTGTAACCAACACAAAATCACCCGTGTTGTGCTCAGAGCTCCTTCCAGAGCACTACAGTACTTTCCTGTATAAAACATAAGTTAACTTCGTCAAGATGCGAGTATGTGGGATGAAGTAAAATGTGACAGGTAAAGAGGTCATGCTGAACTTTGGTCTCCTGGTGGGCACTGAGATGCTAAAGAAACAAGTGCAGTAAACAATTTACAGAAATAGATCTTCACTATCCTCTGTCCCAACATGCATACTTACTCAGTTATCATCCCCTTTAGTTCTCTTCATCCCCTTTAGTTCACTTCATGCTCTTAGTCAGGCAAAATTTCTCAATACAGAATTAAAGACCAGATCTTGACTGTCTTCCCTATTTATGTGAAAAGCTGAACTGGTATCAGAGTGACTGCAAGCATAAAGCTCAGTGTAACAGTATTGGTAGCACTTCTTAAGATGAAATCTGAAAACCAGTTGTAACATTGCAGAGAACATGTTCTAAGTGTTTATGAAATTCACACTTTCTTCTCAGAGAGAAGGTATGTAGAAGGTAGTCATACATACCATTTGGCAGTATTTCCCCAAAACAGTGTACTTCAGTCATTTAGTTGTGACCTTAGTGCAAGGAATATGGTGAACTTTGGACCAATCTGCCCATCCAGTTGTCCTGTAGCACCCAGACAGACATCCTGATACAGTTCCCTCTTTATAGATTAGTTAAGACAGAGGCTTACTGGTGCAAATTATTTCTCTAAAACAATAAGGATAGAGCTAGTCAATGAAAAAATTAGTTTTCTTCTCCCAGTCTGGAAGCAGTATTCACCACACATTCATCATCAACTTAATAGAAAATGTCCTTTACACATATGGTACTTGTCAACTGAATTATGCACTGATGCTGTTCCACAATAATCTGAAATAAATTGCTCTGTTTCACTCTGCAGTGGATCAGGAGAAGCGTTGCTGGCACAATATGTTACTGTAAACTCCGGACCTGCCAGTTCTAAGGGCTAAGTTTGTTTGAAAGGCAAAAATTTACAAGAAAAGGCACTATAAATCACTTTTGAAAAAAACCAAACTGTCCTGCAGTTACTCTTATAATAGAGTAGAATCTGTAAAATAGTTTTATCTATACAAAGACACTTTCATTAAAAATGTTTAAATGTTACTAAGCTTTAAGGCACTCCAGCTGAAGAACCAACTGGATCATAACTACTGTTGGTGGCTCAGATCTTCTTTCTGTATCCATATAACTCGTCTTCTTCAGTCTTTGTCCTTTGTGAGTTCTGTAATTTCATCAACATCTTCTATATCCTGTGTCATTTTCTCATACTGTCTCTTGAAGAAGCCAAGCTGTGAGAAGTATTAGAATAACACCACATCACAGTCAGTCATCGGTAGTTACCCTTCTCAGCTAAGCTAAATAGCATGATGGTAGAAATGCACATATGTGCATGCACACACGTGCAGTGTTTGATTTATAGACAATTTCTAACTCTAAAGTGAAAGGAGCTGGGCCTTGAACTCTTTCTTCACGCAACTATCTGCCAAAACCAGCAGTGCTGAGTGGCCAGTTGCTTCCCTGCCAATATATAGGTATCTTCCATGCTGCCTTGCTGTGCCAAGGAGCCCTTCAAGCAACAATGCCCTGCTATACAGAAAAACGTTTCTCTCCCCTTAATCTAGCTATCCTTTGTAAATGGCCCTCATCCTTCTCTCTTCTCTTTTTTGTCTGTTGAGTGTATATCCTCTCCTAACTTGCTTTTAATCCCCAGCCTTGCCCACTCGAATATCACGGGAGATCAGAGCCTAGCTGGGGAGTAATGGAAAGAGCCAAGCATTGTCAAAAGGGAAAAAACCCAAGCGCCACAGTCCTGTTTTGAGCTATTGGAAACTCATTTATTATCTTCATGTTGCAAATTTCTTTGGGGACCAATTTCAAAATTTTAATGTTTAAAGCCTTTCTAATTCTCCTATCAAGGGCACAATGCCAGTGCAGTAGTGTTTATACCACAAAACTACATACAAGGTTTTGTTCAGCACCGAAGAGTGATTCCAAAGAAAATAACCCAAATGTATTTATCCCTTTCTACTTTCATTTTAAAGTATATAAAACCTACTTACTTTCCACAAAACAGCAACCAATATTAACAGCAAGAGGAGTCCAGCCAATACACTGCCAATCACAACGCCAACTGGTATCTCAGCTTTCTCATCTGGCTTCATTATTGTAACTGGGATCTGAAAGCAGAGAGGTCGTGAGGTAGGGGTTAATGTCAAATGCATATAAAGTACAACTTGGAAACCATATACTTCACTAATCAAGAATAGCTGGACTGCACACGTTCCAGGATTGGTGACTGGAACACAGCAGGCAAGTGCAGCCCTTTCACTGGTGACCACAGGTAACCTGACTGCACCATGATGGCACATGGCAGTACCAGTTAAGGATTAGGGGCCCTCATCGCTCTTGGCCATACAACACAGGCAGAGAAGAAATCTCTTCTGCTAGCTTTCTGCCTCTCCAGTAACAGGAGGTCCTTCAGAATTGGTCCCATAGTGCATGGACACACCATTACTACGTAAACAGGACAGGCATACATGCAGGTGGGAAATAGCATGGTGTAAAGTCCCGTCTGCGCAAAACAGACATGCTTCATCAGTTTGGAGAAGAACTTCCACCCAAGTACTGTCAGCCTGTTATCTGTGACAGGCAGTTGTAGGAGGCAATAGTAATCTCAGAGGCCAGACACGATCATGCACTCACTGATGAAATTTCTCCCCTCCTGCAGCCTTCTGTCTCCTTTGTCTGCTCTTTCTACCTTTTGGGAAACCACCTAGCAACTTTGTAATCTTCTCATGTTAATTTGTGTTCTCCTGAGTCAACTGCATGAATTTTCTCTAAGATGTATGGGTCAAATAGGAGTGTTTCTAGCACACTTAATGCTTCCTGTATTACAAGCAATACCAGAGAGCTCCCAGAACAGCATATTGTATCTGCAAGTTAGTTTTCACGTGATACCCTATCTAGTTGAATTTGGTATGACCAACTATATGGTCATGCATAACATAGTTGCTCAGGGAGACATTGCTGTAATATTTATGAACTGTCAAATCTTTGGATTTAATCTTGGAACAATATGCATTTAGCATTTTCCTTCCTGAAACATGATAAAAGAAGTCAACGTTGGTTTACTTTCTCAGGGTTGCTTGCTCAGTGCATTTGTCTGGTGTAATTTAATCTTAAGCTTTCTGGGAAACTTGCACTGGACTGACATCTCCATGATTTAAGTCGTTTCTGCTGGAAGGCTCCAGTGTTGTGCTAGGTGTGGCTATGTGTATTCATTTCACTGAGGCAGGCTGGTTTTGTGCAGTTTCTAACTGAATGGTCGTAATGATGATTATACCAGGTTAACATTCTGTTCTCCAGCTGGTAGGCCTGTCCCACTTGGAAAAAATGGGAAAGCTTTTACGCAAAGATACCAAAGCAGCTTCACAAGGCACATAGCATCACAAGGCAATATTAGTTAATTTGGCTACACAGCAACCCAGCTCATCCAAAGTAAAAAGCCAATCTGATACATACATGCAGCTTGCCTAGTAATGCTTTCTCCATTAGACTAACAATGAAGTGGCACTGTTGGAGAGCTAAATCGATGCCCAAGAACAAGTATCTTCCCTGAAGTCAAATGGTGCTAAGACACCACAGCTGCCATTAGCCTCCTATAGTATTAGATCTATAGTACAGTTCCTTGGCTTCCAGTGGAGAAAGACAGGGCCTTTCAGAAAACAATTCACCACAGTTTTAGGGTATAATTCACCCTACTTATTTTCAGGATCATCTTTAAGATGAGATGAATCACATCTCTGAAATACCTATTCTTTCTACTGACCAGAGGTTACAGAAGGGCTACGAGCTCTGATATAGATGGCTATTGTAGGTTCAGACAGTTGGATGAATTCTGCCACCCTGATCCACAATAACAGGGTAAGTAGAGAAGTAATCTTAGATTGCTTCCCTTATCCTATTTCCAAGGAAGTGTGACGGGCAAAGACTGGGTATCACTGCTGGCCTGCAAGAAGTATATGCAGTGCTGGGTACTGACTCTATCACTGAAGTGTCAAAGGGAACTGCAGTAAGGAGAGTGTACCTCCACCAGCTGGCATGGTTCCCAAGACTTCTGAAGGGCAAGAGGCCACTGAGCAAGGATCAGGCTGTAAGCCTCACCAAAGCATTGTTTTCCTTAGGAACCCTGTGGATAACTTCCAGGGTCTGTTCAGCCACTGCCTCAGAGGTGTGTAAATCACAACTGCAGAAATTTCAATAGCTGGCTGAGGAACTAACTTTTAATTTTCAACTGACTTAATCAACAGTCATTTGAATAATTAAATTCTGATTCTTCTGAAATGACAAACAGAACGGCTAGTATTGTCAATATGGCAGTATCATGGTCCAACTGTGGAAGAATACCTAGCAATATATGGTTCATGAGCTACCTAAAACGCCTGTGCAGTTAATTGGAATATTTGCATTGTGTATTAATGAGTTTCATCTCCTAGCAGAACTAATACCATGCCACAAAAGCTGAGGCACTCAGCACAATTCAAATACAGGCATGTAATTTTTCTGCAAAAAATGTGGTATTATTTCCAGAACTACAGACATATTCCCTCTGCTTCTTCAGGCACTGGAGGTTTCCCTGAATACAAATGGGTCACAAAAAAATGGAGTGATCCATGAGAAAACAATGAAAAAAATTAGTACTGAATTATGGTCTTATTTCCACATTCAGTCAGATAATCAATAACTGCCTTCATACATATTTAACTGAATTTTCCATCGCCTGTGAATGAGCTATGCTACACATTCTCACAGATATCTGACTCCTTTACTAACTTGCATTTTGGTTTTTTGGTTTTGCTTTGGTTATTTTTATGGATAAAACAGGCTGGTAAGTCTTGTAAAAATAAATCTAAACTTAGCATTGCAAATGGAATAGTGTTCCTCTCTAGGTAGGCCAAGAGAACAAGGTATCTTTTTATTAAAGAGGCACTAATGTATTCTTTAAGTGCTAGCATTTGTAAATAGCAGATGTAAATCTTGGGAGAGGGATTCTACACAATTAAAGCAGTAGTTTGGAGACTTTTCTTGAGATTAGCTGTGTCCATACTGTCCCTATGAGAGCCACTCCAAACACAAATTAGAAATGAGATTAAGTGTATTTGCTGGGGACCTGTGCCAAACATCTGTCTACAAAGATCAAACAAAATACACTTACAGAAGGTAAGACTATAAATCAGATTTTAAAAAAAAATATGTTTCCTAGAGCTCATTTATCTACAATAATTAATTCTGTTGCAGAAAGAATCCAAATTTTGATCTTTCCATGAACAGCAAGATAAATGAAATTCAGAAGTTTGTAACTGAGTTTGGCTGATAGTTCCACAGTCTATTTGCAATGGTTTTTGCAATATTTTGTCTGGTTTATATAGCAGTTAGATAAAATAAAAACATTTCAGTGACTTCAAGGATGTTGTGCATAGCCAGGAGGGTATATTAGTTCACCATAATCAAATGTCAGAGTTTGTAATTTGCTATGTACTGCCAAAGGACACTGAAAATTAAATACTAGCACTTAAATACAGTAAAAAAAAATGGAGCCATAGAAAAAAATACAGTTATCTATTACTTACAGTTAGCATGTTCTCTCCAATTATAAATAACTCAGGGTTATGCGTATCGATTTTTGCCTCTGAAGAGAGCTGTAATGTCTGGAAAGTTAACTGAAAGAGAGATTAAAAAAAGCATGAAGCTCTATTACATGGCAAATCGATTGGAATGTAGACATCCTAATGTAAGTCTTTTGCTTTGAAATGAAGATTTCAGCACCAGAAAAAAAAATAATCACAGTATTAACATGAAAATACTCTTTTTATTTGGCCCAAGCTGACACATCTACGAAACGAGTAATGTATCAGTAATCTAGACTAATAAATTCTTACTTACTAGCAATGAAACTGGCAAACAGCCTTTTTTTTTCTTGAGCATATAGTTCAAGTGAAACAGAAGAATTTGATTATGTATCGATTTTTATAGTTATTTCAAAGCTGTTACTGCTGCTAGCGGGGAAGAGATGGGGAAAAATAACAGTGAGAAAGGGAGAAATAGCTCAGCAGCAAATAACAGATGGGGTTACATTTCTGGCCTTTGAAAGAAATGGAAACTGGATGTTCTTTCCCTTTTCCCCCCATCACCTCTATCCAATGCTTCTGTTTTTCTCCATTTATTTTTTCCTATCACTGTTTGTTCCTCTCCACTGCTCAAACTCTGACATCGTTCTCTCAGCTTAAAGAAAGGGGACGACACAAATCCCAAGTCAATTCCCATTTGAACGTGCCAGATCCCAGTTCCCTCTGCACATGTGTTGGAGGCAGAGGCGCATGGCTGCGCAGACACAGCCAGCCCACCGCTGCTCTTCTCCCCACGTGGCAGGCACGGAGCTTCATCTCCTACAGCACCGCTGGGATTGAGAGCAACAAAACGAGACATGAGAGGAGAATGTCATGCAATCTTTCCTTCCTATCTCCCAGTGCTGAAGGAATTATTTTCACTCACTTTCTTGTGAGGGTAGCAACCTTTTGTTCAGGTCTCCACCTTCTGTACAACTGACAGCGCTAACATGTGGTCTTGACCCAGCTGATTTGAAAAATACAAACTTAAGAGAGACAGATGCTTTCCTTCACACACTTGCATAAGTGTGTTACATTATCAACTTGACCTTTTCCTTTTTAGCTGAATACTAAACCTGACAGCAGCCCTGCTGTTAAATGTCAATACCTGCCATAAGATTTGCCAGATAAACTAAAGAGACTGCGTCATGTTCCTGACACTCTGGGCAGACTCAGGACTTGGAGACAGTTTGGTTGGTTGCCCAGCTAAGTAGCAAACATGGTCTCATTTCAAAAGTCTGGTAATTTGTGATGAGTTATATCCTGGAGGACACATGGTGATTTAAATCAAGGTGTTATTGATGGGTGTTTTCAAGCATCCTGTAAGTCTTTAAACAAAGATTGTTTCCTTGACACCAACTCTAATAAAAACAACAAAAAAAATCAATTAAAGAAAATTTCCACACCTTTTCTAACAAATATAACTGGCAGCACTAACAGGCTTTTGATATTTTGACGTGACTTAAAATAATCACTATGTAGGCTGTGATGTTCAAAAGCTAAAAGCAACATTATTTTCCAGGCTATGAAAATACTGTACTCTGCTATCCTCAGTTGAGTTTTGTGGAAACCATAGTTCCCCTTGAATGAATTTAACAGATGCTGTTAATGTTTTTTTCACCTGTGAAGACTGCATTATCACAGCATTTTGTTGGGTTTTGTGCTGGACTGGAGGTTATCAGCCCCATTAATCAGCCTTGCTACTTACTCTATATGTTCAAGTTTTAAATCTGGAAAAACAGACAAAACAATGTGAAGTTGGAAGTCCGCTTTAATGAACTTTGAAAAATATCAGGATTTAAGAAACATTTGAGTACTTTATCCTTCATGAAGATGCAGATGATACTCACAGCAGCAAAGGTTCCATTCCAGATTCGGGTAGACACGTTCACAAAATACTCTCCCTTCAGCATAACATCTTCCAGTTTGCATGTGATGGTACTGCACTTCACATTGTTACAGTTCTTCCAAGGGTAACAGCAAGAAGAAACAACAGCATGGATCAGAAATATGCTTTAACAAACGTTCTTTTAACATCCAGATTTTTTGCTCTTGCTTTTTCTATTCTGTGCATACAAATTAAGTACTTGCAGGCTGTGAAGAACATGCAGCTTTACTTGCATTTAAGCAGATGCAGCATGTGTGAGAATATCTATAGGCTACACTCCTGCAACGTGAGTGAGGAATGCCACCCCCACCACAGCTACCCTCACAGGCAGAGCAGTGGGCTCAGAATGGGCAGTTCTGCACCCCTGTCCTGCAGTGCTGCAGCTCTGCATCTTACTCACCAGTTCTTTGGAAGTTCTGAAGTTCTCTTTTGTGAAAGTTGCAGAATAAGGTCTTTTTCCTATTTGCAGTGGATTTACCTGAGCTTGACAAGTAACGCCGCTGGCCTAGGAAAGATGGCAGGAGTGAAAATGGATGACATGCTACTCAGGAGTTTATCATCATAATAATATATATTTCTGGGATGAGATGGTGGCTGTGAAGGGCTAGGCTGTGAATTGTAGACCACTAGATACTTTAGAAACTAAGAGATCTTTATGTGGTTTTTGTCAGAACTAAACAACTCCTACAGTATTATTTTCCCCCTAGATTGACCTGATGGGCTTGTCCCCATCTAAAAACTCCATGTTTACTACAACCTTCCTGGGAATTTGGACTAATGAAAAGTCATCCGTGGACCATAATGATAATCCACATCTGCCAAGTATAGACTAGTGTACTGCTGACACTGTCATTCTCCCCCCCTCCCTTGGGAGTAAGGGACAAGGAAAAAGGGCATAGATTCTGCAAAGGTCGGATTCACTCTGAGGGAAAGAGTTGATGTTTATGGTACTGATTAAACCCCAAAACACAGCAGTTCATGTAGTTCATTTATTCACCTGATCTGTGGTGACTGCAGTTATGTACATCAGTGGGTTGTCTTTGCTGGTCAATTCTGGAAGATTGATTTTTAAAGATACCATCTTTATTGGAATACTTCCCGTTGTTACCTGCAAAGCAAATAGCTCACAGTCAATTCTGGTAGCTATACTTACATGTGCACAAATTATTTGACATAGGGAGAAAATTAGAAATAATGAATGAGTATGGAAAAAATTGACACCTTTCACATAAATTTTTTTGTACTAAGACACTTACTAGGATAGTAATTATGCTGATAGCAAAGCAGAAAACATACTGTATAGCTACAGGTCCCAGTCTATTTCTTTAGCAAAATTAACTGCATGAAATACACTTGGAAAAGCAAATATTCTCCTGTAGCCAACAGGCCTGTTATTTAGTCCTGTAGAACAGCAGTTACAGGAATGTAAATGGAACATAATTTAAGTTTCTTCCACGTTGCATATTTGGATCTAAGTTTTCCTGAATTATGTAATATAAATGTTGTGATCTGGCTAGTTCTTGCATCTGTTTTAAGCACTTAACCCTTGCCAAACTTCAAGTGTCAAAGTCCAAGCATGCAAAGATTTCTTTTCCTTTATCAAGTCAGCAGAAGACAAATAAGCTCTGTGAAAAAAATCTAAATTGGCTTGAAGTTAAGCATTAACCATCTTCTAAATATGTAAACAGTGTAGGACCAGTCCCACCCCCATTCCACTTGTGCACTAAATACAAATTTCATCCTTAACCTCATAAAGACTAAGCATTTGTGCCCCAGCTTTTTACAATTTTTTTTCTTCTTACTTGACTGATTCAAAACCAGCAAAATCAGACAATGAATCAGGAATGTTAACTACATTTTGGGACCAGGCTACAGAAGGTAAGGCAGCTTCTTGAACCAGAAACATTTACTAACCTTAACTGAGAAGTTGAACGAGGGGCCAATATCTTCAAAATTATTCACAGTGGAAGGAATGTTACGGCCAGAGTATACTTCATAGAAGTTGATGTTGGCAAGCCTAGTTAACAACCATAAAACAATACATTTCAATTTGGCAGCTGCTTTGAAAACATACATTGCTGGACGTGCCTTCGTGAAACAGGTCAGAAATAGAATCAGATGAAAAATCACTCACTTGTACTGCTGTTTGAATTTTGCAAAGTTGCTTAAGAAAATACACGGTGTGTTGAGGCCCTGAGCAGAGGCAAGCATGTGAAGGTAAGACAGGAGGGCTGTGTGAGGCAGAGGCTCTGCAGAGCTTCCTGCACCCCATGGGGTTTCAGTGCTGTACTGCAAGCTCTCTCCCAGGCACAAACTGTGACTTTCAGCCTTGCAGTGATCTCCCTCCTCAGGAGGGGCCACCTGATGGTTGCCCTTGATACATCTATAATAGCAAATATGAACAGACTCTGAGGGATGTCCTGTGCCCTAATGCCATAGACCACAGGGAAACTTGTTTCCACATGGACTAGGTGTGGAAACGCACATAGCAGCCTGCTTGTGCACACTGCACGTATCCTGTCGCCCTCAGTCTCCAGGCTGCTTGCTTGAGTATTTACAGGTTTCAAGATTCAAAATTTCCAAAGTAACATGAGGGTGGTTGCAGCCCACCACAGCATGAAGCTACAGGTGTGTGATGGAAGGATGTGGTCATGGGGCCACGGGTGCTAAAGGGGCTCAGACAGCTGGGATCATGCTGAAAGACAATGAAAGCATCCCTGTGTAGTGCACTGCATCCAGGCGCTTGCTATCTGTGAGCAGCTCCTCTGCTGGACCATCCCAGAACTGTGTCTGATTTTCCTTGTTAGCTTTCATTAGGAGATTTTGAGCAGTCAAAAGGCAAGCTGGGGAGTGAGTTAAGAAGCAGCAGGGTTTATCATGGTTCCTATATCAGCTGTTCCTGTGGCTCAAGGTAAAATCCATCCTCTTACCAGCGCTACTCTCCCTGTTTAATGCCAAATGAATGAGGTGCTGCCTCATCAGTTGTGCTCCTCCATACTGCATCATCGATCCTTTTCAGTCCTCCATACTACTTCCTCCCTTGGGCCCTTTATTTGAAGGGCCTCCTCACAAGGAGTCATAGGAAAAAGCATTGGAGGCATTTTCTGCTTTGTTATTGCCTAAATCTCCATTCCTTCCAGGACAGATAGTATCAGCTTCTTTGTCCTAGTAGGAGTCGCTAGTAAGACTGATTCCTAACTCTTCCCCTGGAAACTCAGATTAGATTTTCCCTAGAAAGGCTTCACTTCAGAAAAATCACACTCTTTTCTGAACCCTTGGATTTTAAGAGGTTGCTCTTCAGCTCTATTACCTGCCTCAAGAAGGAACTAATTCCTGATGGGTATTTCCTAAGTGGAAGAATGCAAGAATCTCATATTCAGATGGAAAGGAAGCATTTAAAATTGTACCTTAGCTTAATGTGTACTTCCTTTAGTTCTTTTGACTTGATTCATCTCCAAGAATAACTAATCCTTTTCTGGCAGTAAGGATTCCTTCATGCCTCGACTTGCATATGACTGCATTTTCTCATACTAAGGTGCACCTGAATTCAAACCCTTGTTTATCCTTGAGTAACTCTTCTGGCCTTTTCTGAAGTGTTGAGTTTCTGTTCATATTTCTCAGCTAATTAAATCTGCTGATTCAAGTTTGCACCTTCTCAAATTCCTAGGAGGTTGCTGCAAGTTGCTGTGCTAGGCCTCTAGTCAGATGCTCCTGTAGCCTCTGTGCCACTGCTAACTTCCTGCTGAAGTCTCATCTGCTTTTCTCACAGAGATGAAAGAATTTGCATTGCTGACTCAAATGCTTCTCTGCAATTACAATAATGTGACAAATTCTTCATGACTCCAGAATTGGTGCACTAGCTGGTGAACACTGGGCCTATGCATATGTTAAAATGGTGGCTGCAATGAAAGTTATTAAACTCAGTTTCTGTAACTGTGGTCCCTATTCCAGCTCAGGTCATCCTATGCAACCAACAGCTCTTGTAGTTATAGTGGTCTTTGAATATTCAGTTCCTGAATTCATTGTTGCTGTGCATTTTTAAGCAGGTTCCTCTTTTTTCCACATTTCTGTCATTCTTTGGATAATTACTATTTATTTTGCATCAGTTTATGTTGATTAATTTTGGAATGCTTTGGGATGCTAAAGCGTTTTTTTCCACTGACAATTGGTGACTAAGTGCATCAAGCATAACTACCTATAGTTTATCCTAGAAATTCAGTAATTGAGAAAGATAAAAAAAAATAATCTTCCCTTTGATGAAAAGTAAAAATATCCTGATTTGATCTGCTTTTCTAATGGTTGGGCTTGATGATCTTAGAGGTGTTCTCCAACCAAAATGATTCTATGACCCAGGGGGCAAACTGGTGTATTTTTGTTTCAGTTCTAATTTAAGTGAAATTGTAACTGAAACTATTCTTGTCTGGAACAGTAACAGACTGATTATTGTTTCACTGCATCCCAACTCTCCAGGGGTTTCCAGGACTGAAGATAAAAGGTTTCAAAGGCGTGATGGGAAGGTCTTTCCCTCTGCCTGCCCAGCTGATTGTTCTTACCAACCACCCTTCCCAGGGCAAAGGATCCCTCTTGCGACAGCCTCGACCTGCCCTCCTCAGGAGGGGGAAGGGCTGACACCAGGAAGGAAGGGGTAGGCATGAGCCAGCATCTCTCCGCAGGCATGTGGGAAAGCCAGGTGTGCTGTTCTGATGCGAATGCAGCTGCAGCAAGGGGGAACCTGCCATGTGCCACCTCAGGTTTTAGTTCAGATTACCTCAAACTGCTAACAAGTGGGTTTTGTTCTTGGTCCAAGTTCAGCTGATATGTCCCTGATTATATTTTTCTTCCCATCTTTTGTTGAGAGCTTGAGTGGGGGGATTTTTTCTTCTTTGTTATTGTTTTGTTTAGTTTTGATGCGCTTTTATATATTAACTATATAATCAAAACCACAAGCACTGTTTGGGTTTTCTACTACTTCCATTCACATGAGCATCTGTAACAGTTGTTCAGACATAAACACGGATCTCCTATTTCTTACTACACATTCCCTAATTTTTAAAATGTGAGATTATTGGAATAACATGACATTCTGCTTCTGTTGATGACATGGGAATTCCTTATGACTTCCAAAATGGAAACAAGATTTCACTATCTATTCAGTGACCTTTCAAGACTGTGCCTGTATTCACTGGCAAAATGACAGTGACTCTTCATGTTACTCAGCATACCTTGTGATGTGAATTTCTGCATCATACCGCAGAGGAATTGATAAGCTGACCTGGTTGTCCAATTCTTGCTGTTCTTTACTTTCGCTGTTCATCAAAACACATTTAAGTCAGGTGTTAGAGTATTATTTTATACAAATAAGGTATTAATACCTAACTTGCTTTCATATGGTCATATACTTTACCTCAATGCATGAAAACTTAGAACTGCCACATTCTGAAGATGTTTCAGGTTAAAATCAAAGCTAATATCAAATGATACCTATGGAACAGACAAGGAACACACAGTAAATGAGTTGATGGTACAACATCCAAAGGATTTCCCAATAGGAACATAATTATTCATATGTGCAACAGCCTAAAGTTGCCCTCTGTATCTGATTCCTCCACCAATTTCTATTTAATATTTCAGTAATTTCCAATACTCAAAAATTGCTTTGTTCTCGCTTTCCCTTACAAATGGGCATTGTGTCATAAACATGACCTATTTGCATTTTTAAATTCTAGATAAATAGCTACAAGCTGAAACAAAAGGTGTTCAGGATCACTTCAATTACATGCTTTTAAACAGCAGCACTATCACGAGCTTTGTATTCAATCTTCTTTTCCATTTATTCCAACAGACCTGTTTTGACCAATACCATTAAAAATTCAGAACAAACTTAACTTTTTTGATGCAATTTGGGTTTGGGTTTTTTTATT
>VZTU01007651.1:0-19958 GCA_013400835.1 Zapornia atra | reverse complement strand
GGGGGGGCGGGGGCTGTGTAGACTGCAGCTGGGTGGGATCTCACTCACTATGCTGGTCTGATGATGAGAAGCTGAATCTTATAAGAAGATGTGTTGTACATTAGGGCCATATTCTGCTCTCTGGATGTTCTATCAGAATGAGAAACATTTTTCTTTCTTATGCTGGAACAAGAGTAAAAGGTCTTGTATTTGTTTCCAGGTTGCTTACGTTCTGGTTGGGAAAATAGCTTCATGCTGGTCACTTTACCCATCCCTATCTGTGACAGGAAATGTCCAAACTCTTCTACTTAAAACTCTAGAAATCTCTAAGCCAGTCTCTGTGATTAAATATCAGTCTTATGAAAGGATGCCCATCATCCCTTATTTTCCCTTGGTTATTTTGCATAGGCGTTTTTCCATCATAGGGTGTAAGGGAATACCTATGATCTGTGTTCTCCAGACATGGTTGTATGATTAGTGTCCAGAATCATTGGTCCATAAATGAAAGCAACAGCACACAAATAATGAGGAAAAGTAATTTCTTATTTTTTTATAACTGTATTGTCATGAAACTATAGAAAAATTGCTTTCAATTTTATGAAGAGATTTTAATAGGTGGTCATCATCAAAACTAAGCTAAAAGTGCCCATCTTAACTTTTTTCCAATATCATAAGACTGAGCCAGTAATGCTACAGTATTGACCTAATATTTTTCCCACCCTGTTACCGTTAGAAATTGTAAAAATGAGCATGTTAAATACAAAATGTTAAAAATTAGGAAAAAATTTCAAGTGCTGTGAAGGACTAAAGGAATTTTTCCGTTATAAATTTAGTTGTTGCATAATTAACATAAATTGACATAACCAACATTTTGTAATTAGATTCTTTATTAATAAATTCTAATTGTAAAAACACATGGATTTAATTGACATTTAACATGTTAGCTATTGCAAGCTTGATATCAATTAATATACTTATCAAATGTCAATTACCAGTTTTTCAGTTTTAATTGCTGTGAAATTGACTTGCCATGGGCTACCTTTTTAAATGTTAATGTATTAACAGTGTTCACAGATTTGATGTAATAAATACGACATCTAATGTGCACTTATTGCTTATGCAATTTGACTACATTATATGAGAAGTTAAGTGTATTTTCTTCATACTTATTAAACAACAGTAAGAAGGCTTTTACTCATTAATTTGCCATACAATTAAATTTGATGCCAGTTTGAAATAATTATCCCACAGCCTTCAGAATAGTTAGCCAAATAGGCAGGTTGCTATTTTAAACCAGTGCTAGGAGTCGTTATCAGAACTATTTCTGAACACCGTATTGCACTGCCAACTTGCCTTTTAGTAGAAAAATCTCTGTATCCCTCCTGTATAAAGTAACACTGGGTTATATCCCCAAACGGTTTGGGGGAAAAACAAAACAAAAAAAACCCCAGCCCTGGAAGTCCAGTTCCTGATGATGGTCCTGTCAAATGAGGTGAAATAATGTGTCCCTTCCCTTATTTATGGCCCCACTGGTGGCACTGGGCCATGGTGCTGATACAAGATTTTGGCTGCCAGGAGCAGTTTTGGTTTGACAGCTTTGTCATTGGTATCATCTTAGAGGATGAAATTTTCATTGTGTATAGAGTAATTACACTTAGTTCATCCATAGCATTTTGTTTTAATCTGTAGAACTGACATATTTTATGAAGGCAGGCACTGTCCCCATTTTAATGGAGAGGAAAGTGAGATGCAGTAAGGTCAAGTGATTTGCCTAAAGTCAGTAGCAGAAGTAGGGAAAATAAGTTCTGGTTCAAGTTACATTTTCAGAGTGGCAAGAGGATCAGGCTTTCCCAAAGGCAGTGTATAGTGGTGACGGATGAAAGGAGCGTTAATCACAGGCCTCCTGGAAAGGAGGGCTGCTTATTTAGCAGAATAGAATGAATATTTAAAAAGACCTTTCAGAGTATTGTAGAATAAATGCATATATCTGAAAGTTATTATGGCTTAAGGGCTAGCTATTAAGTGAAAGGATCAATGCATCACATAGTAAATGCAGAACTTCTAGAATCATGATCTCCCAGCCTGCTAACAGGACACATAAAGTCAGGGGTCAAACTTTGAGCCAGACCAAACTGTTGGATTGGAGGTCTCCCAAACACCCTTCCAAGTAAGAGTGATCTGCACGGCTGACCAAGCAATATTTTATTCATAACAGTGGCAAACTGCCTCCTTGGCCTCTGGGCTCAAGGCCGGCCCCACTGGGAGCAGCCAGCCCTCACCATTCTCTGAGAGCTGTGAACAAAGCAAGATGCTTTTCAAGGGTCAGGTAGAGCATTTAGATCAGCACTTGGCCAAAGGAGGTCAGTTACCAATGAAGTCATGGCCTGTGAATCAATCCCACATTTGCCAGTGTCACCAGGAGCAACATTTAATTGAGGAGTTAGTTGTACATTCACTCTTTGCGGTCTTTGTCTGTGGCTTCTGTTCGTTTTTGCTGTGTGGTAAGGTTTAGCCAGCCAAGGCTTTTAGCACTGGCTACAGAACTCACAGTTCCTGTTGATGGGCAGCACTTCAGAGCTGAGTACACATTTGCTGAAGTGTTCTGGTTCCTTGATGGATTATAGCTCTATTTGAATCAAATTAGATAAAAATTCCACTTTAAGCACCATATATGAGTTGGTGGCCCTGTAGGTCCAATAAAGATTCTGTCCCTGTAAGAGAAAATAATCCTGGTCAAACATATCTTTTTAATAACCAAAACCTAATCATATGCTAAAGTGCACAAATCTTAACCTTGTCATTGCCTCATATGTGTGTATTTTTCCTTCAGGACCAGTTTCTCTTTCAGAGATCTGTTCTCTTCCTTTTTATTAGGATGGAGTCTACTCAGCTGAAGTCTCTGGAGTGAGTCTGTAATAACTGATTATGCCTCTTTGTAGACTTCCATGCTATTGCCTCTGCTGACAGGAGGATCTCATCACTGCATTTCATGCTAAAAACCATTCCGGTCTGCTGGAATACTGATAGGTCATCTCCTTTCCCAGTGAAAACCAATCTCTAACCCCATCACCACCACCCCAAATAAAAAGTGTCTAGGGGGCTATAAGGATTCAAATGCAAAAATGGAGGGAATAAGAGGGAGAAATCAGAAGTGACATGTTATGATGCTTTCCTAAAGATCAACAACTCTTCCCTCTACTGATGAATAATCTCCTAAATGAACCCACCTGCTTTCTCACCTGTCACTTTCATATGTGCTGTATCATGACAGCATGTGAAAATTACAAAAAGAGGGATGTAACGAATTAATGAAAGAGTGATTTCCAAATTAATCTATTGTCTCCTTCCAGTTTCAGAAGTCTCTCGGTGCCAATAGAGTTTCATTACATCTATTAGTTTACTATAGCAGTTTGATTGCTATTACTTTATCAAATATATTTCAGGAGGAAAAAAGTATACCCTGATGGTGTCAAGTCAAAGAATAATATTAAACCATCAGCTCTACAATGCTCTTGTGCCTCTGATTATTAAGAATCATGTTTCATCTGAACTCTTGAAGTGGAGTCTTTTGGAAGTGAAAACGTTGGGTTGCCATCAACAATGATTACATTTAATTAGAATGTCTTTCTTTCCCTGTTCCTTCCAAAAATGTCTCATAAAGAATAGTTTCATTTAAGATTTTATTTAAAGATAACATAATAGAAAAAGTGGAGACTTACTGACTGGAAAAAGGGTAATATGTCAGGCAAGAGTTCATGACAAATACACATGATGTAAGATGATATTTGGCATTTGCGTGGTTTATATGATAATGTTGTCTTTATGAAATATTTCTATTAGAAAAGAACAGAATGCTAATATACTTATGTGGAATATTGCATAGGACTGTTAGGTTAATGCCAGCAGTATGAAAGGAAGCATGCCACATACATATACACATATATATATGATGCAGGATTGTATCAAACAATTATAACTAGGAAATGACAAACCGGGATGCTTTGTAATAGATTCTTCAGAACTACAGGGTAAACCACTTATATTGTAAACTTTTGATTGACTCCTTGACATTCTATCCTCTAATCCATCTCCCCTGAGACTTAATTTCACGCTCCAAACACTGAGCAGCTCCAGACAGCTGCCATTTAAAAATAAACGAACATAAACAAACCATGAGTAACAAAGTCCTTCCCCTTCCCAGACCACCACACAGAAGCTCACCCTGATCAGAAACAGGGATGCCTTTTTCCTTCATAGGCAGAATTTTTCCCAAGTGTAAGTAAAATCCAGTCATATAATTTCTTCGGCTCATCTTGCACTTGGGGTCCGTCACTTAGAAATGGTGCATAAGCTTATCTGTTACGTACTAGAAGTATCCAGTGGCTGCAAATTACCAAGGCTCACTCTCTCAGAAGAGAGAGCTACTGACAAAGGGAGGTGCTGGGAACAGTAGTGATCTATCTTATTTTACAGTTTACATAAATGGCCAGAAGATCATAATTCACTGATTCACAAATATCCTGATCTTACCCTGAAGCAGGGGAATCATTTAAGTCTTTTACTCTTCCCCTTCCCCTCATTTTTGTCTATCAACACGTAACTTGAACGGATTATGAACTCTAAAATGTTATGCTACAGAAGAGACTCCAAGGTTTCTGCTGAGACAAACAGTACTTGTCAGTGAAGTTGTCTGAGGTACCTTTCTGTAAGTATGACACACTTGTAAAGTTAATTTAAATTTTTTGGGGTGTCAGCTGAGTTTCACTGTGAACACAGATAGACGCTGGTTTAAGTATAGCCATGCAAATCATAGCCAAAATGACCTTTTGGTATTTCAGGAGGAATATTCAAGTTGGATGGCAAGAGTGTCCTTACTAGTTTTACTGAATTCTCAATAAAACCTGACAGATATGCCTGAAATATTTGCCAGTAAACAAATTGTTGCTCTGATAGCATGTTGCATGACAGGACGGAGTATCTACCAATTTCAGGGTTGATATTTAGAAATACATAGAAATGTTTCTATCAGCACAAGACAATAAATCTGTCTTTGATTTTTCTGCCTGGGCTAAAATTTATAAAAATGGATAGATGTCATAAAACACCATTGCCTCTCCTGTGTCTACATATAAGTGCTAGACATGCAGACACCCCATGCATACCCACCCCATGCCTGTTAGCATGGCACAGACATGAAATGTCTCACATCTTTGAAACTTGCGTGATCGAGTGAATGTAGGGACAACACGGATGACTGTTTACTCCTGCTGAAGAATATGTTAAAGAAATGTATGTACATTTCATACATGCAGTCTGAAATCTACATATATCGAGGAAAGATCATTTTATATTTCAGAGCTTCTTTTATTCATTAGAAGTCTCAGCTCTTTATCCAGTTAAATCAGGACAGCTTTAAAGGACGCTTTGAAACTCAGCCATCTTCCTTTTCTCACCTATGTCACATAATTATGTTATAGGCAGGCTAAAGCAAACTGTCCATTCATGTTCATCAAAGAAAGAGATTTTTCTTTCCATGTTCTCAGGATATGCAGTTAGGGTGGACCAGAGCGGTAAGATATATGATCCTTAAATTCATGACCTTAGCAGTAAACCAGATGAAGTAATTTTATCCATTCCTTCTATGCATTTTTATAGACCAAATAAAAAGTACATAAATTTTGTTTTACTGTAGGTATAATCATATCTATAAAAATTTATCACTAGATTCAGTAACATAGCTCAAAATGCTGGGACTAGAGAAAGCAATAATATACAACAAGCAACCCTTCCTTACTTTTACTATTTATTAATGGTGTTACTTATGTACTTAAGGATCATTTTATTGGAAATAGAGCTTTAAGAATAGCACACAGGACGTTAAAGGGAAAGAAAGCAGAAGTTTATACCTTACTTGCAAGTATAATCTTGGGCACATTGTGGCATAGGGAGTGGAAGTAGTAACAGCCATGCATCTCAAAAATTTTTTTTTTTAATTGGGTGCTTAATTTTACAATTAAGAAATAAAATCTTTAGAAACTTTCATGCTAGGTGCAGTGCTTTTTATTTGATTAAAATATGCTTAACCACTCAGCTGTTGAGCAAGGAATAAATTAATTAGAGCCGAGCTACAAATGAGATCTCTTATGTGTTTAGAACGCAGAAGCTGTAGAGAATACTCTACTGGTTCCCAGTATTTTTACCCTAAAATTGGGGGGTTGGATCGGAATTCTTTGCTAATGGATCATTCACAAAGTAATAACTTTAATTTGTAGTGTTATTTTCTTTACTGGAAAACAGAACACATCCTTTTCATCCACATTGTGTTACTGGTAGAAATACCTATTGATCACTCAAATCAAGTTTAAGACTTTACACCAACGTCTGACTATTTTTTGTCTTTGGGGTTGACTGGAGAATTTCTTAATCTGCTTTGTTTATTTTATTGTTGACTTCTGTTTTCAATATTTCACAATGTCAAGAGAGAAGCAATTGCTACAGTCACAATTGTGAGCATACCCTCTGGACTGGGGAAGAAGAGAAAGGAGGGGAAGGAATAGGATAGGCAAGGCAAATATTTCCCTGCTGACATTACCAGGAAAGCAACATAATAGTTGGGGGTTTTTTACCTCATTTATTGAGGTTGTAGTGTTAGGGAGATCTAAGAGAGGAAGATACTAGGATCTGCCTAGCAGTGTGAGCGTACTGGTCGACCTCCTGTGATCTACAGTATTTGCTATTAAGTCCCCAGTGTTCACTCTCTGGATGAAAACAGGTCTGACCCTGGACAGAAATCTGAAGATTAGTTTTGGAAAAGCTACTGAGAGATTCTGTTCTTCTCTAAGGATCTAAAAATGAGAGGTGAATAATGTTTTAACTTGCATGACAAGAGATTGATGCCCCTGTATGAAATATCAAGTAGATCTGATAGCTCAGTTATGCATTGTTGTTTTTATACTACCAAATTACTCTGTTTTATGAATTATCTGCAATGCTTAACGGTGTATACGGAGAGAGAGCCCTACAGTAATGTCCCTAGGGAAAAGTGGGATGTTTTAATAATGATCATTGTAGCATCACACATTACGGACATCACTGTGACCTTTTTTAGTATATTAAAAATGCCAATGCAGCTGCTATCTTGGCTCAGAATCCAAATCCTTTCACCTTTCCTGTGCACAGGCAAGTTTGGGTTTTAATGAAGTGCTAGGACTGTGCAATTTATAGGAAGGAATGGTTTTATTAAACTCTTTCTTGATTTTTTTTTTAAACTGCTTTAAAGAGTACATTAGGAAAAATTTAGAATTCATATTGATCAATATAAAGGAAAAGAGGAAATAAGAGATACTTAGTGCTTCAGAAGAAACCTGTTCCTTTTCTATTACCTAGTAGTACAAATCTGTACCTGAGTCACAGCTTGATGTAGCAAGACAAGATGAACATAACACCCTAAACACTGCTGCTATATATTCTGGAGTCAGTCTCTCTGGCTGTATTTGTACTAACAAGTCCAGGGTGCACTCCCAGGTTTTGAAGCTAACATGGAATGGAGCTCCTCAGCTTCCAGACCCAAACGACTATGTGCAAACTGCCAGTGGGTATGGAGCATGTGTCAGTCAGGTGCCAGAAACAGGGCCAAGAACTGTTTGGGAGAATGCTAGTTGAAAGGAGCCAATTTTATGCTAAGGAGTATTCTTACAGTTTGGTGATGTTTGTATTGCAGTGCACAGCAGTAGTCCATGTCTTCAGTACAGTCCCTGTCTAGTACAGATGTAATCTTCATACTGGACAGATCAGCTCAGGGTGGTATCCTTGATGCCTGCTTTTCCTATAAAATCCTGTGGTTGTGTCAGTCATCAAACTCACTCTTATGTCATCTGTTTAGTTGCTTTTTAACAGTCTTTTTATTGCACCGAACACTTGGCATCCACTATCTTCTGTATTTGTTCTTACTAGATTTACTCTTCACTTTGTTTTTTGGGTGATAGCCTGAAATATGTTATGGTACCAATAAATAAAGTCTGAAAGACCATGAATATAAATGAAAAGGATTCCACTTGGAGTTAAATTTAGCAGACCACTGACTGGGCTGATTATTTTGTTCCATTTAAGTTCATAGTTCTATCATTCCATAAATATTCCATTTCCCTTTCCAGTTCTGTTCTCCCCTTTTCTCCCAAATGTACTCTGATCATCATATATTGCAAATTTGTCTTACAAATTTCTAATACTTTGGCTTCTAATCTTCTTCTGTAGACATAATGATTCCATTTCAGTTCTTGTTCTCTGTTCTTTTTCTTAACACTTCTTTTGAATTAATGCTGTTAATTAAGGGTTGAATTGTCCATTTCTTCCAGAAGAAAATTAATTATTTTCTTACAAATTTGACTGACACTTTTTCTCAAGAGATTGCTTTTTGAGGTTGTATTTATTAATGTCTTTAAACAAATTTATTTGAATCAATTGAATACTTAGTAGTATTTTTTCATAGAGACAGTTTTGGATTTTCATGCTATTACTGCATAAGCAGATCTGATCTGATACCACTGTATTATTTTTATGTATTATTCTGAAAGGTCTGTCTTTATTTATGTTAACAGAAAACATTTTTACAATTATATTAGAAAAAAAAATAATATCAAAACATCCTTTTGTCCAGCAACTCCCAAGCTTCTCATATTATTCTCTAACAATGTTCAACAAGCATCATGCTGACAGCAAAATCATTCTCTGCTCTCTCTGTCAGTCTCAGTCTTTATTTTTTTAAATGCTTTTTAGGTGGAAGCCACATCAGAGGGGTCTGATGACACACTGCCTGGAAGTCTCAGGGTTTAGGGGAACACTACTTTGGAGTGTCTTTGCCTTTGGTACTGTTGCTTCGAGACATGGGAAAATTATTAATAAAAGCTTGTCTTGTAGTGTAAGCTTGTCTCAAACCTTCAGTAGCAAGTAAAATCCGCTCTAGAAGTCGTCTTGAACATGTAATGAACAATTATTCTTGCATGTCTTTATTAGGCTGTTTCACCCCTTCCTGCTGTGATGAAAACAGGGAGAGATCTGCAAAATCAGTACTGTGTATCTCAGAGGTAATTAAAACTTTGATTTTTGTAAATGATTCGTACTACTGAAAAATAACACGGTGAGGTTTTCTTCTGTACTAAGTGCTCTAGCCCTGAAAATCTTGATAGACAAAATGCTCTTTAACATTTTCCAGCAACCTTTATGTGGCAATTTGAAGTTTGTCCATTCGGCGTGGCAGAAAAGGTTAGTATTTAAAATATGTACCAGTTATTGTTTACTTCTGTTAGAAATGGAGAAGGCTGTGTGTTTATTTTTAACTCCGAAGGAGGCACAGATGCCTCACTGATAGCTATCAAAAGCCCTAACATTCATCTGAAGTAGGAAGGGTTATATTTAACTACGGATGGGGCCCAGAAAGCAGTAAAACAGGAGATTGTAAATGAACACTGGTTTTGCTGGAGAAACTAAGTGGGGTCTGCAGTAACAGTGTAATTGGCTTTCCTGGCATTTACAATGAAATAAGGGTATATTATTTTAATCCAACAGGCCAGTCCATAAACCAGTTGTGGGTTTGTTTGGTTTTTTTTGACTTCTGTTTGCTAGTAGAAATAAAGAGATGTCTTTGCTACAAGAAGCACCAAGCTACTAACATTGTTTACAGCGAGGTACATTCATTTGACAATGTTGTGTATGACTCATGTAAAGCCCGTGCTCCTGCTTTCTTCAATGCATTATGTTTATTTATTTATATGTTCTGTTTTCTCCCTTTCATATTGATTGTCTTTGTCCATTTTAGGTTTCATCAACACATTTCTCAAATCAAGGTTATTGATATATACAGAGAAGATCAATCCTAATAATACCAAATACTATGCTACATCCCTCAAATTACACTGTTTCCATTCAAGACCAGCCTCTGCAAGTGAAACCTTTTCTTCATACACTGAGGTAATAACCTTGTATAAACTTCTACAGATCATTGGAACAAAAGTAAAAGTGTGACCTTGTCCTCACTAGCTTTGTGAAAATTCGCTTTTTGGAAAGTTTATACAATATTTATTGTCTTATAAAAGAAGTAAGAGCTTGGTTTGGGTTTGTTTGTTTGTGGGGTTTTTGTGAGCAGGGAAAGTTATTCTCTGTGTCAGTTGTTTGCTTTTCTACCATGTTTATCAATAATTGCCAAACACCATAATGGGCTAGACAAAACAAAGCAATGAAAGAGCCAACCTTTAGTGACCTTGTGCCTTGTAAGAAGTGTTAAATTTCCCACTTCCCTGTGGAAACAAGCTAATTCCCATACAGACCATCTAGAATACATTTAAGAAGATACTACTCTAATATAATTTGCTGTTACCAGTGAAGGCACTAGTGATAAGTGAAACAGCGTGCATGCCCAAGTAAGTATCGTTCTTGATTGCGGACCTGTAATGTCATGGACATTCTTCATGCTTACAAAATTAATTGTTTGCAAGGGTGACAGCAGACTTCTAAACTCTCCACAATTCTCCTTCTGACTTCTACTTCCCACTCTTAACACTGTCATAGATCCTTGCTAATTGCCGAGTCCTCATAGTTAGGGCAGAGACAAAGTGTAGACTCGAGGCTTTGCCTTGAGAGCCGTGAAATGAATGAGCTGAATGGAAATGGAAATTAGTTGGGTCTGTACCAGAAGCAACTCCTTTCAGTGGGACTGGATCTATACTGGCAGGAAGTCAAAGGACACAAACCATTGCAGAAGTCTCCCGTGTGAATGGACTTGCTTGTTAATGGTCCTTCTGGGGACGGGAGTACTTCAGGAGGCAAAGTGTTCTCCTTGCAGACAGTAAAGCCAAAGACTGCTCTCTGCGGTAACCTTTTATTTCCGTATGACAGTTTCTGTTTCATTTTCTCACAAGTGAGCCTCGGGGCGAATCAAATGAACAGGCAAGTGCCCATTTGATGACTGACTCTCGACTGGACGTATTAACAAAAGGCGTGGTGGGAGCTGAATTAGCTGAAAAGTGCATCTTTTCTGTCACCTGAAGAGTTGGTACTTATTTTCATGATAGCAGTGTTATTGTAAGTTGTATTTGCAATGTAAATTAACAAGATGTCTACTACTTATTTATCTTAGGTATGAACAAGCTCATTGCTTAAAAAAACAGGAGGATGCTCAGTAGGAAAGAAACAGCAGCAATGGAGAAGTGTTCACATAAACTTTTAAGTGCTACTTTTACAAAGAGCATAGCTGTTTCTTTTAAATAGTTTGGCGAAGACCTCTCTTCAGAAGTTTTAGACATTGATATACAAATATATATACACACAAAGAAGGAGTACCAAGCAAGCCACAAGAGAAATTGTTTCTATCCAAATATTTGGAATTTCAGCTGTCATCCAGTCAAAATATCCACTTCCAAGCAGTACCAGAAACTGTGACTTCCACTAATAGAGTGGAGTGAATCACTTTGGAGTGATTTAGAGAGAATATTTTTCTGTAGGGGGTCTTTGCAACTTATTAAAAGTTAGTTAAGTATACAGTGGCAGCAGTTCATTGCATCTCTGTGAGCAGTATAGTCAAACAAGAGAATGAGATAATCTGTTAAGGTGAAATGTAGTAAAATACAAATCTTAAGCATTTTCTTCTCACAGAAATTCCTTCTGCTCCCTCCTGATTTTCTGACAGCTTTAAGTCCCTTACCTAATGTTAATTTTAATCACATCTTCCTAAAGCACTTCAAAAAATCTGCAGTTCATCAGCTTTACAGATGACACTGGGAATAGGAAATGTTCAGTGTTGTTTGCACACAAGAGCACATAAAACACAGATCAGCTTAGATGGCTTCAAACTTTTTCCAAATATTGCCTCAGTTCAAAATACCACTGCTGGAGGTTAATACAATTTCTCTTCTTCCTTATTTTTCTTTACCAGAAGAGAAAATGTTGTCATATTGTGCTCACTTGTGAACCTTTGGTTTGCTTCACCTCCAGTCTTTGGCAGTGAACTTGATGCATAAAAGCCTAAATATCTTTCTGAGTTGTGAATAAAGATAGACACATCTGATATGCTTTGGCCATTTTCAGTTTTATTGGTAATAAACACAGTAAATAAGTGTGTACGTGTCATTGAGTATAGGGGGCTACATTGGAATGGAAAAGACAATATTTTTCCTTCAGTATTTTGGGGCTTGTGGCAAAATGGAAGATACAACTTCCAAATAAAAATATATATTTAAAATTATCATAGGATTTTTAATATAGGTGATTTAAAAAGTTAAATCTGCAAGTTTAAATACTGTCTGCTTTTATATTTGTTATGGCATCTGAAGAATCTGTAATGGGACTTGTCATGACACCTTACTGTGTTATTCCAAACAGCTTTTGACAGTCCTAACAGTCCTAATAAAGCTTAGCAGATTTTCTTTGTTTAACAATACACACCCTCTTGTTTTCCATTCCTCGATTTATCTGATTTCTATTTATGAGGACAGTCCAGCTCTTTTAGTTAGCACAAAACTAAATTTTAGCCCATGTTTGGTCTTTCTTTTGTCATTTCTAGGTATTAAAAAAACATTACTTCAAGTTCAACTTGATTTATCCTTGTAATGAGTAGGATTTTGTAGAGAGCAGTTCTTCCCATCCCTATGCATCCTCTTCAGTACAGAGCAAGTGGAAGAGCATACTAGAAGAATTTGTTCTATCAATGTGAAGAAAATCTGTAGGTATTGCAAGAAAGATAAACGTTATTTTCCATTCTTATTTCTTCCAGTGTCTGGAAATACCAAGGGAAGGGCTTTAGCATTCCCAGTGAAATACACACTATCTACTCATCTTCATGACAAAATTAAATCTTCCAAGGAAGATGTGTATTATGCATTTTCAGAATTGTGGCTGTAAAGATTTCTTTAAAGGTAACAGTTCCTTTCAAATGCTAATAAGTAAATTCTTTGGAGATATTTTTGCGAGAGTCAGGATTAAATAACAGGGTGGTGTATTTCAGGTTCTTACCAAAAAGTTTAGTGAAAAATGCTAGTGAAGATTTAGACAGAGATTTCTGAAATCATTCCCCACTGACAACTAGCAGGGAGCTGTCTTTGACAACTCTTTTCATAGGCTGATGCATTTGAAAGAAAATCAAATGCAAAAGAATTCAATGTGTTTTCTTTGTCACACCCTTTGGTTAGCCTGTTTTTCCTGTGTATACATGTAGAAGAGGTTACTTCTCTCCATAGGACTTTTCTTATTAAATGGGAGAAAGATACAGTTGATAATCAGAGTGATGGAAAAATAACATGTAAACATCATAATGGGGTGTTTTCATTAACATAGAAGAAACCTAGCAGTTAATAGCATTCAGAAGAAATTACTTTTCTTCTATGTACTTTTCTTCTATGTGTTTTTCTCAATAGTAGAAAATAAGTCAGACAAATCCCAAGGTTTGGGTTTGTTTTCTGTTGTGTTTTTTTTTTTTAAACAGAGCAGAAAAATTCCCCTCACTTGTTTTTTTTTTAAATCCAATCGAGGTCTTTGCACAAATTCTACTCCAAGAAGGATCAGAAGATAACAATTATCACTTCTCAGACCTATGCCTCAAACTCGAAAGTTCTCAGGGGAGAAACCAGATCAGGAAGCAAGATATCCATCTCATTTCTTTTGTCTTTTAGAGGTGCCTAGTGAAGAATATAAATGTAATAAGAACAATAATTATATTTTCATTTTCACTGTACTTTTCAAAGTGTTTTCCAACAGGAGGGTACGTGAGGCTTAGCACTAGCTGAGCCATAACGTTACCAAGCATCACACAGAAGGTCAATGCCAAAGCAAGAGTTACAATCCAGGTTCTTGTGAAACTGTTTGGTGCTTTGCTCATGAGCCTGCACGGTGGCAGGCTGAGTGAGAGAGGAATTTGATTGTCTTCACTAGTTTCAGCTGTACCTTTTGTTCCCCAGCATTCCTACAGCCTAATTCTCATGTCCTTTACTAAACTCCTTTGTTCAGTTGCTTGTTTGCTTTAATAGAGCTTCAGTTTTCAAATGGCACTTGTGCTTTTTCAGGTGTTAACAATGAGCCAGGTGCTTCAACCTGTCTTTAAATGTAATGCATGAGAGTTTAGAAAACATAATAATAAAAAAAAAATGGTACTAAGGAGGCTTAGTAATTTCCAGTTTATCACAATAAAATATAATTTATCAGGAATTGAGATGTATAAAACCTTTTTTAGCACTATGGGTATAAACAGGATGTTCAAGGAGACAAGAATGAATTTACATGTTATACTCTGTAAATCCAAACAAGCAAATCCCACAAACCCCCCTGGAGACCTTCAGCAAAGAGTGCTGATAAGTATTTATGCTAAATCTCCAAGGAATGAGCTTTAATCTAGGTGCTCTGTGGGAAGTAAACAGAAAAGTAGCCAGGTTCTGCATCCTGACCTGGAAAAGTTCCAGATCTTGGGTTGTTTGGTTTTTGTGGGGAGTTTTTTTATGTGAAAGTTCCCCAAACAGCTGCTGCCATTTCATTTCTCACAGGTAATAACTCAGCCCTGAGGTTAGGGTTCCCCTCGCAGCCTGCATCATTTTTCTAAGAACTTACTCAAGCCACTTTGGGCAAATTTGTTCCATTTTTAAAGACTGCTGGTGATGCTCATCAACGGTGTACAGCAGAGGAAGAAGGAAAAAGACATATAGACAAGGTGATGAGGTATAATGAAAACTTGGGGTAGTTGATTTTGGAGCTTGAACCTAATTGCTTTAAAACATCTCCATTTAGAGATATCTAGTATTTTATGGAAAATGCATTTGAATCATGTCTTAATCTCAATTTTGTGATGACAATTTTTCCTCAATTTTTTCAAAAGCTATCAAATGGAGGCTGAAATGCTGACCATCTCTTTCCCTGCCCTTCCAGGGGTTCAGCTGTAAAATGCGAACATTTCATTGTAGTGGAATAAAACTATTTCTATGTGCCTGCATGTTATTTGCATACGCACAAGTTTATATATCCTGAAACTTAGTATTGACCTTTGAATTATTTTCCTTTTTTTATTAATTCTAGACAGCACATGATGCAATTTCAAACACTAAAAGCAGATCATGGGTTGGTTAAATATAGAAAGATGTATTCGTGTATGTCTTAATAGACGAATGTGTACCTATCTGGAGAGGGATTTTTTTATTATTATATACCTTTATTTTCTGTAACATTTTCATATGTAAGAAGGGGTTCTCCTCTGTGATTATACCCTTGGCATCAAACAGATTTAACCACAGAATTATTTTGCCCTGTCCTGTTTTAACGAACCATGCTTTATCTTTCCCCAAGGGTCTGCAAAATGCCCTACAACCAGTTTTTATTATCTATTCGTTAATATGAATGTCTATTTTTGAATAATTTTTCTAATGCTTTCTTTTATTTATGTATGATTCAGGAGTATTTTCTGTGACCCATGTCTCTAACCTGAAAGTACAAAATGCAGCTATCAAATACCACTCCAGACAATGATGTCCTAATGTCCAATTTTAAGTATCTTGAATTCTAAAAAAGTGAAATGTAAGATATAAACTGTAGGTCTGCATTTTTTCCCAGACTGCTGTAATACAGCACTTGACTATTTAGTGTGCTATCTGTTCAGCCTGGATGAAATTAAAAATGACTCAAATTATTTCTACCAGGAAAGTCAAAAAGTCAAGTCATTTTTTTTAATGCTATTTTTTCTTCACTGCATTTTATACTCCTATTTTTGTGAGCTAAGTAGATTGACTCTATCTAATAATGCCTGCAAGTATGAAAAAGTAGACCACAAAGTATTTTAAAATGTGGGATTCCAAGAGCAGCTCCCCATGCTGTGCTCGATGGGTAAGTTGCAGTTCCTGGTTGCAAGCAGGCCACTCCAGCCAGGGCTGGTGCACAGGCAGAGGAGGAAGTAACCTTTTGTTTCAGTCTGGCAGTGTTTAATATCAACAGACACCCCTAAATGCCTAACTTGCTGTGTAAAATACTGTGCAGTACTAACTAGGTACCTGGGCATCCCCCAGACCAAAGACTGGTTCTCTGCCCCTCACAGGGCACATGCTGCAGCATGAAATGTCACCATAATGAAATGTGAGAGAATCTGATTTGAATTCATTTTCTGTTAAAATTAAAGGCTAGGTAGAATTTTCTGATACAAATTCTGCTTTTGCTTTATGCCTACCAAAGGAAAGAATTTAGCTCTCCCAAGTCTTACTTTAAATAATATGCACATATCTATATATATATATAGCTATATATATTTATGCATGTTATATATAGATACATGTATAAGATGATGATATGATTGGAATTATATGTTATGGTTTTAATGGGTCCCTAAGGAATATTTTTTTCTTTTAATTTAAATAAGCATTTTTCAGGTAGGCTTAAAATAAAACAAATCAGGCATGCCATGTGTCTTAAAGTATTGCAAAGACAGATAATATCCAGAAGTCTTCCTTCTTAACTCTCACTGGGTCTTAGAGCTTTTGTTCATTCTTTTTACTGGTAATATTGTAGAGTTTCTTCATATTTTTAGAACTCCTGTCATGGTTGACACACTTTATCAGTAGAGCTTTTGTTCATTCTTTTTACTGGTAATATTGTAGAGTTTCTTCATATTTTTAGAACTCCTGTCATGGTTGACACACTTTATCAGTAAGCAGGCCATTTTTGTGCATTCAATTTGCGATGGAGTATATTTGGTTACAGTTTACAACTTGAGTAGAGGAAACCCAGATTTTAGTCTGCATATTTCCCTATATGAACTTTCCATTGTGGTTGCATCGCATACCACTTTTCACGATTCACAAGCATACGCCACAGTTAGGGACTCCTTATCAAGACTATCCTGTTATTCCTCTCTCTTAATGGAATTTTTTGATCCTCTTGGTAATCTGGCATGAAGAAGAAACAGATTTATCAGAGTAACTTCTCTGCTAAATTAAGCTCTTACATATTTAACACTTTGTGAACTAAAACTTGGCTTTGTGACAAACTGTTGTCCTTTCTAAGGCATATTTCATTTACCAAGTATGATCCTGTTGCGAAACTGCTTCCTTGGGTCTAGTACGTAGGCAGCGTATGAGTATTTACCTTGTTCCAGGTTACTAGCTTTCATGTAATGTGTCTGGAAAAAGCAACTGATACAACTCCTTTGAATCCAAACTACTAATAAGGCAAAGCAATTAAGTGTTTCACTCAATTTCAGCTGCAATTAATGATGGCACCATGCCTTCAATGAGATCCATTTGAATGGGGTCTCCAGGTTACAAGAAACACCCATAAAATCAGCAGGGTTCTGCTTTCTGTATTGTGTTTTGATATCAGCCCTATTTTCTTCCTGCTATATGTAAAAAAATAAATAAAAAAAAAATTACACAATATGTTTCTAGGAGAAATACAAACACCATAAAGTCTTTAAGTCCCGGTGCACTGCACACTGCACATCAACCTACAGAAAACTAATTGCTCAGAAATACAATTCTGAAAAAATGGGACTTGTATTTGAACTTTAAATGTGTCTTTCTTTCCTTAGTTAATAAGGCACAATCAAGATGATAGCCAAAGTTACTGATTTTTTGTGAAAAGGTGGAGGAAAAAGACTCCAAGGCTTCTCTAAATGTATTATGTGGGAACTGATTTCAAAATAAAATTTATAGGGACTACACAAGCCATTTCTCCATTGGGAATCTGCAGAGCATTTCATTAGAAATGAAAGGTTATGGGCGTGCCAGCATTCTCAAAATTGACCTTTTACTAGATGACTTTCTAAAGTAGAGTTGAATGCCTCTAAGGATGCAAATGTATTTTCTTCAAAACACAGCAACTCTGAACCTTGCATGAAAGCAATCTAATTTAGAGAATTACAGGACTGTTGAGTTCAATCTACTGCATTGAAGAACTCAGTATATGTTTTTCTGTAAAAAGTAGCTTACCTTTTCTAATTCTGACATGGCTTTTTCATCCTTAGCTTTGCCCTTTACATCGATAGTGTTCCTCTTTCTTTCTTTAACTTCTCAGTATGGGTTAAAGGGACTGAAGCTGAGAAAGCAAGAGAAGTTTTCATAAAACATCTGCTTTTGGTATTGATTGCTGGTTTGCATTATAGATGATGCTTTAGTGGGTGGAAGTCTCCAGCTGGTGTCTTGTTCCTTGGGAAAGAGGAATTAAGAATGAAAGATTTCTGCAAAGTTCCTATCTATCCATATATTGACACCCTGGGATTTGTTAATGCTTTCAGAAAACACCGCCTTATTTTTTAGGTAAGCATTGAAAGTACTTAATGAGCATCTGTGTAGCTAACTTCCTCTTTGGGCCTGAGAAAAGTTGGTTGAGGATTTTATGTTTTTTCATAGATGCTAACACCTTTGAGGTACTATGAGGGAACATGAGGAAAAAAACCCCACAACTTAAAATCTTTTCTCTATTCCTTGTTTGAAACTCATCTCCTTAAATAAAACAGAGGTAAAATATTTATTATATGAAAAAAGAAGCAGCTTTCAAGTTTGCAGCTCAGAGGATCAGATCGCCACAGTGTCCAGCTAAATATCTTCATCGCTGACTTGCTAATATTATATGGATGGGCCTCCCATGAGCTCACAGTTTCAAGTATATTCATAAAAGACAGGAGTTTCTGTATGAATTTGAGCGTCAACATGATGCTTACTTCAGGCTTCAGAGAATCTTAAAAATTGGATTAAACCAAGCACTAAAAATTGCTCCTTAAAACTTTTATAACAAATAATCATAAATCTTTATTTATTCACTTAGCCTTATATACGTTTATATTTTATAATGTTTAATTATTTAAAAACCATAGATTTGCTTATGAATAACCTCATTTTGTCTCCATAATAGAAACAAATATACATTAGACCTTGGCAATGGTGCATTCTTGTTTTTGCAGCAAGAGTACTGACAGGATGTGTCTTTCCTTTGAAGGTAAGCACTGAAAAAAAAAAGCACCAACCACTAGGGAAATCAATATCTGTTCTTTATTTCATATTGAATAGCCATACTCATGTAAATTTGTCTTCAACAATATTTATTATAAAAAGATATACGATTTTAATTACAGTAATACATTATGAATTTACTAGACAGAAAACAGTCTAGTTGTTAAAATTCTGATTAAATTTAGCATGGGAAGTCTAATGATTTACTTCTTTGAATAATTAGTGCCTGCCTTTAAAAAGTGATTTTAGGAAAGAATTCAGGTCTGTGTCACTCTAAACTTTCAATCTGGCCTTAAACGTGTCACTTATTTCTTTAAAATATCTCTAAAATAAGAATTTTATTTCTCACTTTCAACTTAGGTCTTTTGTTATGATTTTGTTATGAGAATTGGTGTGGACAAAACTGGCCAAGTTCTGATCTTTTCTGTAGACTTTCTCAGGGAATATTTTTAATATGACCTTTATGAATCTTTGATTTGCTATTTGTTTTATAATTTTTTTTTAAGGCATTGGATATCTAGGAATGATAGCAGTTCTTGCTCAAGTGTTATACCTAAATTAGTCAGGTGTTCATTCAATAATTGAAAATTAATTTCCCAAGACTCTGGTAGACCTTGTACATTTAAAGATAACACTTTACAGAGACTTAACTGGGAATGCACGGTAAGTTATTTCAAAATATCTAAGCTTTGTGTTGGTTTATGATCTGATAGGCTAGGTTCAGTGACTGCTGTATTGGCCCAATTTATTTAATTTAGTAAATTACGTAGCCGTTCAACATGATTTACTGTAATATTGATATGCTCTTTGGATGGTATGTTTCACTCAATGCATGATGTGTTTGATACAGCAGGTATGGTGATTTTCATTCAATATATTAAATATTTGATTAGATAAGTTATGTATCTGATTTGGAATATGGCTGATTTAATAAACTCTGCTTTTATTTCTATGTAAGCTGCAGTAAATTCTCAATTTATTTAATTCAGCATGTGATGTATTGGCAATATATGTAGT